>PYAF01002920.1:72971-87216 GCA_007407185.1 Glycine tomentella | reverse complement strand
GAATACAATCCATCTAAGTCATCCTAGACTCACTACATATATATATCTAAGCTTTACTCAGCCTCACAATTCAATTGTAATCAGAATGGGCTGAGGTCCACTCAAAACCCTGTTCCATGAGCCTCTCGGCTCAGAACATCACAATCAAGGCTCTAGCTTATCATAAAAACCATCAACAAGTGACTCTACATCAGTCACATAGATATACACAGAGCCAAGATTAAAAGTTATCAGAATCAAAAACTGAAAGCTAATCCTTCATCTATTTTAAGCCCTGAACAACTTTCTCAACTGGACCCTGGGCTAATTCTAGCCCCAGCTCATATGGGTCACTATTCACAGGGACCCCCAGAATCCAAATTAAACGGTGAAACTTGTGTTTCTTACCTCAGTGGCGACTCCAACAGCCTCAGAACAACTTCCTCTAGCTTCTATGTTCCAATTACGCTGTGGTTCTGCGCCAAGCTCGAGTTCTCTGAGGTTCCTCTTCTCACTCACAATGGGGTTTTCAAGGAAAAAGATGAAGGATTAAAGCTTTCCAATCAGTTCAATCAAGATTATAAGCCTCAGGAAGGTGTTTAGGCTAGTATATAATGTCCCTAAAAGCTTGGGAGGGTCATCAATGGAGGTTGGAGGCTAAGAGAAGAAGAAGAAGTTGATTTCCCTTCAATTTTCGCGTTTCTGCCCCTTTATACTCGGCCTGCCCGACCTCTGGCGCCATCAGCGCCAGTTTCGGCGCCATTGGCGCCACTAAGGTGGTTAGTCCGGCGCTCTCATCGCCACTCCCGCGCTCCTGGCGCCGGTGTCCAGAAACTGTGGCGCCTCCAGCACCACTCCCGCGCCTCCAGCGCCAGCTTCCAGGAAGTCTGGCGCCCCCAGCGCCAGCTTCCAGGAAGTCTGGCGCCCCCAGCGCCAGCTTCCAGAGACCCTGGCGCCCTCAGCGCCAAGTCTGGCGCCACCAGCGCCGGCTGGGAATCTGGCGCTCCTGGCGTCAATTCTGGCGCTTCCAGCGCCAACCTGGCGCTCTTGGCGCCACTTTCCAGTGGGTCTGGCGCCATCAGCGCCAGCCCTGGCGCCACCGGCGCCGCACCCTTAACAGGGTTTTCTGATCCGAATCCCCGCGCGCCGAAAAATGAAGGTCCTTACACATTACTCAAAAAACTCTTTTCAACATGGCCTGTACATGGAAAAGGGAATTCTATGCTATGTTTAACTGCACCTTCTTTTTTATGGTGTTGTTGACATTCTCCAGATTCTTCTTCACACACCATGTGGATCCTATCATTGAAGAAATTGAATATGAGGCTGAAGTTGCTTCTGACACCATGGCAGTTCAAGTATATGATCCTCCGCCCTCTCGCACCTATGCTCGTTTGCTTAAAGTTGAACTAGCCAGAACCTGAGAAGCCCTTGCTCAAGCCTTCCAAGGTTATGCTTATGTTGAGAAGGAAGCTCACAAATGGTTCCTAATTAGGGACTACTTCTATAAGAAGACAACTGGCTGGAAACCTCCTCGTCCTCCAACTCCACCTAGTAGCCATATTCATTTATCATCTGATACTGATGATTATGATGATGAGTTTCTTAAGAAGCCTGATGAAGAAGTTACAAAACAAAAGGGGGGAAAAATTAAAAGGATAAAGTTTGGCATCATCTAAGGGGGAGTAAGAAAGTGTGAAGAAAGCAGCAGTTTAGGGGGAGTTTTTGTGGTTATTTCTACTATTTCTGCCCTGAAACACATCTTCTTGACGTGAAAACCTTTACATGAATAAAATGAGATGTTTTCTATTATTTGTTCAGTCTTTATCTCATAGTCTTATGATGCATTATGATATGTTTTATATATTTTCTACATTTTATAAGACTGACTAGCACTTTAATGCAATATCTTATAAATCTGCCTTCATCTTTTAAATTTGTGTTTGTTTGACATCATCAAAAAAAGGGATATTGTTAAGTCAAAATACATTTGAGTCTTAAGACGAATCAAGAAACTTAATTATTTTGATTATATGTAAAAAAAATACAAAGGTTAAAAGCTAAGTCTTATGCGCTATCATAACATGCCTTACGAAATTTGCATCTGATGTTTCAGACGATATCTAATAAATCACTTTTTGGGTGATATTTTGTGCCATTTTGCATGTATTTTCTTGACAGAACTCATATTTGGACACTAATTTTATATTACAAAAGTACAGTCGCTCAATTGAGTGAAAGAGTTAGAAATTGCATGATTTTATGAAGATTTGAAGACTCAGCACTTGATAATGATTGTGGTACATTTACTATGGCCATGGTAAGCAACATGACCACAATAAGATGATAACAATCCTCCAAATTCAACAATCTGACAATGTTCATGGTAAATTCACCGTGGTCAAGATCAATTCATGAGGGTCGTGGTTAACCATGAGGCTCGTAGTTAATCAACACTCTCCATATCTTCAATGCCACTTTTGACCACAATCGTGGTAGATTTTACCATGGCCATAGTGCATCATTTTGGACTAATATCTTAGGAAGCTATATGCTATATAGGTTTGTCGACTTTGTAAAAAAATCTTTAGTTCACTTTTATCTTTTTACGAATTTGAGAGAACCTTGAAGGCTTTTGAGAATTATGAAGCATGGACAACACCGTGAGGATAGAACTGTTGAATTCAGGGGGAGCTGCTTGAAGCATAAGCAAAGATTGATTCAAGGATAAGGTTTTGAACTTTCAACATGCCTTGAAGCCTTGAAGATTAATTTGTGATTAAATGTAAAAGAACGAAGCATTTCTGGTGATCCAAGTGCACTGCATTCACATCATTCATTAAGGCAATTAGTTTGAGTAATAAAATTTACAAGGCTTTTATAAATTGTTTAAGTTTTTGAATTAAATCAAAGTTTTTGGAAAAAAAAAAGTTTTCTACTGGATTAATCGATTACATTAAGATAAGAATCAATTATTTTGTTCTTAGTGCATACTGGAAAACTTTTCAAGAACAATGTAATCGATTGCGTATCGGATTAATTGATTATTTTACCTTAGTTCATTTATAAACTGCCTTGATGAACAGTTTAATCGATTACCAATAGGCCGTAATCAATTACATAGGCTAAATAGAAAAAAATCTCCTTCCTCTCTTAATAGATTACATCATATGCCTGTACTTAACATGTTTTCCTGGTTTAATCGATTACCAAATGTAGTAATCGATTACATAGTTCAAAATAGTTTATGTAGCTTCCTGGTTTAGTCGATTACCAGAATTCGTAATCGATTACACAGTCTATTTGTATTTGTGAAACTTTCTGTTTTAATCGATTACAAGGCGGAACAATCGATTATTTTGTTCGTTGGTCATATCCAGAAGTTTGTTGAACAGTTTAATCGATTACAGTCTTGAAATAATCGATTACATGAGCAAAATAATCGATTACAGGAGCGTATGTAATCGATTACTGACGGTTAGAAAGTTTGTTATAAATAGAACCCTTGCTCAGCTGTTTTAGTAACTTGATCAATTCGTATTCTGAGCATACTTAAGCTTTCTAAACACATTCATAGTGATTTTCTGGGTTCTTTGAGTTCTTGCTTTCAATAAAACACTTATGGGTTGTTAAGTGATTCTTGAAGCAAGAAGATTCTTTCAAAAGGTTAAGGAAAGAGATGTTCTAAGTTTGCTTTCATCATTCAACCTGATTTACTCATTCATCTGCATATCATTCACTAGATCATCAGGTGATTTCTTTCCTTAACTTTGTGGTTGTAATTTGTTTTGATTTTGGATGTATTTTTGATTGTCTATTGTAATTGGGTTTCTTGCTTGTAATCTAGAGATAGAGTTTCTCTAGGGGTTGTGCTGAGTAGTGTTCTCAATGGGTTTGTCTCTAAGAATCTAATAGGTTTTTAGGTTTTTGAACTTTATCTAGGGTTGATAAAGAGAGACTTTGTAATTACTTGTAAGAATAGAAAATTGTAATAGTGGAACTCCATTCTAGTGTTGAGTGGAAGAAAACTGGATGTAGCTTCATAGTGTTTGAAGTGAACCAGTATAAATCTTGTGTGCTTTGATCTTAATTTCTTTCTTGATTATATTTTGTCCATCTTGATTGTCTTGCTTTGCTTATCAATTCAATTTTGAGCTATTGGATACCTTGGACTGATCATTTGATTGAATAAGGATTCTTGGTTTCAAAAGTGATAAACATCCTAAGGGAAAACTCTGATTTTGTTTAAGAAAATTTTTAATTTACCAAGCCTAACCAATTCACCCCCCCTCTTGGTTAAGTGTGAAGTGTTCCTATATTTTACAAGAACATGATCATCGTTCCTATGGGGGTTATAATGTGACTGTTCAATTGTACCTTTATCCCTGTTCTTAATGAAATTCCTCATTGTTTTATGTTAATTAATTATCTTCCTTATCTTTATTGTTTATCTGGAACCGGTCATTCTAATACTTAACCGATTGCATATTAGTGATCATCTTCATGTAATTTGTAGATTTAGGTAGAGAATGTTTTACTACAAATTGCACGATCAAACTGTTTGGATAATCTCTAGTAGATTACTTAATCTTTAATTGATCATCCCTGAATTAATTATATCCTTTGACTTAAATTGATAGATCCATGATCACTGGGTATTGATTTAAGACAAAGAGCATCCATTGACCTTGATCATAGGCTTTGGTTGAGTTTGGAAATCGATAATTAACTGGGGAAGGAATTTTATTGGGACTGGGATTAGGGAAAAATTGGTACTAATGAATCATAACCCTTGGTCACTCTTATCATCACTCAAATCTTACTTTGCATTAGTTTTATTTGTTTTCTTCTAAAAACCAAAATCATAAAAGAATTTAAATCCTATTTTTAATCACCTCCACTATTAGTTTAATAAAATCGACTAATTAGGAATATAACTGGTCTTTTAGGTTTGATATCCAAACTTTTAATTCCATTATTACTGTAACACCTCGACTTACCATCTTATTATTTATTGATTTTTAATGAAAAATTCTTTTCAATTTGCTTAAAAATATCAAACCAACGTTACTAATAACTGATATCAAAAAGATTTCCATCACTAATTGATAATTATAAATCTGATATAAAATAAAATACACACTGATATCAATTCTATTACATAGTACAAATAACTAAAACGTTTTGTCATAATAGAACATCTTCAACTAAACACCTTCAACAAAATGCTTTTTCCAGTGGTCAGCTCGCCAATCTTTCTTTACTGTTCATCTGCTCGCCCAAATAAAATTGAGGTCATAGCAGGTGTCAACCACAGACACAAAATACAGGGTAAGTTTATGATAAACATAATTTAAGCAACAGATTATATTCAAGATGCAGATATTCATAACAACATCCTCAAAATTGCAGTTCTAATTTTTATATGATGTATGATTCTCTTAGACTCTTATCGTGTGGTACCAACTTTCAAGATAGCCTCATCCCAATGGCAAAAAACTGATCCGACCAGTCAGGGTCCCCCGGTGTTGCACAGGTTCTCACCCACACTTCATGTGATCATCATGGGTGGCGTGATTCCCCATCGCAAGAGTCACCCCCAGCTCAGACTCCTCTTGTCTGAATGCATGGACTCAGTTCCTGTAGCTATCTGACACACCTCCTCTCTGAGGCACACCTCCACTCTGAGGCAACTTTTATGAGACACATGAAAATGATTCATTTATGCATAACTCATTCATTTTATCAACTCATATTTATTTTCAACATCAGTCTTCAATCATTGTCTCACACACTTTACTCAGAAATTCAACATAAATCAAGTACAGAATTCAGCTTGTTACTCATGTATAGAAACTCAACATATCATTCATGTACAGAGATTCATAGAAACACTCAACAAACATAAAACTTCATTCAGGCACTCAATCATATAATTATAACTTAAATCCAACAATTACTCAGATACAAGTCATACTTCACAGAACTTCAAACACTTATTCAAACACAAGTAACACTTAAACTATCCTTATCATAAAACTTCCCTATACATACCTTATAACCTCTTACTAAGCTTGTCTATCTCTTCCTAAAGGTGCTAGCTTCTACATGTGATTCTTCAAAGGAAGTGGGGTCTTCTTCTTACTTGATTTATGCTTTGAAAAGGAAAGGATGAAAGTGAAATGAAAGAGGTGGGAAGAAGAGAGATTCACGTGAGTTGTTGTAGAAATGGAGTCTTGAAAGTGATTTCCATTTAAGACTCTCCTCCCTTTTGTAAGGACCCTCATTCTTGGCATCTAACCCCGCGCGATAGTGCGGGGATTCACATCAGAAAACCCTGTTAAGGGTGCCGCGCGGATGGCGCCAGGTCTGGCACAGATCGCGCCATACCCACTGGAAGCTGATGCTAGGGGCGTCAATGTGGTGCCAGGGGCGCCAGAGGTTTTCCAGCCGGCGCGGGTCGCGCGGGAAGTGGCCTGGAAAACCAATTTTCTCTGGAATTTCACGCGGACAGCACCAGAGGTGGCGCGGGTAGCGCCAAAGGTCTCGAAAGGTTCACGCGGTTAGCGCGGGGATGGCGCTGGTAGCGCCGGTTCACCGACTTTGTGGCGCGGACCGTGCGGGAGGTGGCGCAGATCGCGCGGGAGTTCGGGCAGGCTGAGTATATAAAGGGCAATCGCGTTTTTGGAAGGAAAACACTATTCCCTCTTCTTCTCCATGACCCAGCCTCCATTAGAGCTTGTTCCAAGCTTTCTAGGACCTTGTTTTGTGTCCTAAACCTCTTCTTGAGACCTATAATCTTGTTTGAACCGATTAGAAAGCTGAAATCCTTCATCTTTTCTTCAAACACCCATTTTGAGTGAGAGTTTGTATTCTCAAGTGAGAAACCTCTGAGAACTTGAGAGTAGGCGAGACCCAAGGCAGGAGACAGGCACCAGAGCTCGAGGAAGCCGTCCTGAGGTCTTTTGGGTCGCCACTGAGGTAAGGAATTCAAGTTCTCTTGGGTCTCTGTGAATTTGGAGTTTTCTGAGTTTTGTGACCCACACTGAGATGGGGCTAGAATTAGCCCAGAGTCCTGTTAAGAGATGTGTTTAGAGCGATGAATAGATGAAGGATTAGCTTTCAGTTTTTGTTTTAGATGACTTTGAATCTTGGCTCTGTATATGCCTGTGTGACTTGTGTAGAGTCACTTGTTGATGGTTCTCTGATAGGCTAGAGCCTTGATTATATGATGTTCTGAGCCGAGAGGATAGTGGAGCAGGGCTTGAGTGGAGCTCAGCCCGTTCTGATGACAATAGAATTATGGGGTTGAGTAAAGCTTGGGATATGTATATATGTAGTGAGTCTGGGATGACTCAGATGACTTGTATTCAGCCCTGATGGACCTCGTGTGGTCTGAGAGCAGCCTTGTGTGTGGGCTGAGCTTGAATGAACCCTAGGATAGGGGAATTCTATTATAATATGTTCTGTGAATTGTATGTCTGTGGACTGGTTTTGATATGAGATTGTTATGCCTTAATTAGGCATTGATTCTGAGACTGTTGGTGGCGGGAGCCACAGACCTGGGAACGAACTTCAGAGTAATCCCTTACCAGGTAAGTTCAGTGTTCTCTGGGGATGAATTCCCGTTTTGGTTGCACACCACACTCTTGAGGAGTGTTGGTCATGATTCATATTGCATGCATTGGCTATGGCATTGTTTATGTTGATTTCTATGTATCTGCATTGGATATATGCATGCTGTGATTGAGATATCTGTTGGCCAATAGATAAATATCGGCGTTGAGGAGCTCCGCCGTGTATTCTGGGCTTTGAGGAGCTCCGCCCGTGGCATTAAGGAGCTCTGCCACATCATGACAGGTACTGATGTTGAGGAGCTTTGTCAGGGCGTTGAGGAGCTCCGCCAGGCATTGAGGAGCTCTGCCACCTGTCATGAGCTGAGATTATGATATTGATTTGATATGATGAGGCCAGAGTGCCAGGCCAGTGGGCCATGTGTGATATGTTTGCCTGTTTATGTGTTGTGAATCTGTGGGCCAGGGTGGGAATGATTTCCCAAGGACCCTGAGCTTACTGAGACATGTTATCTCACCCCGTGTGGGGCTTACATGATTTCAGGTGATATTGTTAGAAGAGAAGACCAGTCTCAGGGCAAGAGGCCCAGCAGAGACTAGGCTGCTTGACAGAGAAGCGGCATGGAGAGCTTGAAGGCTCTATTTTGATTATGTTTTGATGTATAGTTCTGTATACCCTCGAGGAGGGTTGTTATTCTTTTGTATTCACCACAGAGAGGTGTGAACTCTGATGTATATATGTACAGAACTACTTCAGTTATGATATGAGACTTTCCCTGAGTATATATTTGTTGTACATGTGACTATCTGCCTAAGTTTTGTAGTTATCTGTCTTCATGATGTTTGAGATGAGAAACTGGATCAGCAGGGGCGTGATAGGTGTATGTTTGTGTGTGAGATGCTTTATATTTGTGATTCCATACATAATGAATCAAGAAAACGATTCTATGCTTCCGCTTATGTCTTTTATTGTGTTTTATGCGCTAATCTGATATTATTAATGATAACACATCGGAGGCCTATGGGGTGTTACACCTTTATATAGGGTTTGGAAAATAATAAAATATTTAAAGACGTAATTGCCCTTTCTAGCTAGTTACTCTCATCTAGTTCCATTATAACTTAGTTTCTTCTCATTCCATTACATCTTAACTAAACTCATAATTACTCTTCTAAATATCTTTCCACTTTATACAAAAATCTCCTAAGTCATGATGCCTTCTTTACAAGTGTCCCTCCACTTATCCTATGTCATGAAGCCTCTCCTTTCTTTTCTCTTTTCACGTGGCCAACAAGGGAAGGAAGAGAAGATTTTCTTCCTTTCATGTTATCTTGTAGAAATATTTTTCAAAACATGATGACTTCTTAGCCCTTTTCTTCTCTTCTTCACGTGAACTCTCTTTAGCTAAGGGGAAGATTTTTATCTTCCTTTCCTCCTTCTATATCATGTTTTATTTCCTTTAAAGAAGAGAAAATTGTGTGGTTTCTTTTGCATACATATGTCATCTTTTGATGAAGAAGAAGAATCTAGTTTCCACTTAACTTCACACATGGCATTTTCTAGTAGGAAGTAAAGTTTGATTTGAACTCTTCTACCTAAGGATAATATTGAATAATAGAACTCTAGAGATTTCCAAAAACTGACTTCAGTTACAATACAAATAACTCACAAACAATCGATACAGAGTGCTACACAGGTCTTACATACAAGACTACTCTTATCTTTATTCTGATTGGTCCGTTCTACTTTTCACCATCAAACTTACTAAACCATTTTATTAAATAAGTTTGTACATCCTACAATTAAGAGAAAATTCCACAAATTCTATTTATCATTTTTCTATATTTTTCTGCTGCTTGAATTTTCTTGAATAAAGTTTCAAAGTTATTACCTTATAAATTTCATAGAAATTCTTTTCTAAAGGTTTTCTGTCACAAAGTATTTTGGAAATTTGTCATTCAAGGGTATTCTGTAATTTCATCAAGTTTTAACAAAATATCTAAGGGTGTCTTGGTAATTCTAGCCTCAAGGGTACTATGATAATTTGTCATTCACCATAGGGGTATGATTGTAATTTCTAAAATATCCGAGGGTATTTGTGTAATTTTCACCTTAAAGGCATTTCTATAATTTCTGCTTCAAGGGAAGGGTGATATGGTCATTTCTCTTCAACTATTTTTGTAATGTCTCTAATTAATATTTCACACAAATACTTTAAATGTAAATCAATCAAATCTCACATAACCTAACACTCACATCAATAATTGCACAAGAATAACTCATACAACATACATTTCCAGTTATTGAAATGCCAGGGTGTTATAGTTACTACTACGTAGGGTACACTTGTCCTTGTGCAAGCCTTATATTTTTACGCATCAAGTTTCTAGCGTCGTTGCCCAAGAATATTTGTGGAATTCCCAACTAGTTTAATTTTGTAAAACCAAACTGTTTTGTTTATAGAAATTCTTTTATTATTTATTTAATTTTTGTTATATATTTTTATTTTATTCTTTTACTTCTCGTTGCACTTGATCTTCTCCTTTATTTTGTAGTGCATCCAAACCAGGTCCCAAAATTCATCACTACAATATGAACCTAATATTGATAAGTTAATACATAAACTTCATACAAAGATCCACGAAGAGAGAGAAAGAGAAATGACAACTAATCAGGCTCAAACACTTATGGACTACCTCACCCCTACCTTAGGAAACCAATACCATCCAATTACCTGAGCTACCTGAAGGAGTCACATTTGATTTCAAGCATGGGTTCCTACAGATGTTGGAGAATAACATGTTTAGTGGTGCTGCCCATGAAGATCTAATGCAACACTTGAGGAAGTTCATCAAGTTTACCAACTCGGTGAGACAAAAACGTGTGCTGACAGAATACATCAGACTTTATCCCCTTTCCTTCTCTCTTAATGGGACGGCATGAGACTAGTTATGTTCACTGCCAAAGAATAATATCACTAGACGAAACATGTGCACAAGTACCTTTTTAAGGAGGTATTTCTTTTCCATGAAGATGGATTAGTATATCAAGGACATTGAGAACTTTGTGCACAAGGAGTAAGAGATGAAAATATAATGAAAACTTATGCAAATAACCAAGAGGAGGGGTGAATTGGTTTTTACCTCAGAGTTTTAAAATTTTCTTTGAAAATTTATAACAGCGGAATACTTTCAAAAGGATCTTTATCTTTCAAAACCAATTTGAAAATCAATTTACTTCACCAATCAAATCTCTCTTGTGTTGTAACCAATTTTGTATAATGAACAAATTCTATACTTCAAGAATATAATGAAATACAAACAGAATCTTAAAACACGCAAGATTTATACTGGTTCACCTCTCAACCCCGGAGGCTACATCCAGTTTTCTTCCAACCAAATCTTGGTTAGCATTCCACTATAACAAATATTTGTTCTTTACAAGCTTACAATTGATCTCTCTTACCCACCCTAGGTAAAATTCAAA
The DNA here is from genome assembly GCA_007407185.1 of Glycine tomentella. Lineage (NCBI taxonomy): Eukaryota > Viridiplantae > Streptophyta > Magnoliopsida > Fabales > Fabaceae > Glycine > Glycine tomentella. The sequence goes on along the minus strand of PYAF01002920.1, from coordinate 76,176 downwards.
ATCTATACCCTATAGACTTTTCGAAAGACCAAGAACCGGAGATCCCCTCTCTGTTCTTCCCACTAGAAAACCTTTCTAGTAAAAGCTTTAAAGAATACAAATGTTATATGGAAAATACAACACAATATCAAAACAAATATCAATCAAACACCAAGCTTAGAGTTCAAGAAAGATATCACCTTTTAATCCTCAGCTAATTCAATGATATGAATGATTCAAACAATCTGAGAATATATGCAATAGATGAATAATACTCTTTCTTGAATCTTTCTTTGACACTAGCTTGAACAAATCATCAATCCTTGAGAATTATGACTAGAAACACATGTAACTCTCCATGATACTCAACATATTTGATTTTCTCACTAAATTTAGACTTGAATACTCTTGAGAGCTTTAGAAGGTGTTTAACACAAGGTTTGTACGAGTATTTCTATTTTTCACTTAATGAATAACTCAGACCAAGTTGTTCTATTTATAAAAAAACAGATATAACTAACTGTAATCGACTAATTCATCAATGTAACTGATTATTTTAACTATTGTAATCAATTATTTTAACCATATAATCGATTAAAATGTTCATCAGGAATCTGGAAATTTGTCAAGAACAAAATAATCGATTAAGTCATCTTGTAATTGATTACTCCAGATGAATTCAGTTTTCTAATACACACAAGTAATTGATTAAGTTCTCATTTAATCGATTATCACAGACCATGTCTAAAACTTATCAATGTATATTTAATTGATTACGACCATCTGGTAATCAATTAAACCAGATGAACATGCTGTGTAAATTTATGCAGAAGCTTATGTAATCGATTATTTCTCAAGATAATCGATTATCACATAGACTTTCTAATTTTGTGTTAAGCTAATTTAATCGATTACGAATCAGTGGTAATCGATTAAAATGTTCATAAGGCAATATCCAGAAAGCACACACATGAAATTAATCAATTATATCACCTATGTAATCGATTAAAACAATAAGAACCTATTTTTATAACATCCTAGTTGCCTTTATGAATTTCTATCAAATTTCTTATTACCACATGATTATATCTAATCAAATGAATGTATGAATGCATGAATCATAAAAAGCTAATGAGGATTATAAGGCTTTATCAATTGAACCAAGCTTTAACAAAAATTACATATGCCATCAAATTGATTTAGCATGTAAAATATCAAAACTTATATGCTTCAAGCTTCTTCATCCCTTTTCTTCAGCTTCATCAAATCTAACAAGAGAGCCTACCTGAAGCTTGGGAAAGGAAGAGATGATTAGAAGCTACCCACATCATGACTTTTCTCAACAAAGGCTAGTTTGCATTTTCTTTGGTGGAGTGTCTTCACACAATAGGACAAGTTTAGATGCAGCTTGTGGGGGTAACCTCATATTAAAAACCCCTGTTGATGCCATCAAGATCATTGAAGATATGTGTTCTAACCTTTATAACAACTAAGGGGATGACAGGATTATGAAGAGAGACATCAACTAGGTGGAGAAAAATGATTCCCAAACTGAATTGGGAAGAAAATGCAAGCTCTAACTGATATTGCTTTGTCGAGACGCATCAAAAACAATTTTACTAAGCTAATTCTGTTAGAGCAGGGTGCCAGCTAGGACAGATACCTACCTCTGGTAGAGTTCTCATACAACAACAGTTTTCACGCCAGCTTGGGCATGGCACCATATGAGGCTTTGTATGGCCGGAGGTGCCGAACTCCAGTTTGTTGGACTGAGGTGGGTGAGAGACAGCTTCTTGGACCTGAAATGGTTCAGGAGACTTCTGAGCAGATCAGGTTGATCAGAGACAAGTTGTTGAAAGCTCGGAATCAACAGAAGAGTTATTATGATCATAAACACAGGTCGCTGCAGTTTGAGGAGGGCGACCATGTGTTTTTGAGGTTGTCTCCAGTCACAGGTGTAGGACGAACCTTGGGAGTGAGGAAGATGAGCCCTAAATTCATTGGTCCCTATCAGATACTTTAGAAGGTCGGACCAGTTGCTTATAGGCTAGCTTTGCCTCCCCAGTTATCAGGGCTACATGATGTTTTCCACGTGTCTCAGCTGAGGAAATATGTGGCGGATCCCTCACACGTGGTAGAGCCCGACATAGTTCAGATTAGAGAGAATCAGACAAGTCCTACACGACCCTTGAGGATTCTGGACAGAATGGAGAAGCAGATCTGGAGCAAGACTATTCCCATAGTCAAGGTGCAATGGGAAGGCAGAACACCGGAGGAGGCGACTTGGGAAAGGGAGTAAGAGCTGTTGAAGCTGTATTCTGAGTTGTCTAACAGGTATATTTCTGAATTTTGCGGACAAAATTCATAAAAGGGAGGGAGAATATAATAACCATGGCTAAAATTTTTTTTTATACAATAATAATATTTTCACAGTAGCTTGGCGCTGATAGCGTGGGATCTGGCGCTGATAGCGTGGCACTGTAGCTGAAGGCTATTTTTCACGATTTTTGGCGCCATCAGTGCCAGAGTGGCGCCAATAGCGCCACAGATGCTGGAAATTGGCGCCAAATGCATTGGATTTTGGCGCCATCAACGCCAGAGTGGCGCCAGTAGCGCCACAGATGCTGGAAATTGGCGCTAGGAGCGCCAAAGTGGCGCTAATGGCGCTAGATGCAATGGATTTTGGCCCCATCAGTGCCAGAGTGGCGCGATTGGCGCGACATGTTGGTCAGGCCACCTATAAAAGGCCATCTCGCGATTTTTAGAGGAAAAAGCATTGTTCCTCTTCTTCCTTGACCCAGGCAGCCATTGTTGCACCATAAAAGCTTCACACCTTCATCCTAATCCATTATAACACCTCCTAATCACTTCTAAACTTGAATTGAACCACTTAAGAGCCAAATTTCAGCCTAGCCCTTGACAGAAACCCCATTCCTTGAGTTTCTTCAGAGAGCTGACTATTGGAAGAGGAAAGAAGGCAGTTCAGGGACGCCGGAGTTGGGAGAAAGACTTCTCCAGCCTTCCTCAACCGATTTGAGGTAAGAAACTCAAGTTTTAACCGTTTAATTTGTGAAATGGGTAATGGGGTGAATAGTGACTCATTTGAGATAGGGCTGGAATTAGGCTTAGGTTCTTTAGAAAAGTATAGTCAGGAGGTTGTTCTGAGAGATATGGAACCTTGAAACTGGATTTATGATGAAGTTTGAGTTTGGCTTTGGGAGGAAGA
>PYAF01002920.1:26701-67592 GCA_007407185.1 Glycine tomentella | reverse complement strand
TTAACTTGTGGTTTATAGAAATTAATATTGAATAAAATAAATTCTATTGGTCGGTAGTTTATGAATTATGATCAATTTGATCATTGTATTTTTAATAGGTTTAATGTTTAAGTCTATTAGGTGAGATAGTTTTGAATATAACATAAATTTGGTTTGATTTCTGTATTTATTTAATATTTTTTATTTTAAAAAACAAATTTTTTTAATTTGAAGAGTTTATTTTGATGGTCTTAGGTTTATAAAATTTATGAATTTGTTTTGGAAAAAAAAGAAAATATATTGAAAATGAAAACAAAATTATTTTATTTTAGAAAATGCATAATAATTTATAATAAATTGAATATGGATTCTATTGAAAGACTTAAATTTAAAAGGATTCTATTTAAAGGTAAAAAAATAACATAAATTGCTGAACAAAACGTTATAGAGTACCATATATGACATTTACGGTATGCCGAATTTTTTCAAAAATAAAAAAATCTAACATTATTATTAAATTCTATTTAGTTAAAAATGAGGTATATTTATTTTAAAAAAAAGTTTTTAACTCTTATAATTTTGTCTATTTATAACACAAATATAATTGGTTTTATTTTAAAGGTAAATCTTATAATTCTCCCCTATTTAACAACTTAATAATGATAAAACAATCAAATTATGATACTGAGAAAGTTATTTATAGCTTTTTATATTAGATAGTCATAATGCCCAAGAACGACGACATCTCCACTTTGTACCATTTGCGACTTCAGTGCGACGATGATGGCATGGGTAATAGAGGTAGCAGTGGTGGTGAAGATGGGGTGGGTCCGAAAGGGGGTTGCTACTTGTTGACGACGAAGGGATGATTATGGAGAAGACGAGGGAACATGACAACGACCATTTTTTATAAAATTTATTTTGATATAAACATTTATATAGTAATCCTAACTTATCTAAACCATTGATTTCAATTTCATTATATGTAATAAATAAAAAAATTTCATACAATGCATAACGACTCCGCTCTACGCACCCTAGACCCCATCGAAAGATAGATGTGTGGAGTTCAAAACCACTATAATTAAGAATACAACAAATTATTAGTTAAATGATTTAGGGTTTATCAATCATGGTTTTTTGTAAAATCAACAATTAACACTGCAACTCCTAATTGAATGGAGTTAATATAATTGTACTATTAATAATAATAATAATAATAATAATAATTTTTTAAATCACATGGTCTATTTTCATACAATGACATCAACAATTTGTGCTATGTTATGATTTCCATTAATGATGAAACTACTACTATGTTGTAAGCAAGTATACCACAATACTCACAATTTAAAAATCATACACCATGAATCCATTCTTTTATTCCTCCATGTTATTAATTTGCAGTGTATTATTTATGTTATAAACAATTAACAACATTTCAACTAATCGGTACCGAAAATAGACCATATGTGTCAATTACATATATTATTTTACTTCAAGTCAATGTAGAAGTTACAAGAAAATGTTCATATACAATTACGTTTTTTAAGTTATTATCATTTACATTACTATTATTTTTTTAACACAAATTTATTTGTATTATCTCATCCAGTCTTCGTGCTTAAAATTTTTTTTTTCATTTGTTTTCATTTTCAATATATTTTCTTTTTTTTTTTCCAAATCAAATTCATAAATTTTATAAACCTAAGACCATCAAAATAAACTCTTCAAACTAAAAGCGTTTTTTATTTTTTTTTAAATAAAAAATATTAAATAAATACAGAAATCAAACCAAATTTATTTTATATTCAAAACTATCTCACCTAATAGACTTAAACATGATACCTATTAAAAATACAGGGATCAATTGATCATAATTCATAAATTATCAAACAATAGAATTTATTCTATTCAATATTTAATTTTTATAACCACATGTTAATAATAAAAAATGTAAATTTATAAAACAACATATTATTTTCAAAATAATATATTATCAATTATGTTTACATTAAGACACTTACACATTATAGTTAGCAGATTTGGTAACTTTTAGTTTCGGTGTTTAGCCACTTTGTAGACAAAAAGAAAAAAAAAACTATAATAAAAAGTAGAAAATGATTCCTCTTAATTATGAGAAATTATAAACCAAAATTTAGACCATTAAATCATATTAAATCATTTTCTACAGAAAATCATATAAAATTATTAAGATTTAAAAATGATCATTTTTTAATGTAATGATCACATTATGTGATCAAACTTATAATCTTGATATCAATATATGATTTTATAATATAAATTTATAATTTTTATTTATCATAATAATAAAATATTTTCATGAGAATATGAATCTACTCTTTCAAACATTACTAAAGTAAACTTTAAGTATGTACACAAAAATTAGTAAATTTTGAGTTATTAAATATAACTAAAATTCTCATGTTTAAATTAATTTCACTTTTAATTTTTTTACATTAATATAATGTATGCCATAACATTGAAATTGACTCTACCTATAAACTAAATAGATACTAAATAGTAGAGATCATTTACTTAATTAATAAAATTCATCCTTAATAAATATTTTAAATAGGATCTCATTAAAATATGAATTAAAGTGGTAAATATTAATAGCATTTTTGTTGATTGGTGCTATCATATAAATGAATTTGGGCTTGGACATAATTGTATTTTATTCTTTTGTCTTTTGTTGTGATATGACCTGGTGAGTGGTGACAAGGGACGCTTAACGTGCATTTATTTTACTTTCAATGTCCAATCGATTTTCAGGTACCATTTTATCTCACAATCGGTTTTCAAATACTCATTTTATTTCATCTCAATATTTCAATCTAACAATTAATATTTATTTTGAAAAATCTTTTACTCATAAACGCTAGACTCCGTCACATAAGATATGCCATTATGAATGAGGACAACGTACATGTGCAGGAAATATGCATAGATAAGCGGCAATGAACAATTATAAAAAAATAAATAAATCATCCTTATCGCGTGGGGTGACAAACAGTAACACATTGGGTTGATCATGCGTTTTCATAAAATGGAACTTAATTAGTGAAGAGAGAGAGAAGAGGAACACTAACATGGCTTCTTCAGTCAGAATCTCAAGACTCATCTCTCGCTCCTTTTCTTCTACCTCCTTCTTTTCACGAGGTAGAGATGCATGTGTACTTTGAGATGGTGGTCTCATCATTTCCCTATGTTGTAAAACAATAATTAAGTGATTTGTTTCTCTTTTTTGTTGATTTCAATTTTTTTTTTCTGGAACTAATTTTTTTTGGGTTTGGTTTCATTGATGATTGTTTGAAATAAATGAATGACAAATTGGAAAAAGGGTGGGATGCAGAAAAAAAAAAATGAAACATTTTTTGTGTACGGATTAGTTCATTCAATGCTTGGTAGCTGTCAACTACTACATGTCTGGTTGTCCTATGTTTTCTTAGTAGTACTTAGACTCTCTCGTTTTTCACCTATTATTTTGTGTTTCTTGCTGAGTGTGACCATGTGAAAGCTATGTCCTTGTAAATTAAACTCATGTTTGTATCACTTTGAAATTGATGTTTAATTGGGTATTTTGATTTGGACTTTTCATTGCCCTTTCAAGAATAATTGACTCTGCTTGGATCAAAATTTAAATAAATAAATAAAAAAAGAACTTTCAGGTGGGAATGGTTTCCTTGGTTCAAGACACTGCAAATACAGCACTTCTGCTGCCACTGAAGAAGAACCCATTAAACCATCAGTGCAAGTAGAACACACCCAACTCTTGATTGATGGAAAATTTGTAGATGCTGCTTCTGGTGAGTGTTTATTTATTTGTTTATTTTGTTAATCTTGTTTTGTTTTTGAATCCTTCACCTTCACCCTTTTTGACATAAAGTTGAGTTTTGACTAAACAGAAAGATGGAAAAAAAAACAAAGAAAAGAGAGGGATTTTTTTAAGATTTCTTTTTTCTGGGTATCTTACTATTGGGATTCTCGTGGGATCAGGTAAAACTTTTCCAACTTTAGATCCTAGGACAGGTGAAGTGATTGCTCATGTTGCTGAGGGTCACTCTGAGGATGTTGATCAAGCAGTTGCAGCTGCACGAAAAGCATTTGATCGTGGACCATGGCCTAAGATGACGGCTTATGTATATGATCATAACCTCTCTATAATTTTACTTTTCCTGTTGTTCACATAGATGTAAACTTTGGTCTCATGATTCTGAGTTGAAATCCCTTTTTTGCTTTGTTGTTACTATGATTTTATAGGAACGGCAAAAGATCTTATTGCGCGCAGCTGATCTGCTTGAGAAGCATAATGATGAGCTTGCAGCACTTGAGACTTGGGATAATGGAAAGCCTTATGAACAAGCTGCTAAGATTGAAATTCCAATGCTTGTTCGCCTGATTCGATACTATGCTGGTATGTGGGACACAAAATGTGGAACTTAGAATATTCTTCTTTCTTTTGCGAAATTTTAGTGACGCCTGTGTTTTCATGTTCCCCAGGTTGGGCAGATAAGATCCATGGTCTAACAGTTCCAGCTGATGGACCATATCATGTGCAAACATTGCATGAACCAATTGGTGTTGCCGGTCAGATCATTCCTTGGAACTTCCCTCTTCTCATGTTTGCCTGGAAGGTTGGACCGGCATTGGCCTGTGGCAACACCATTGTTCTCAAAACAGCTGAGCAGACACCGTTATCTGCTTTATATGCAGCAAAACTGTTTCATGAGGTGTGTGATAGTGGTATAGACCAATCTTCATTTTGTTACAAGCATGGTTTTTGTGGAGTTTAATTTACTCATGAATATCTTCAATCCTCATTCCAAATTTGTAATCTGTCTGGCAGGCTGGACTTCCTGCTGGTGTTTTAAATGTAGTATCTGGCTTTGGTCCAACTGCTGGTGCCGCTCTTGCTAGCCACATGGAAGTTGATAAGGTACTAAAATAGTTAGCATCTGCAGTAATGGAGAAGTGTAGTGATTTTATTGTTGGCATGCAATAGTTTCTGTAAATTCTATGGCAATTAATTTCAGTTTCCTTATCTTGTGAAGAAGATTGAATGTTTGATATGATCATTTTCATTCTAATGGATTATTAGTTATCTAGACATGATAGTGTCTTAACAGCATGAATTTTTTACATTATCTCGCAGCTTGCTTTTACTGGTTCCACTGATACTGGGAAAGTTGTCCTTGAACTGGCGGCTAAAAGCAATCTTAAGCCTGTTACTTTGGAGCTTGGTGGGAAATCCCCCTTTATTGTGTGTGAAGACGCTGATGTAGATCAGGCTGTTGAGCTAGCCCACTTTGCTTTATTCTTTAATCAGGTATATAAACTATATAGTATAGAGCTCTTGTTGTAAAACAATTAGTTGTGATGGAATTCAGAAAATTTGATTGGTGTTGTTTGTGACATTCAGGGACAATGTTGCTGTGCTGGGTCTCGAACATTTGTACATGAAAGTGTATACAATGAGTTTGTTGAGAAAGCAAAGGCTCGTGCTTTGAAGCGTGTTGTTGGTGACCCATTCAAGGGGGGAATAGAGCAAGGTCCTCAGGTAAATTGCAAAGAATCCTTTACATCGCATCCTCATGTTTGATCTTTGAGCTTTGTTTTCCAAAGTTGTGTGAGGGCATAATATGTCCGCCAATTTGGCATTATGTCTTTGCTTTCATTAATTCAACACTGATTGCTGATGACTGGAGACATGTTACAACCCTTAATTCCTGATGATGTTCTGATTCTCGAGGCTTCAATTTACTAAAATGCACAAAAAGAATGTTACATTGCTACTACTTTGACATTCCCTTTTCTTAATGTATGATTCTTTTAAAATGTCTAAAATACTCTGATTATTTCTTGTATGATCCAAACAATCAGATTGATTCAGATCAATTTGAGAAAATACTGAGGTACATCAGATCTGGTGTTGAAAGTGGGGCAACCCTTGAAACCGGAGGAGACAAGCTTGGCGACAAGGGCTTCTACATTCAACCTACAGTCTTCTCAAATGTTAAGGTATATCTTTTTAGTTTCATTTTTGCACTTTATCAAATGAATCTGAAAATGAAAATACAACTCCTAAAGAAGTGTTTTCTATTGAATTTGTAACAATCATCAGGATGGCATGCTGATTGCAAAGGATGAGATCTTTGGTCCAGTCCAATCCATATTAAAATTCAAGTCAGAAAACAATGAGTCTTAATTACTTTGCTGAGAATGGTATTATACTATTATGTATGTGTGAGCTAATTTTTGTGATGATGACCCCAGGGACCTTGGTGAGGTAGTTCAAAGAGCAAATAACACACATTACGGACTTGCGGCCGGAGTGTTCACAACGAACATGGACACTGCCAACACTTTGACGCGGGCACTGAGAGTTGGAACAGTGTGGATAAACTGCTTTGACACATTTGATGCTGCAATTCCCTTTGGAGGGTACAAGATGAGTGGTCAAGGCAGAGAAAAAGGAGAGTATAGTCTCAAAAACTACTTGCAAGTGAAGGCTGTTGTTAATCCCCTGAAGAACCCAGCATGGCTTTGAGCAAACACTAGCCTTCCTTAGATAATCAATAACTATCAGTGCGTCAATGATAATGATGATAAAAATAAAATCCTTTTTTTTTTTTGGCGTTACACGAGTTATGTGTTATGACATTGTTGATTTTTTTCTTGGTCTTCATCCTTCTAACACTTTTGTTAATTTCTATTCCTTGCATTTGTATAAGTCAGCGTGACTCACTTGTTATACGTGGGATGGGTCTCTTATTACGTCAAACTCTTATGGTCTAAATTGAGTTTTTAATTATACGTGTTTGAATTGGGTTATTTTAAAATTTTTTTTTTTTTGTAAGTTTTTTCAAACGCAATCTAATGGCTAATTGTTTGTTGAAAGTCCAAGATAAGGTTATTAAGGTGGTCTTTAGACTACAATGTACAAAATTCAATTTCACGGGGTAATAGGAGAAACTCCAGCGTTGACCCGATCATGAGAAATACAAAACCAGCGGCAGAAAATCAATATTGCCCATGATACATCAAATAAAAATTAGCCTGTTAGATTTAAGTTGATCTAATAAATCTTTAGAAGAAATGATAGCAACCCCTCCAACAAAGTTTTCTTAGCTTATTTTTTTTAGGTTTTATTTTTTATTTATTAATGAGTCTTATTCATTATTTTATAATTTTTAATAAATTTTAACAAATAAAAGAGAATATATTAAAATGAATGTGTTAGAGAATTTATTGCTAATACCTCTCTATTTCAAGTATAATCTTCAGATTGAATATATGCTTAATTGTATCTTTTGTTCTTCAAAGTTTCACACTATTGATTACGGTTAAAGATATTTGAATTAGTTTTTAAAACTTTTATTAGTTGAAAAATTTGTTTGTCTATTAGGTAAATAAGTTTTTTTTTAAAGTAGTTTTTAGCATTTTTTAGTAGCATTGTATATTTTTGAAATCTAGTTTCTACCTTTGTATATTTTCTTTCTTTTTATCCATAATATATTTATTAAATATTTTGATTATTTTTTTAACTAAATCATAATTTTATTATTTTTATGTCATTTTATACTTTTTAATTACTTTAGCCGTTATTTTTAACGAACACTTATAATATAATAAACCAACTTTTCTCAGCTTTCAATTTTCACATTTAACTTTTAACTGATTTGGTCGAACATAATTATTATGAATTCTATCTATTTTTTTTTATTTTTTTCAAATTTTGTCCCTATGTAGAAAAATCACCACAATTAAGAAATTATGTGATGATTTTTCCTTTAAATTGCCACAATTAAGACAACTTTGTGAAAAAAAATTTGAGATGCAAAATTCACAACATTTTGAATCTTTAGAGACAAAATTACAATTAAGTCGTAAATATATCATTCAAGAAAATAAAAGAATATGAGTTGGTCGGTCAATTTTTTATTTTTACTTTTAATCATTATTTATTTGCTTTGATTTTGCTTTTAAAAAGTTATATGAAAATAATAAATTAAATAACTTTTATTAATTTTTTGTAAACTTTAAAAATAAAATATAAAACAAGAGTATAATCCAATCTATATATACCATCAGTGTAATATTTTTTACACATATTTAATAAGAATTCATCTCGTTTTCATGTTATGTTAATCATTAATATGATGTGATGGCATATAAATTCTTAGTTTATGTTTTATAAAAAAACAAATCGTATTTTTTGTGATTATTGGTAAAAGTAAAAAATAAAAATATTTAATGAAATGATTTTTTTATCTTCATGATATAAGCGTAAAGAATTTATTAATTTTATTAATGAGTAATATTTATTACAGAATCTAATTGATTATCTTTGATTATTCATTTACAAAACTTGAATGAAAAAATGGAACCTAGTATGATTCAAACCAACAACTTAGTAATGTTTAATGAAATTATTATATAACCTTATGATAACTTGTGTGAGAGAAATTATCTCTTTACTTTATTTTCATGAAAAATTATTCTCATGATTTTGATCAATGTTCTTGCATTAAAAAAATAATTGTATCGAATGACAACCTTGACAATTAAACTTGAGAATTGAGATACTGATATTTTCGTTGATATAGATAAACCTAACCAAAGGTGTTTTTTCCTCAACTACACTACTTTACTTGCAATAATTTCCAAACTACACCACTTTGTAAAATAATATCTGAACTACACCACTTTTAAATTGAATTGAGAAGTCAGGGTGGCAGAACCCGACTTCTCACCGTGTGCTGCTTTTTTTTTATTTTTTTTTTAAGTCAATATTTGAAAAATTAATAAAAAAAATGTTGTTGTTAACGGAAGTCGGGGTTTGAGCGCCCGACTTCCCACGTACATTAATTTTTTTTTAAAATTATTATATTTTTAAAGAAATATTTAAAAAAAATTATTGGTTTAATAATGTTTAGTAGTATTAAAATTAATAAATATTAATGTTAAGATAAACGAAAAATAAAATGATTAAAAAATAAAATGGATATATAATTATCATATCTTAGTTTTAAATGATTTTTATTGTTTTTGTAAATTATGATTTTGTTTATGTTTTTTTTGGTTTAATAATTTAAAAAAGGGAAAAATGATTAAAAAAAGATTAAAAATAAAGTGAATATATAATTATGATGTCTAATTTAAAACATTAAAATAAAAAAAAATAACAATTAGATAGATAAATATAATAATGGAAACATAATAGAATAACAACAAGTACAAATAATAGTAATTAAAAAGACAAACACAATAAACAAATATTAAAAAATGAAAATAACAAAACGTACTAACAATAACAATTGAAACATGAAAATGAGAAAACTAATCATAATTTGACAGATGTTGTGCAGCGGACATGTCTTCTTCAAGTAATTGGATTATTGGTTTGTTAAAAGTAACTAAAATTTCTATTGAACAGAAACTCTTCCAATAATTGGATTCTGCTAACACCTTTAATACGTCTTCATCGTTTTTCAATTGTATTATTTCATATTCGATTAATTTTTCTAAATATTTTGAATGGGCTGGTTGTCGGAAGAACAATTGTCTGACCACTTGTGATTCGTGAATTCCATAAAGGGGAACCCCTAGGGGCGCAACTTGTTTGATTATATCCTTGAGTGTTTCGATGTTGCATAGGGAAGAAATTTGAAATCTTATTGGATTTGTTCCAGTAAAGGAGTAACCCAAAAAATTGTCTTGTCGTGGTATCTTCCATTTGCCGTTGTAATACAACAATGCATCATGAGTATGAGTGATGGTGGATTGAAGTAGGTTGAGTATAGCATCGGGTGTTCTACCGATGATACATAATAATTCTATAGGACCAACACACAAATGTTTTTCATGGCAAATTAACATTGTGCAAACATCATCATCATTTTTCAGCTGCAGAGAATGAAAAAAATATTGCTGACCTGCATCGATTGATGGTTGTCGATAGTAGATTTCATGCATAGATTGGTGATTGGTTAGCTGAAGGGTGTTGTGCATTCTACTCTTTAGTGTTTGGAAAGAATACTCAGTAGAAACTCGCATTGGTATTGGAGTAGGACATCGAAAATAAACACCAGTTTTGTTGTGTATGATTAATCCATTTGGAAAAATGAATGCTAATGTTGAGTTAGCAATGGTTTGAGTGCTTGTTTCTCCCAAGAATGTCATAATATGAAGATTGAATTTTTTTTGTGAGGGTATATTATGTTGAAGTGTGTAGCTGTATTGAGGGAGTTTTGTTTATTTATAGACAACTGAATAATTGTCACGTTGATGTTATCGAATTTTGATAAGGTCAGAATTGTGTATTTGGGTAGAGATTTGTCAGGTATCCAATGTTGATTGAGACATGTCATTATTCCAACTTTTGCTTTTATCGATATAGTGCATAGTGTTGTCATTTTAGACTGTTTTTTTAGCCTTGTACGTAGTGTACTAGTCCACTATTGATGTAATACATTGAATTTTACTTGGCAGTAGTCCATTATTTGGAATAGGTATGTCAGGTATCCAATATTGATTGAGACATGTCATTATTCCAACTTTTTCATTTTTTTAAAAATGTCTAACATGACCACTTAAACATTGTTTTAAGGGTCGAAAACATGTTTTTGTTGTTTTTTGACCATTTTTTGAGGGCGTTGTTGACAAAATTGTTAGACGATATATTTTTTTTTTGGTTGTTTGACATGAAAAATATAAAAAACACTTGGAAGACATTTTTTTAATGTCTTGGAGAAAATTTTTAAAAAATGTCTAACATAACCACTTAAACATTGTTTTAAGGGTCGAAAACATGTTTTTGTTGTTTTTTGGCCATTTTTTGAGGGCGTTGTTGAGGAAACTGTTAGACGATATATTTTTTTTTTGGTTGTTTGACGTGAAAACTATGAATAACACTTGGAAGACATTTTTTTAATGTCTTGGAGAAATTTTTTAAAAAATGTCTAACATGACCACTTAAACATTGTTTTAAGGGTCGAAAACATGTTTTTGTTGTTTTTTGGTCATTTATTGAGTGTGTTGTTGACGAAACTGTTAGACAATATATTTTTTTTTGTTGTTTGACGTGAAAACTATGAAAAACACTTGGAAGACATTTTTTAATGTGTTGGAGAAATTTTTTTTAAAATGTCTAACATGACCACTTAAACATTGTTTTAAGGGTCGAAAACATGTTTTTGTTGTTTTTTGGCCATTTTTTGAGGGTGTTGTTGAAGAAACTGTTAGACGATATATTTTTTTTTGGATTGTTTGATGTGAAAACTATGAAAAACACTTGGAAGACATTTTTTTAATGTGTTGGAGAAAATTTTTAAAAATGTCTAACATGACCACTTAAACATTGTTTTAAGGGTCGAAAACATGCTTTTGTTGTTTTTTGGCCATTTTTTGAGGGTGTTGTTGATGAAACTGTTAGACACTTGAACATAATTTTGAAACCTACATCAAAAGGGTAGTTAAACACAGTTGATCACATGAGCACAACAATTTATACTTTAATGTCCAAGAAGATGACCAGTCCCACAGGGGGGACGACGTCGATTACGTCGCGAATTTCTTCTCCCATGTATCACTGGTTCTTTGTCATGATGTTCTTGTAGTTATGTCTCCAAGTTTTCATTTTGGGTTGCTACAATTGAAGAACTTTGTCCTTGCTCTCCAAACGAATTAGGTGCATCGAACTGTTGCAACGAAGCTAAATATGATGTCGCAGAACTTGGTGTATTTAAATTGACACCAAATAAGTTGGTCATTCATTCATGGCTAGTTGCATTTTCTGACTCGCGAGTGTGGCCAAAAGGTTGATGAACAGGTGATGGTGTAGAAAACATTGATTGAGGTGGTGGATCTGGAAATTGTGCTTCATCAAAGGTTGTCCCTGCAACATTATGGGTATTTGTTGTGCGTGGATCATTTAGTTGTTGTACAATTGACATGAACATAATAGTGTTTTGCCTATACCATTCCATATACTCTGGTGTATGTGTCAATGACCCTTCAACCGATTTTCCAGTTAAAACACTAGTGCGTTTGTTTTTCGATAAATTAATCCACCCCGCATGATATTCCATCCAGTCATTGTAATGATTACCTCGCATGTCAATCTGGTGAAGTTGATCTAGATTCATGGGATCAACAGGGATATCTTGATGCAAACCAAATTGTAGCTTGACCCGGTTTGTTTGATGTCATTCCACGACTGAAAAACAAATAATTGCATCACACTGTTCACTCACATGCACCGGCAAAGACATCAATGCGGATGCCAGTAATCCGCGTGGGCTCTGTGATTGATGTCGTCCACAGTCTATGAGGCTACAGACAGTAAACCTATACGTTCCCACCTAATCGTCCCACTTAACTATCCCACCTAACCGTCCAACCTAGACGTTCCCATCTAATCCTCCCACTTAACTATCCCACCTAACCGTCCAACCTAGACATTCCCACCTAATCCTCCCACTTAACTGTCACACCTAACCGTCTAACCTAAACGTTCCTACCTAACCCTCCCACCTAACTTTTCGACCTATATATAAGCCCACCAATTCAGAATACATCACACACAAGAACATACTCACAATACAAACCTCTATTCCTAACTTTCATACTCTTCCCAGTCACATCCCCAAAACACCACCCATGGCTCCACGTAAAGAAATATCATTTATCATTCATCATCATGGTTATATATTTGACGACCCTGTTGAAGGATCAACGTACGCATGTGCAAACCCAATATTTCTATACATAAGTAGGTCTATTACGTTAACGCAACTTATTCGAAAAATTACCCAACGTCTCCCTACTCAAGCAACTTAAACAGTTGTTCAGTTGTTGTATCATGTCCCTGTTTCATTGTATCCTGCCGAAACACGTTATATTTCAGCACAATTACACGACAATGATGATTCTAGAGGCGTCGTGGAAACACTTGTCCATAATCCACAATTGGGTTCTGCCCAACTGTATGCTGTTACTGAGCGTATTTCTCAACCACAACCACCTTCTCCACAACCACAATCACCTTCATACACAGACTTTGAAACACAAGATGCCTTTGACATTTACACTTCATACACACAACTACTATCCCAAAATGATTCTTTTTCTGATGCCCAACAAACCTCCTTTCACCAACAATACCATCATCCATCACCCCCATCACAACAACCACAAACACAAACATCAATCACAATTGAAGATCCCATCACTAATGAAGATCCCATCACACGATTTCACGAAGAAAACATGGATGATTTTAGTGAGCATGAGGATCAAGAGTTGTTTGATCACAACAATAATCAAAGCGGTGACGAGGGTTTTGCCGTACCAACGTCACCTTCGTTGCAATATCACCAACCAAGGTGTCCAACGGAGTTGAACCTCGACCACCTACCACAATACACTGATCACCACCATTTCGTTCAACAACAAGACCGTGTGCAACCACCAACTGGTGCACTCGAGGTTGGCATGACCTTCGATGATAAAGCACAATGTATTCGAGCAGTCAAAGAATACAATGTCAGAAATCATTTTGACTGCAAAACAATATATTCTGACCAGAGAAGGCTAAACCTCGTGTGTAAATCACATGAGAATGGCTGCACATGGAGCTTAGGCGCATCCAATTCAAAGAAGCGTAACAAATGGATTATCAAAAGTATCAGAGGTCAACACATTTGTGTCGCACCAATGCTCACACAAGATCATAGGCAACTTGACAAACATGTGATAGCGCAAATCATCCAACCAATTGTCAAAAAGAACCCAACAGTCTCCATCAAAACGTTGATTGTAGAGATCAAAACATTTATGAATTATACTCCGTCCTACAAAAAGACATGGTTAGCAAAGCAAAGAGCATTGGAGATGATTCATGGAAATTGGGAACAATCATATGCCAATTTGCCAAAACTTTTGGGAGCTCTACAATCTTGTATTCCTGGGACTATTGTCGTTGCTCAAACAAAATCCGTGTTTGAAGACAGAGAAATGATACCTGGAAAAAAAATGTTTAAACATGTCTTTTGGTCTTTCTGTCCGTGCATTAATGGGTTTGCACATTGCAAACTCATCGTACAAGTAGATGGTACATGGATTTACGGGAAGTATACAGGCACATTATTGATAGCTACAGCACAAGACGGTGCTAACCATATCTTCCCGATTGCCTACACCATTGTTGAAGGGGAGACAACTTCAGCTTGGGGATTCTTCCTAAAGAATTTGAGAAGGCATGTTACTCCGCAAAGTAACATTTCTCTCATTTCAGATAGGCACGCTGCGATTATAAGTGCCTACACCAATGCAACTAACTTATTGGTTGGGGACATATCTCATTTCTTCTGTCTGCGTCACATTGCACAAAATTTCCTTCACGGTAACCCCAACTGCAAACATCTGAAGAAATCACTAATGCGAGCTGGTGAGAATATTTAATAATTTTTCCACTTAAATATATTTTATTTAAAATTTCATTACGTATTAAATTTATTGAATATTTACAGGGTACGAATACACGGAGAAAATGCACTGGCGACATCTGGGGGATATCCGTGCGAACAAACCAAGTGCAGCTGAATGGCTTAATCGACTACAAAAAAAAGATTGGGTACAATGCTTCGATGAGGGAAAACGTTGGGGACATATGACCACAAATTTGTCTGAGTCGGTTAATTCCATGTTCAAAAGCACAAGATATTTGCCAGTGTCATCTTTGGTTAAGGAGACGTATTTCAAGACCGCAAAGTTTTTTACAATTAAAGGCCGACAAACCCAAACAATGATCAACTCTGGCTCACAGTATTCTGAAGTCGTCTCTGAGGCAATGAATCGAAATCAACTGGAATCAAATACACACATTGTTAATGAATTCGACAGACACAATCACACATTTCTTGTAACAGAGACCCAAGCCCCACTTGAAACACCTAGACCACCTGGAAGATTTAGGGTCATGTTGCAATCCCAAAATTGTGATTGTGGTGAATATCAGGCTAAACACTTACTGTGTTCTCACGTCATGGCTGCCTGTAAATCTGTCAATGTCGATCACATGAATTATGTGCCACCGCTATTTACTTTGCATAACATATTGCACATTTACGACAACTCATTTGGTTTACTGCCACACGAATCAATGTGACAACAATATAAAGGAGATCAGTGGGGTCCTGATCCAAGAAAAAGGAGAACTGCAAAGGGTCGTCCGGCTTCAAATCGCATTCCCACCGAAATGGACGAAGAAATTGAATGGGATACCAGAAAAAAATGTGGAATCTATCGACAACAAGAACATAATAGATCAAATTGTCTTAACATACCTTCATAATTTTTACTTAGAGAAATATTAGTCTTTATGTATTTTATTTATGGTGTCATTTGTATATTCCGTTTTTTAATTGTTGTTATTTTTTGTTGTTTTAATTTTACCATATAATATAACTGAGATATGATAATTATATATCCACTTTATTTTTAATCATTTTATTTTTTGTTTATCTTAACATTAATATTTATTAATTTTAATACTACTAAAAATTATTAAACCTATAAAATTTTTAAATTTTTTAAAATATTTCTTTAAAAATATAATAATTTAAAAAATAAAAAAAATTTAATGTACGTGGGAAGTCGGGCGCTCAAACCCCGACTTCCGTTAACAACAACATTTTTTTTATTAGTTTTTCAAATATTGACTTAAAAAAAAAAAAAAAAAAAAACAGCACATGGTCAGTTCAATTTAAAAGTGGCGTAGTTCAGGCACTATTTTACAAAGTGGTGTAGTTTGGGAATTATTGCAAGTAAAATAGTGTAGTTGAGGAAAAAAACCCCTAACGAAACACTAAGGTTAAGTTACTTAATAGAATAATATTATAATCAAATTTTGAAAATTCATACTAAGCCTTTAAGATGATGATGATTTGACTTTTAAAGAATTTTCAGTCGTCTTCATTAATCTTTAAAACTTAAAACCCAAATAACTTTAATTATTTGATAAGATAAAAATTTATATTAATAATGTTTCAAAATTGTTAGTGTTATTGTCTTGTATTGGCCAAAATTTCCAATAAAATAATAACAAAAAAGCAACCCAGTTGAAAGGGAAAAGCAACATCACTGATGGGCCCCACCGTGTCCTGGCAGTGCGACTGCCACGCGTCAGTGGTTGTCAGCAAGATGCAAACGGAAAGGATCATCGACCTGCGTCCTGCAAATTGCAAACTGAAGCTGTGATGTTATCACACTGTGGCTTGCATCCATTCTGCACCATTGGGCGGTGGGGTGGTGTACATCAAGTATCTTTTAATAAAGAAGTTGTCTGCAACTTATTTTTGCTTTTTTTATTTTAGTTAAATTCATTTTTAGTATGTTAGAATGATGCTTGTTATGCTAAATATATTCTATAGATAATTATTAAAACTGTAATATCAATTTGATTAATTTTTTTTCATATGCAAAAATAAATGTTTAGATATATGAAGATGGATAAGATAAGAAATGAGGATATTCGACGAAAGGTACCGGTATGTGAAAAGATGAGAGAACATAGATTGAGATGGTTTGGACACGTTATGAGACGACCACTGGATGCTCGTGTAAGAACAAGAATTTGTTACCAAAAGTTAGATACAAAGAGAGGTAGAGGTCAACCGAAACTTACATGAGAAAGGTAGTTAAACAAGACCTAATGGAGTGAGATATAGATAAGCGGACGGTATGTCTTAGGAAGGAGTGGAGAAAAGCTATAAGCTTGGTGGAGGGTTAAACTCATTAGTAGTTCTATGTTCCAGTCGTTCCCTTATTTAGTTTTTTTCCTCTTCTTTTCTCCTTTAACCATTGTTTTATTTTAGCTTTGTTTCTCTCTTTTGTCTTATTTTCGATTTATCATTGGGTTCATCTACGACCGACCCCAATTAACTTGGGTTAAAGGTGTTGTTGATGTTGATGTTGATGCAAAAAGAAATGTTTTGATTAATTATGTAGGAATTAATATTTTGGAATTTGTAATATAAAAAGGTTGGAACTAGCTTTGAGTTGTGTTGAACCGATGCAGTTGTAGCCCATAAATCATGTAAGGTTTCGATTTCGCAATAAAATTGTTTCGATTTTCCCACCAACTTTCATCGCGTTTGAATAAGACCACTGAAAACGCATTGTTTTGCATGCCCATTCCTAACTTCACTGAAAACTAAAGAGGGGAAACAAAATGGTCATGACTACTCGCCTTTTTTGATCATTATGATCATGGCTAGGGTTAGGGCTTTATAACTCCAAAACCAGCATACAGATCCCGTGTGTCTCATGATCAGTGCCTTGAGCTTAGTTTGTAGACAAAGATAAGCGAGAGTCAAACAAGGTCCATGACACAACCTTTTTTTCTTCTCTTTAACAAGTATTTTAACGTATACTGTAGCAGGATAACACATGAATATCACTTATCTGATGACTGATGATGATTTTTTTTGTGATAATTTGTAAATGGGTGGTCTAGTGATGGCAATGTCAAGGGATGAAGCCGACATTATTCTTCTGGAAAAGTTGGTAATTTTTTCAGTGCCTAATTCCAACAATTTCTTTTCAACATTTTTAAAATTTACTATGTGCATAAGTATATTGGATCTAACTGTTCTTCTAAATCTTTGTTTTTGTTTACGACATTTTCAAACGATACGTGGTCAGACGAAGTTAAAGATACCAAAGGTTTTTATGGAACAATAGGCGCAAGAGTTGCATCACATTCACAAGGTTGTTATTGAAGATTTAACTAGTGGGGGTGCTTCTAATGTGCGTATCCAGCTATACCTCGAAGACAGCATACCTGCATATTACTTTGACAGTGGCGTGGAAGGGATAGCCAATTTGTATTATGCTAAGCAAATTCAGATGGGGTTTTTCCGGTATATCGGCTAAAGGTTCCACATGAGGGTTTTGGACATTGCACCGGTCCTTTCACAGGAACCAGGACAACCCTCAAACCATTCTATTGAACCACTCGACACCCATTGTGTTCAACCACTGGTTACACACAGTAAGCACAATCGCCAGCAAGTGGAAGCCAACATGAGATCTACACTGCATAATGACAACCCCGCCAGGGGTAATAATAGACAACCATCAATAGTTAATCGTTACGCAATGTTTTGCAATGGGACAAAACTTGGTAAATAAATATGTCATTGTCAAATTATGCTCTTATCCTTATTTCAAGTTATAATGTTATGATATATTGTCCTATTATTAAATGATTGTCACTATTTTTTTTTGTTTTGTTTATATAGGTGCTTCCTACATAGATTCACAAGAAAGAATACTCAAAAGCCATAGAAGTAGTTCTAGTTAGGTTGCTTGATGGCACACAAACAAAATAGAAACTTCTTTGGTAACCATCTTGCAAAATTAGGCCAAGGATGATACCAATTTGTGAAGGGGGGTGATTTGCATATATGCCAATCAGTTTATTTTGAGAAGGTTATCAGGTCAATTACACTTCATGTGTTCCTAAAAGATGCTAAGGCAAATTTTCTTTTTTACATGATTTATGTTCATATCCTATTGCCGTTTGTCATTTCTGATTGCTGAGTTAAATCCTTACCAATTAACAAATACTAATATTTTTCAGGAATTCAGGTGCAATGCTTCGTTTTGAACCTTCCACATTTGACATAGAGGACAAGAGCATGGATTTTGGCTGCCTGGTTTGGCTGGATACAACTTTGGTGGTTGGTGGGTTTCTGTAAATGATAACTAGATTGTGATGATGAATGTCAACTGTGAAAATGACAAAGTATACTAGTATAGTATGGGTCCTATAAGAACAACAATTTTATTTTGGTTTAATTAGTATACAAGCTAAAGATAGTACAATTTTTCTTAATACATTTTATTTGTCAATATATAAGCTAAAGCAAAATTGATCATTTATCAAAGATTTAAAACATATTTAAGTCTTTTTAAAATTATCATACATTGGTGAGAACTTACTTTAGCTAAACTAAAGATGGCTTTTTGGCTTCACTAAACCTAGGTCAATAATTCTCCTCCTTTTACACTAAAGCTTCATCAAACCTAATGATGTTTGACAACGGTCAACTCACTTTCACCTAAAGTCGAGTCATATGAAAATAATTATAATAAAGTTAATTATAGTGGTATAAAGGGTATTTTTGTCTCCGACACCAATAATAGTAATAGTTATAGGAGTGTTGAACATACTATTAGATTGAATCTCAGTTTTTCTCCCTTTCTTAATCTCCTACACTACAAAAAAAAATGATATTTTTGTGGCGGCTAAAAAATCCATTTTAGGCAGCTAAAAGCCACCACAAAATTAATTTATGATGATCAGGATTGATTGTCAGAAGCAAAGATGTCAGAAAAAATTGTGGCGGTTTTTAAAAGAACACTGGTAAATCTGTCAGAAATATTGTGGTTGCCACAAAATTTATTTTCACTTTTTTTTCACATTTTCTATTTCTAGCAATTTAAAAACCGCTATAAAGTGCGTTTTTCTTTTTTTTGGGCCAAAAATAGTATTTGTTTGATAAAAAAAACTCAAATCTATCAAAAAATATACATATAGCATTACAAAATCTTTCAATATTCTAAGTCACCTGCACCCATTCATATCAAAATTACAAACCCACAAATGTCAGCAACATCAAATGATAAAAGTAAACCTTTCAGAGCATTTAATTTAAATAGCAAGTTATTTACAAAAATAAAATAAAAAATATTTAAGACAATTCATTAAACCAAGCCCAAAAAGTAATAATAGTTGATGGGTTCACTATGCCATCTTCCATACTTCAATTGTTGAAATTATTCCCTTCAAACAATAAATATAAAGGAAATAATCTTTTTTTTTTTATAAATATAGAAAATAAAAAGAGAAAAAAAGAGAAAAAGTAAAATGAAAAATAGTAAACCCAAAAGATTACACTTAAAGAACTACCAATAAACAAAAACATCCTTCACTCCCTTCAAACAACTTTGAAAGAAAACATTTGTAAAATTATTGATATTAATGGGTTCTTAAAAATCCATAGTTGCTATCCAATTGTTGGAAATTTAAAACAATCGAAACCATTGAGTTTAAATCAATGGTTATCAACATTGCACTTGAGAAGATGTTGATTAAATAGATGACAAACAAAAAGAACTATATAAAAGATAGATTTCTCATATATTTTACCTCAATACAGTGGAAAGAAGGGAACAATTTCATTTTCAGTACACGAAAGAAATGCTTTCATTTTACTTTATCAATATACACTAAATCAGAATAGTCACATAGTCAATTGCATGCTATGAGGCAAAAGCATAGTGGAGTGCGTTAGAGAAACACTACAGGGTGCCTGTCACAGTTGCTATAATGGCAAATCATTACCATTACAGCCGCTATATTGAAACAGGTAAAATCCATCTTTGCCTCCCTTGAGACCTTCCTAACCTTTTTTAACAATTTTTTTATTTCCACTTTATTTTTGGCATAAAAAACATAATAGGGTACAAAACCCTTCTCTGATCATTCATGCATAATTTCAACATATTTATTTATGCAACAATGTTAGATACATAGATAAAAAATTTATATACAAAAAAGATCACAACGAAACAAAATTCCCGCCTCCACTTGAGCATATCTGTCCACATTTGTTTTGTTTTCTCAATGTCAAACTTCCTTGCTCTCAAGAATCTGGATCATCATACAATTAAATTATAGGGAAAGTATCAGAATTGTGAAACTAAGGCATTAAACAAAGTTAAGTTAATCATACTACAACTAGTAAATAAATAAATCACTGAAGAAGAAACAATGTCACAAGGCTACCTTAGCATCATATGATGATCATCATGTTTTGAGGGCAATAGCTCTTCCAAGATGAGTGCTTCGCGAAAAGCATTAACTGCTTGCAACTCTTCTGCATCAAGATCATCCTCAATAGAAAGAGACATAATCTTGTTGTGCTTCTTCCCCCTCTCGGCAAAGGAATGCTTGAACTTAGAAGAGGCGCTGATTGCCACGTTCTTGAACGATCCAAGATTTTTCTTCCTTTCATCCCCGGAATATTCAATTTCATGACCTGTGCTTGCAAGAAAGTAAAATAATAATAATAATAATAATAATAATAATAATAATAATAATAATAATAATAATAATAATAATAATAAATGGTATAGCTATAGAATATTCTTTCAAATCAGAGTATGTGTTTGTATGACTACAATTTACATGTTCAATATCTCCCAATTTCTTTTATGTTATCTTGGAAATGTTACAGATTTAGCTACTTGCCTTTGCATTTTGTTGTTTAGAAAAATTTCTTTGGAGAATATCGTGCATTGCTTTATACATTGGGTCCAAAGGGGTTAGTTGCTTTCTTTCTTTTCTCTCTCTCTCTCTCTCTCTCTCTCTCTCTATATATATATATATATATATATTTTCTATACATTTCAACCTGTGAAGTTATTCTTTATGTTTTTGTTTCTTTAATTTTTTGATAGAATATGTAGGATGAAACTCAGAAAGTTATGTTGATTCAAGAGGAGTCATGAGAAGATGGACAAGGAATCAAGCTTTGGAGTTTTGTGCTTTCAACATGCCTCATTTTAAAAGTGCCATGGAAGCTTGAACATCAATTTGATTCTTGTAAAAGGAAAGAAGTGGTATCTAATAATCCAGTGTGCATATCATGCATATCATTCATTTAGGATTGTTAGATTGAAGGCTAATGCAAAAGCATTTAATAAATAAGGCAGATTAAAATCAAGTTTTTGGAAAAATGAAGTTTTCCAGTTTTAATCGATTACAGATATGTTGACATCGATTATTTTGTTCTTCGTGCCTTCTGGAAAACAAATTAAGAACAATGTAATCGATTACATATCGAATTAATCGATTACCTAGGCTAAAATTGAAATAACATACTTTCTGTCTTAATCGATTACATAAGTTCGTAATCGATTACATATCATGCCTATGGCTAACATGTTTTGCTGATTTAATCGATTACATATAATTTTAATTGATTACATAGTGCATTTGAAAATATTGGTCTCTCTGTCTTAATCGATTACCAAATTCAGTAATCGATTACTCAGTGTATTTGGAAAATCATGAGTTCCTGTTTTAATCGATTACGTGACGAGATAATTGATTATAATGTTCATAGCTCAAACCCATAACATATCAGAAACACTTTAATCGATTACATTCTTGAATTAATCAATTACATATGCTAAATAATCGATTACAGGAGCTTGTTTAATCGATTATTTTTCAGTTAGAAAGCTGTTATAAATAGAACCCATTGCTCTGTGTTTTGTAGAGTTGAGAAATTCGAATTCTGAGCAATCACAAACATTAATAAGCTTTCATTAGTGAGTTTTCTGAGTTCAAAAACGTCTTGGCTTCACCAAAATTCATATGGGTTTTTGATTTGATGAGTGAAGCATCATTGAGCCTCAAAGCTTAAGGAAAGAGATGCATTGAGTCTGTTATTCTGTCTATCAACCTGGTGAATCATTCATATGCATTTTGTTCATTGGATTATCAGGTGAATTCGTTCCTTATTCTTCGAGGTTGTAAATCTGTTATTTGATTTTTGTAAAGATTGGCTTATTGTAAATGGGTTTCTTGCATGATAACTAGAGATAGTGTTTCTCTAGGGGTTGCTGAGTAGTGTTCTTAGTGGGGTTGGTCTCTAAGAATCTAATAGTGTTTTAGATTTTTGAACTTTATCTAGGGTTGATAAAGAGAGGCTTGAAATATCTTGTAAGAACATTAATTTGCAATAGTGGAACTCCATTCTAGTGTTGAGTTGAAGAACTGGATGTAGCTTCATAGTGTTTGGAGTGAACCAGTATAAAAATTGTGGCTGATCTTTATTCTAATCTCTTCATCTCTTTATTGCTTTGGTTTGTGAATCAAATTATTTGCACAGAAAGATTTCAGTCGTCTATTGATTTCTTGACAGAGGAATTTGATTGAATATAAGATTCTTGGTTTCAAAACAATTTTTAAAGTGATAAAGATCCTGTGGAAACTCTGATTGTAAAATTTTTAATTACCAAGGTACAACCAATTCACCCCCCTCTTGGTTGTATTGAAGTATTCCTATCTTTTTCAAGTTACAGTTGTTTAGGAAGCTGAACTTGGAGCAAGAAAGACTAATTTTGAAGTTGAACTACAAATTCAGCTCAAATTGGTTGAGAATGAAATTGGGATAAAGAGATGGGCTTGAGAATTGAAGGAAGTAGATCTTACACAACTAGAGGAGCAACTCCTAGAAAGGGAGCATGAGTTGGAAATTCTGTCAAGGACACTGGGTGAGAAGGAGAAGGATCTGGTAGATATGTCAAATGTTAAAGAAAAAGATCAAAGCCTAAGAGCTTCTAAAAAGAAATTAGATCTAAATAAAGTTCTTTTGCAATAGGAGAATGAAGAGATAAACAAAACAAAGTTAGATGTACAAATGTCTTTGGTTTCATTGGAAAATTATTTAAGGCAATTTGACAATGCGAAGGAGATATTTGAGGCCTTGAAAAGTGAAACAAATGACTTGTCAGTTTTAGAAGTGAAACTAAAGGAAGAAATTGATGTTGTACGATCTCAAATGTTGGAGATTTTAACAGAGGCAGATAAGCTAAAAGTAGAGAAAGCAAAGTAAAGGTTTCTCTCTCTTGTCTGATTCCTCTCTCTTATTATTCTTCTTTGGAGGTTTCTCTGTGCTCTAATACAAAGAATTTATCACACATAAAAAACATTTATGAATTTAGGTTCCAGAAGACGAATCCAAGTAGTAAAGGCTGAAGGACAATCGCAAAGAACATGCAAAATATATTATTCCAAGGAATGACAATGAAAGCAAAAAGGAGCAATCGATCCCCATCTTAGTAGGAAATCTAGCATGAGCTGTTTGCCAAATCTTAGTAGGCTTTGCCAATGCAATTGGAGATACATTACATTAGTATCAGAAAATATAAGCCAGTTGCAACATTGGTTCCATTTTTCTGGCTGAAGAATTAAGTATAGAAGTCAAATTCTGACTCTAGCTAAATGAGCAAATCCATGGAACAATTATCTCACTTTTTTTTTGTACATAAAAGATGTTGATTAATATATAAGGAATGCTCATCCAAGAACAAGGAAATGAACAAATATACAAGAGTTGTTGCATAGAATAAACATACATGGCACATTGAAAATATAATGAACACTTATGCAAATAACCAAGGGGGGTGAATTGGTTTTACCTCAGAGTTTTTAAAATTCCTTTCAAAATTGCTACAGTGGAGGACTTTCAAGAAGGATTGTATCTTTTAAAATCAATTTAGAAAACAATTTTCTTCATATAAACCAATATTCAAACACACAAAATTTATACTGGTTCACCTCTCAACCCCTGAGGCTACATCCAGTTTTCTTCTAATCAAACCTTGATTAGAGTTATTACTATAACAAATATAATATCTTTACAAGCTTATAATTCAAGAAAGATTACAATTTGTTATATGATCAATCAACAACAAATACACACAAATATCAATCAATAACCAAGCTTATAATTCAAGAAAGATATCACCTCTCATTCCTCAGTGAATTCAATAACATGAATGACCTAACCAGATTGAGAATGTATGCACATGATCTTTCTTGATGAATTCTTTAATCAGAAAGCTTGATCACATTTATGCTTCATGTAGAAAATGACTTCACAACATGAAAATCTCCATGACTCTTAAACTCTTTTTGATTTTCTAATCTCCCTCTTCTTTTCTGTTTCTTGAAAGTGATTCTCTAAGGTATGCACGAAAACTTTACAAAATATCCCTTCTTAAAACTCAGTGCAAGCTATTCTATTTATAAAAAACTGACATAACTAACTATAATCGATTATTTCGTCAATGTAATCGATTATTTTTACTGATGTAATCGATTATTTTAACCAGATAATCGATTAAAGTGTTCATCAGGTTTCTGGAAAAATGTCAAGAACAAAATAATCGATAATGTCACCTTGTAATCGATTATTCCAGATGACCTGTGTTTTTTGATACACAAGGATAATCGATTAAATTCCCAAATAATCGATTATCATAGACAATGTAAAAAACCTATCAATGCATATTTAATTGATTACAATAATCTGGTAATCGATTAAACCAGATGAAATAGCTTTTATGAGTTATGCAGAGACTCGGATAATCGACTATTCCGTGATGTAATCGATTATCACAGAGCATGCCTATTTCAGTGTAAGGCTTATTTAATCAATTACGAATCAATGGTAATCGATTAAAATGTTCATAAGACAATATTCAGTCCTGTTCATATGCATTTAATTGATTAAATCAAAAGGGTAATCGATTAAAACAATGAAAAACAATTTTTCTAAAAATCTAATTGCCTATTTTACTTAACCTCTAAATGATTATTACCATATGATTAATCATGTTCTAATGTATGTATGAATGCATGAATCAATCAAGATAAGTGAGGATTAAGAGGCTTTAACTACTTGAACCAAAGCTTGAGCAAGAATTTACAAATGCCATCAAATGATTGGACATGTAAAATATCAAAACTTGCTTCCTTCAATCTCCTTGATTCCAAGTCTTCATATTCCTCAGTGCTAACACACACTTCCTTTATCTTCCAGATGAAGTAGAATAAACTCCAATTAATTCACCAAAAAAAAGAAAGAATAAACTTCAATATTTATTAATTTAGGAAGCCAACTCACTTCAAGAATGCATGCTTCACTACTTCAAGTATAACACAACCATGAGCTGTCAAAAACAAGTCTTTGCTCGGACAGAACCTACAAGTATTCCAAAAATAGAACCTTAAATATACCAAAACCATGTCAAAACACATATATGGGTTCATGACCTCAACTTATTGCATTAAATTATATGAGACGTTCTCTAGATGTCTTAAGCAATAACCTTGGAGCATGTAAAGTGTAGCTATCTAATTTGTTTGCCTAAAAAAGAAACACAAGCTACTAGAACTACTCGAATCTTTGACGAAGAATAGAATGCAACACATCATAAAACAGAACCAAGTCTTCGACGAAGAAACCTTTAATTTCTCTCCAAATCAGATTATCATAATTTCCACATAAAACCACTTTAACTAAGAACAATTACTTATTATTCATTATTCATGCCTTAATAAAACAACAACTCACATATTTCCCCCAAAATATCACTAATATTTACATAATTTTATGATTTTTTTCCTTTCAGGGAATTATGGTCCTCTGATTGAAAATCAATTGACAAAAAAAGAGAGACAAAATAATATCACACTATCAATGTCGCCAAATAAGAAATAAAAGAAGAAAATGTAAAATATGATAATTCAACATTGGTTTTTAGTAATAACTGATGTTGTTACATGCACAAGGACATCGGTTTTTACTAAAAATCGATGTTGATTTTTTAATTTTTTTTAATATACTGTCTGTTTTTTTAATTTTATCCAATTTTAACTTGCAAATGAAAAAATAGACATCCAGGCAGTTTCACAATACAATACAATTAAATCATATATGAATAATAAGTAAAATCAATAGTATCAATATACATAAAATCATTTCCTTTAAGCGATTGTAATTTTAAACTATTTATACAATTGTTTAAAAATCCCTTAACCACATAATGTTTCATTTCCAACTCTAAAATAAAATGTAGCCCATTGAATCCGAATTGCCTTCAATCTCTCGGGTTCTAGTGGTCTCTGATCAGTAAAATACTGCATGACATAATAAAACATAATTTAACAAGTATAAATAAAAACAAGTATAACAAATACAATTAGTTTTGAATTAGACAATTACCATGACCCAATTATCTCTGAAGCCTCCTTGTACTATCGTCGACATCTAATGCATGACATAATAGCCACACTCAGTGCTTCCCTTTTGCTTATTACACTAAATTTAATAACATAGTCAAAGTTAAACAGAAATTAGTGTAAACAGTAATAAAAGTTATTTTGAAGACATCAACCATTGTTTAAATGTTACTTTAATTGCAATCCATTTAGTAGTAGCCTTGGATTTAGTTCCTTGAGTATCGTGGTATCCCTTCAAAATACTGGTTAAGAGAAACATGCATGCATATTGTACAATTAACATATTGATGTCTTAGAAATAATAAAGTAAATGTCTTACAAATTACAACCTACAAGTTAATAATTCCTTTCAAGTAGTTATTAGGCTTATTGTGCAACGAACAGAACCACACCACAAAATTGTCCTTAGGACATATGATGACCAGTTGCCAATGTGCAATAACATCAAAACATATAACTCATCCATCATAAAGGTTTTTGTCCATCCCAAACAATGATTATTAGAGAAGTGATTAAATTGCATGAAGGATCTTTGGAGTAGAGAGAAAAAAAGAAGGTAGGTTTCCAAAACACCCAAATTTGATGAAACAAAACTTGGATCTATGAAAATCCACCACTTCTTTATCGCGAAACCTGAGATACAGATCTTGCATTGACGTCATGCATAGATGTTATCACAGACACTGCACTAGCGTCTATGAATTCCCACATTTCTTTGACACTTTTGCACCTAACAGTTCTGAAAAATTCATCGAAAGATAAAGCAGAAGTTATCATATTCTTTGCTTTGAAACCATATTGAACCATTTTCTTTTCTATTTCTGACATTTCATCCCATTCTTTTGGTATTGTTTTGCCATCAAAAATCTTGGTAGGAATAAAAGGACCTTTCTCAATACAATTCCAAGCACCCGAGTCATTTGATTGGATAAAGATTTGCATTCTATTCATCCAAAAGTTAAAATGTTCCCCTTCAAATAAAGGTGGTCTATTCAATGAGGCTCCCTCTTTGAAAGTTATTTGATTAGTATTCATTGTCAAGGATTTTAGAAAGATCTTGAGGAAATTACAAGAACCAACTCTGATACCAATCTAGCTTTGTTTCTTATTATGATGTCACTTTCATCCAACTTGTTCCTAAAACCCACTTAGTGCCAATAGGTGTGTGAGTGGTAGGTCTAGGTACTAGTTCCCAAACATTATTCCTCTTAAACTGATTTAATTCCTAATGCATAACAATTAACCAATGTTCATCTAATAAGGCTTGTTCAATGTTATTAGGTTCAATTTGTGATACAAAAGCCATAGTGCAACAAAGATTTCTTAAAGAAGATCTAGTTGATACTCCCTTAGACACATCACCAATTATGTTGTCCAATGATAGGTCTCTTGTGGTTCTCCAATCTTTGTGTTTAGATGTGGCTGCTTCTTGATTAGAATCTTCTAATACTTCTTCTTCTTCCAGCTTACTAGCTTCAATGTGCTGTTGTCTTTCTTCTTTATTTTCTGCATCATTGTCACTCAAAACTTCTACTTGAGAAGGGTTAGTTTCATCACATACAATATGTACAAACTCTTCAACACACAAGGTTCTCTTGTTGAAGACCCTATAAGCCTTACTTTGCAAGGAATATCCAAGAAAGATGGCCTCATCAGCTTTTGAGTCAAACTTACCAAGGTTATCTTTGCCATTGTTTAAAACAAAGCATTTACATCCAAATGCCTTAAAGTGAGAAATGTTTGGTTTCCTCCCTTTATAGAATTCATAAGGAGTTTTCTTTAATATAGGCCTTATGAGAATTCTATTTAGGGTATAACAAACTGTGTTCACAGCATCTGCCCAAAAATGCTTAGGTAATATTTCATTTAGAAGAGTCCTTGCTCCTTCTTCAAGTGATATGTTTTTCCTCTCCACAACACCATTTTGTTGGGGTGTTCTTGGAGCTGAAAAATTGTGATTCATTCCAAAATCTTCACAAAACTTTTCAAAGAGTTCATTTTGGAATTCACCACCATGGTCACTCCTAATTGAAACAATATTACAGCCCTTTTCATTTTGAATTAACTTGGCAAGTTTCTTAAAAGCTGAAAATGCTTGGCTTTTGGATCTTATGAACAATGTCCAAGTGTATCTAGAGTAATCATCTACTATGACAAGTCCATAATAATTTCCTCCTAAGCTCATCGTTCTTGAAGACCAAATAAATCCATGTGAAGCAATTCAAGAGGTCTAGAAGTAGAAATCATATTCTTACTTTGAAAAAAGTTTTTAGTTTGCTTCCCTCTTTGACATGCTTCACAAATTTTGTCCTTTTCAAACTTAAGCTTAGGTAGACCAATTACTAAGTCTTTCCTAACTAACTTGTTGAGATGATGCATATTTATATGAGATGTTCTTCTATGCCATAACCATGTTTCATTCACTTTACTTATCAAGCAATCAGTTTTATGTATGAATGCATGGTCAATAGACAAGACATAGATATTACCCTTCCTCTTACCAATGTGTGCCACTTTGCCATTCTTTCCTTCATGTATCAAGCAAGTCTCATTGTTGAAGGTGACTTTGAAACCTTTATCACACAATTGACTAATGCTTAGTAAATTGTGCTTCAGCCCTTCAACATAAAGCACATCCTTGATTTTTTGTTAATAAGTTGTCTCCAATGTTGCCTTGCCCAATTATTCTACCTTTATTATTGTCCCCATATGTAACATATCCTCTTTCTTCAAGTACTACATCTGTTAGCATGGATATGTCTTCGATCATGTGTCTAGAGCATCCACTATCTAGATACCATATTGAAGATTTTGCTCTAAGACACATCTGCACAATTCAAATTAAAGAGAGAAATAGGGTCCACAATTTAAGTTAGGTCCAAAGGGGTTAGTTGCTTTCTTTCTTTTCTCAACCCATATACATTCACCATTAGGAACATAAAATCTTCTAGCAAAGCACTTGTAAGATGTGTGACCTTTAAGCATACAATAATTGCAAGTAATAGATCTTGATGTTCTAGCATGAGTAAATCTATTATAGATATTTGGTTGATTGTGCTGCTTATGATATTTATGTTTTGGTGGTACAAACACAAGCTTATTTTGAGTTCTAGCTCCATGTTTATATCCCAAACCATAAGTATCACCAACAAATTTTTGCACACTTAGTAATTCATCTAAGTTGCATTTGCCTTTGTAATATTTTCTTAGCAAATCAACCAAATAGCTATTTTCAGTTTGTAAGCACATATTTTCTTTTCCTTTACTCAGCTTATAATCATCAAATTCTTTTTGCAATTCATTGTATTCATCAACCTTAGAGTTGGCTAATGAACATGTACATCCTTCTCTTTGTGACTTGAAATAAGCTTATCATGATCTTCTTTCATTTACAAAGCTCTTCTTGCAATTCAGCAAGATTGGATACATGCCATCTTAGATAACTCTTAAGCTTGTTGTTTGCTTTTGCCAGTTTTTGAGCTTCACAATGCATCTCACGAAAAGCATCAACTACATTTTCAAATTCAAAATTTACCTCTGATTCTGTACTTGATGATTCATCTTCTTCATTAACGGTAGATGTAAGGCATAGGTGAGCTTCAACTTTTTTTTCTGAAGAGGATTCAGAACTTGTTGATTCATTATCCTCCCAAGCAATGTAAGCCTTTCTAGGCTTTCCTTCCCTTCTCGATCTCTTCTCAACTTGTGGCTTCTGTGCTAATGAGGGACAATCTGACTTTATGTGTCCTTGCTTTCCACACTCAAAGCAAGTGATTGAGGAGGAGTTGTTGTTCTTTTTAGTGTTCTCATTTCTTTTCTTTTGAAATGGTTGCTTTCTGCTTTTATTCTTCCTTAGAAACTTGGAAAACTTTCTTACAATGAGATTCATATTTTCATCAGCATCATCTTCACTTGAACTATCATCTTTTTCTATCTTTGAAGGTGCATCTTTCAATGCAGTGCTCTTATGCTTTTTATCTGCATCTTCACCATGAGTTAGTTGAGATAATTCAAGCTCATATTCTAAAAGCTTACCAAACATAGCTGCCATTGACATCTTTGATAAATCCTTTGATTCTTTAATGGCTGTGACTTTAGGCTGCCAATCCCTTGTTAGACATCTGAGAATTTTGATGTTCAACTCTTCTACATCAAAAGTTTTTCCTAGCCCAAGCAAGTGGTTCACAATGTGGGTGAATCTAGTTTGAAGCTGTGAGATGTTCTCATCATCTCTCATCTTGAACATTTCATATTCATGAATGAGAGTGTGTTTCCTTGATCTTCTCATATCATTAGTACCTTCATGTGTAACTTCAAGTAATTCCATATTTCGTTGGCATTTTTGCACCTAACAGTCCTGAAAAATTCATCGGAAGATAAAGCAGAAGTTATCATATTCTTTGCTTTGAAATCATATTGAACCATTTTTTTTTCTATTTCTGACATTTCATCCCATTCTTTTGGTGTTGTTTTGCCATCAACAATCTTGGTAGGAATGAAAGGACCTTTTTCAATACAATTCTAAGCACCCGGGTCATTTGATTGAATAAAAATTTGCATTCTATTCATCCAGAAGTTAAAATGTTCCCCTTCAAATAAAGGTGGTCTATTCAATGAGGCTCCCTCTTTGAAAGTTATTTGATTAGTATTCATTGTCAAGGATTTTAGAAAGATCTTGAGTAAATTACAAGAACCAGCTCTGATACCAATTGAAAATATAATGAACACTTATACAAATAACCAAGAGGGGGGGTGAATTGGTTTTTCCTCAAAGTTTTTAAAATTTCCTTTCAAAAATGTAACAACGGAAGACTATTAAGAAGGATCGTATCTTTTAAAACAACTAAGAAAACAATTTTCTTCACCAATCAAATCTCTCTTGTGCTGTGACCAATATTGTAATATGAACAAAATTAATACTTCAAGAATATTATGAACATAAACAGAAATATTAAATCACATAAGATTTATACTGGTTGACCTCTCAACCCCAGAGGCTACATCCAGTTTTCTTCTAACCAAATCTTGGTCAGAGTTCCCCTATAACAAATATAAGTTCTTTATAAGCTTACAATGATCTCTCTTACCCTTCCTAGGTAAAATTCAAAATCTATTCCCTATAGACTTTTCAAAAGATCAAGAACCAGAGATCCCCTCTCTGTTCTTCCCTCTAGAAACCCTTCTAGAAAAAGCTTTAAAGATTACAATTTGTTATATGAACATTCAACACATATACAACACAAAAATCAAACAAAATAACCAAGCTTAGAATTCAAGAAAGATATCACCTCATAATCCTCAGCAAATTCAATGAAATGAATGATCTAACCAATCTGAGAATGTATGCAAATACTCTTTCTTGATGATTTCTTTAACCAGAAAACTTGAACAACTCTTCACACAATCTGAATGATGACTAGCAAATCATGTAAAACTCCATGCCACTTAGCATCTTTGATTGTCTCATCAACCTTTGCCTTAATGTTTTTAAGAACCCTAGAAAGTATTTTTCTCAAAATACTTGTTTTTAAGATTACAATTTGTTGTACGAATATTTCATAAAATACTTGTTTTTTTTTTTTTTTTAAACTCAGTCCAAGCTGTTCTATTTATAAAAGGACAAACTTAACTAATTGTAATCGATTATTTCGTCAAAGTAATCGACTATTTTTACTGATGTAATCGATTATTTTAACCAGATAATCGATTAAAGTGTTCATCAGGAATCTGGAAATATGTCACGAACAAAATAATCGATTAAGTCATCTTGTAATCGATTATTCCAGATGAACTAAGTTTCCTTATACACATGTGTAATCGATTAAATTCCCATTTAATCGATTATCACAGAGCATGTTAAAAACACATCAATGCATATTTAATCGATTATGAATATCTAGTAATCGATTAAACCAGATAAAAATGCTTTTGTAAAATATGCAGTGACTCAATTAATCGATTATTTCGTGAGATAATCGATTATCGTAGAGAATGTCCATTTCTGTGTTAAGCTTATTTAATCGATTACGAATCAATGGTAATGGATTAAAATGTTCATAAGGCAATATGCAGACTCATACACATGCATTTAATCTATTATATCATACTTGTAATCGATTAAAACAGTAAAAAATAGTTTTATAAAAACCTAATTGCCTTTATGAATTTATATCTAAATACTTATTACCATATGATAAAATATATGTATGAATGCATGAATTAATCAAGGCTAGTGAGGATTATGAAGCTTTAACTACTTGAACCAAGCTTAAGCAAGAAATAACAAATGCCACCAATTGAGTGGGCATGTGAAACATCAAAACTTGCATTCTTCATTCTTCTTGATTCCATATCTTCATCTTCCTCATAGCTAACAAAAAGTACTCATCGATCAGGGTAGCTCTACTGACATCTTATACCTTTAGACCTTTCAGAAGCTGGAGATCTCAGCAAGTATCATCCAGCCTTACCCAGGACCTCTCCTAGACTTTGCAGGAGAAAGGGTAGAAACCCTTGGCTACGTCGACCTAATGACCACTTTCAGTCAGGGTTCACTTTCAAGGAGCTTTACTCTCATGTACCTAATCATGGACGCCGACACGTCGTACCCTACCCTAATTGGCAGAAAAACACTGAATGAGCTGGGAGCTATTGTCTCTACGCCTCATTTGAAGATGAAATTTCCTACCATGACGGGGGAAATTGTCATTGTGAGAGTGGACCAGAAGCAAGCTGGACAATGTTATGTCGAAAGCCTCAAAGTGGCACCATATCCTCCTGGTAGGAGGTTAGACAGACATCGTACCACTTCGGTGGGGCACCACCCAGGTTATGAATATAAATAGAGAGTCTACCCCTTATATGCTGATGGTCTATAAAGCTCACCATGATGATACCTTCGACGTGGATCCGCGCAATGACAAAATCGACAAAGGACCAAACCGTTCGAAGAACTAGTCAAGTTGCAACTTGGGACCAAACTCGGACAGTGCACACAGCTTAGCAAAGAGCTTACCAACCACGAGTACAGACATATAGCTGATGTACTTCACAAGAAAACATCTCTGTTCGCTGGGAAACCATCCGATATGCTAGGTATTGACCCTAATGTCATATGCCACAAGTTGGCAATATGTCCATAGGCTAAACCAATAGCACAGAAGAAGGAAAATTTGGGAGAAGAAAGACGAAAGGCAGTGAAAGATGAAGTAAACAAGTTGCTTAAAGCCAACTTCATAAGAGAAGTCAGGTACTCTACCTGGTTCGCTAACATTGTCATGGTCAAAAAAGGTAGTGGCAAATGGTGTATGTGCACAGATTTCACAGACCTCAACAAGGCATGCCCGAAGGATGCACACCCATTACCTAGCATTGACAGACTGGTCGATGGAGCGTTCGGATTCCAAATCTTGAGCTTCCTGGACACATATTCTGGTTACAATCAGATCAGAATGCATGCCCCAGATGAAGAAAAGACGGTCTTCATCACTAAAGATGCCAACTACTACTACAAAGTCATGCCCTTTGGTCTCAAGAATGTATGGGCTACTTACCAATGAGGTCACAACATTGAGGTCTACATGGACAACATGGTCTTCAAGTCCTAAAATGTAGCGTCTCAACCCTTAAAAATGCACATTTGGGGTGGGTGGCGGCAAATTCCTTGGTTTCATGATCACACACTGAGGAATTGAAGCCAACCCAGACAAATGCTCAGCTATATTATAGATGCATAGCCTAAACAACGTCAAAGAAGTTTAGAAATTGAATGGAAGACTAGTGGCCTTATCAAGATTTCTTTCAAAACTCACCGAGAAATGCCTTTCTACAAGTTGCTCAAAAAGATAGAACCATTCCTCTGGGATGACACTTGCGAGCAAGCCTTCAAAAAGACAATTGCTGTGCCACCTATCTTGAGTCGACCTGGACAGGGGACACCATTACTCTTATACCTCTAAGTAGTGGATGAAGCCGTTAGCTCAACACTTGTCCAAGAAGAAGGGAAGCACCAACTCCTTATCTATTTCACTAGCTGCATGCTACATGACACCGAGAAATGCTATCAAATGATCGAGAAGATAGCCCTGACACTAGTCACCTTCGCCAGGCACCTCCGGTCCTATTTCCAAAGTCACCAAGTGATAGTCAAAACTAACTATCCCATAAAACAGGTACTACGGAAGCCCAAACTGGCAGGATGGTGGCATGGTCAGTTGAACTGTCAGAATTTGACATTTGATATGAACCACGTGGTCCCATGAAGACACAATTCATGGCGGACTTCCTAGCAGAATTTGCTGGAAAAGACAAGTCCACCCCAGATTGGTGGAACCTTTACGTGGATGGAGCATCCAACATACAAGGAAGCGAAACAAGAATTATACTTGAAGGACCCGACAACATCTCGTTGGAACAAGCTCTCAAGTTTAACTTCCAAGCCTCAAACAACCTAGCCGAGTACGAAGCACTCATAGCAGGACTCAAACTCACAAAAGAATTCAGAGCTCAATGTTTGAGATGCTATTTCGACTCACAGCTCGTCCAGGGATAGATAGCTAACAAATATCAAACCAAAGAAGTCATACTTCTCCAGTATTACCATCTGGCCAAAACACTCATCGACAGTTTTGAGTGTTTCGAGATGTATCACATACCATGAGAGAGTAACACCAGGGCTGACTTGCTATCCAAATTGGCCAGTACCAAAAAGACTTGGCACCTCAAAACAATCATTCAAGAAACACTCCAAAAACCTACCATTGACACCTAAGCATTAATGGCGGCCAAATTGGAGAACCCAATTCGATGACCTCCCAGAGACTTTCTCATAAAGGGAACACTCCCTGCAAATAAAAATGAGGCTCAATGTCTAAAGAGGAAAGCTAGCTACTACGTCATCCTCGATGGTGAGTTATTCAAAAGAGGACTAACAACACCTCCTTAAATGCCTGGACAACTAACAGGCGAACTATGTGATGGAGTGCTTTTAGTTAAATATTTTTCTATCCTTCTTAGCTTAATTGACTTCTCTTGGACTTTTATTGTTCCATTCTAATTCAGTTTTTGTCTTAGGCAAGTAAGTGGGCTTAATTGCTAATTGTAGCGTGTTTTTGGATTTTATGCTCACTTGACATATCTGCCTTGTATAGGACCTACAGTGCTCTATGAAACTTCAAATGGAGCATTCTGGTAGTCCCTGGAAAGTTAACAAAAAGATCTACAAGTTTTCCAGAAATAAGCCGAGGCTAATTCTTCCATTTGGAGGGTCATTTTGGGATTCAAAGTCAGAATCATTGCACTTATATTTTGGGCTGCGAATTTGATTTTTATGGTTGTAAATAGTAAATAATTAGAATTGATGGGTTTGTTCATGGCCCATTATTTTCTTCAGACTTAGTCACTAAATATAAGTGACATTGGACAGACTTTATACACTACATTTCATTTAATAAAAACAATTTTACATTTCTTTGAAGTTTTTAGGATCAAAACCCTTGCTCTTATTTTCTCTCAACTATTCTTCCTTGTTCTTCATTGTTCTTCAATTTCATTTTGCTTTTCTTCCATTTTTGTGCAATCATTCCATGGGGCTTTCATTGATGATGATCATGGGAGGCTAAATACTCAATCAATCCAAGGATCCAACCTAAGCAGAAGGAGAATTTGAGTTCTTGTTTGGTATTTCGAATTCTATTTGAATGTTCACCTTCTTCTTCAATTGCTATTATGTTTTCATGATTATGAATGCGTTTAGGATTGAAAACAGATTAGGTTATGGATTCATTTCCTAATTTCGAATATTAATCACATTTTAATTGGATGACATTTCAGTTAGGATTGTGGTTTCAATCAATTTAGGGGTTAAGTCAATTGAATTGCTTCTAATGAGATTGAATGAACTTTCATAATAGGATAAATTTCTGAGAACAATGATGATTCGAATTGCTTGGCGAGGTGAATTAGATTGATGCTTTTAATCAGTTTTACATTACCTCTTTTCAATTCCGCTAGTTTCTGTGTTTATCTTTAATCTTTGATGCAATGTCTACAACCAATAGACATTAGCTTTCCCAAATCTTCCTTGCAATGAAACCCAATCTTCAAGCAAACTCCAAGAAATGGAGAATTATGGACTTTCACAGAATTTGGATATTTTTAAGATATTTCTAATTTGTAGAAATGGATTGTGGAAGAAGAATATGAATGAATTGGAATGACACCATGTAATAGGAATTCCAATAAGTCTTGCAAGAATCACCACAATAGCAGAGGAGCCATTGATAAGAAACAAGAAGGTTCTTGAATAAGAACAAGAGAGAAACCTTCTCAACAATTTCAGAATTGTATTAATTGAATCCAAAAGTTCTTACAAACAGTTTTGGTGTGGTTTATATAGCCCACGAAATTACAAGCTAAATGACCCTAAATGTAAGTAAAATGCAAATTGAAAATGTAGCTTGTAGTGCAAGCTTTGTTCAAAACGACCTTTTGCTTCACAAAATCGCTTTTCTGCATAAACTTCTGGTTATTTAACCTTAATAATCGATTACTTGGTTTGGTAATCGATTATTTTGCTCTAATCCTTCCTGGAAACAGATTTAGGACCAAAATAATCGGTTAATTCGACATGTAATCGATTAAAACAGAGACACTTTCATTTTTCAGGCTGATTTAATCAATTACAGGTATCAGAAAGATGCTTTTAATTTGTTACAGGATGCTTTTAATCTGTTAAAACAGACAACACTCCTTATGCGTTTTCCACTACTTTTGTGGGCTTCTGATGTGTTGCAAACACATCTTAGTTTTAGGCTAGTTTTAGGTTATATTTCAATTGAATTATTAGGAATTAGGTAAGAAATAAGTTAGTTTGTTATTTATATTTTATTATATCTCATTTTATTACCAAGATGTGTTTTTAGGGCCAAAATGAGGAGATTCAAGCAAATAAAGAAGAAAACAAGGTTTAAAGTCCCGCACGGATCGTGCCAGTATCCGCGCGAGTCGCGCCATGATGCAAAAACACAGTGTTAAGCTCGAAGACTCCACGCCAGTCGCGCCATGTCCATGCCAGTAGCGCCATCCATTCGAAGTTCCCGCGCGATCCGCGCGGTGTCTGGCACCATCCGCGTTAGAAGGTCTGAAGGCAGCTTTGATTCGTGCTAGCCGCGCGATTAGCGTGGACTCCCGCGCTACCAGCGCTATGAATTCGAAAGACTGGTGCGATCCGCGCCACAAGCCACGCCAACCGCGCTGCGAAGGCGCTGTTTCCTGAATTAAGAAGATTTGGTTTGAAATTGGCACAGAAAATAGGCTTTGTTACCTGAATTAAATCCATCTATAAATAAAGGCCTCTGGGACAGACACTGGACACCACCTACACACCTCTCCACACTTCCATACATCATTCTAAACCCTTGGAAGTCAAGAATCAAGGCTAGGTCACTGCAGAATCATGTTTTATTTGATAGCTTTGGTTTCTTTGAAGCCTATGGCAGGCTGAATTGTGTATTGTGGGAAGGCCATGAACTGATGTAAACTCCTCTGTAACTTGACTGGTATTGAATGAGAATTTCTTGATTGTTTTATTTTACTCTGTTCTTCACTGTTTTATTCTTATTTAGAATTGGCCATTCTATTTAGGTATTGAGGGTTAGGATTCGCAATGGGGACGTTGAGATTCTAATTTCTGACCTTAGTAAAATAACAGTTGTTCATCACCTAGGGATAGGGATGCGTGGCTGCAGAATCTTATAATATAGTCTTTTACATGCTTAATTTGATAGAATTCACCAAGGGATTGGGTTTTTGATTCAGGTTAAGAGGTTAATTCACTAAGGGATTATGGATTAGCTAAAGTAGGAAAGATTTATTCTCTGAACAATCGGAAATAGCAAACCATTGATATAGTCTTTTACATGCTTGATAGGAATCACTAAGGAATTAGGATTCTTGTTAAAGGGTGAAATCGCCAAGGAATTAGGGTTTACTAAACTAGAAAAGATATATCATTTGAGTTAGCAAATGTTGTAACCAGTTAAGTGAAAGAGGTAGGGAACATTAGGGATTGTGCCTGACCACAATTATTCTTCCATTGGTAACAACTCTATTTAAATTACTGCTTCTTTAATTTTTGTTTTTACATTCAAACAACCCATTCAATTCACAACAATCTTCTTAAACAAATTCTGTTTTTACTTTCAATCACATTGATTCCTTATTACTGTAAACTTCACCCCAATCCCTGTGTAGGACGATACTCACTTACCTATTTTATTACTTGAAACGATCGGTGCACTTGCCGTAGTGTGCGGAATAATCACAACAAGTTTTTGGCGCCGTTGCCGGGGATTGGTTAACGGATTTTTACAGTAATTTTTAATCTTTGTGATTGGAAATTTTGTTACTAATCGCTTCTCTATGTTTTATGCGAGGTTCAGTTAACCCTGAGGATTTACAGTTCGATCCTGAAATTGAACCATCCGAAGGAGACTAGTCAGACAAAGGAGAAGAGAAGCTGAATACTTTGACTTTGATTCAATCTTAGAATTAGAGTCAGAAGCAGAGATGGCTGAACAAAGAAATAATCAGCCAAGACCAGAGGATGAACTAATGGAGGATATTCTGGATCCTATGTTCACAAGACCAAACTCCAGCATTGTAAGGCCACCAATACAAGCTAACCATTTTGATATAAATCCCTCATTGATTGTATTGGTGGAAAGAAGTCAGTTTGGTGGGGAAGATTTTGAAGACCCTCATGATTTCATAGACAGATTTCTGAGAATCTGTGACACTATCAGACACCAAGGGGTCTCAGATGATGCAGTGAGATTAAGCCTATTTCGTTTTGCTGTTAAGGGAAATGCAATGAGATGGTTAAATAGACAAACATCAAATAGCATCTTAACTTGGGAGGACTTAGTCTCAAGATTCTTTGCCCAATACTTTTCCATGGACAAATACAACCGGTTGGTGAATGAAATCATTAACTTTACTCAAGATGGGAAAGAATCCCTATGTGCTGCATGGAATAGATTCCAAGAATTGATCAGGAGGTGCCCACAATATGACATGCCTGTGGGTAAGCAGGTACGTATTTTCTTTAACAGTATGACTCCTGAAACTCGTATGATTGTCAATGTTGCATCGGGGGGCACAATAAGGTCAAAAACTGCAACTCAAACTTATGAGCTGATTAAATCTCTGGCTTGTAATGAAAATGAAAGCATCACTATGCAGCCAAAGAGAGAACCAATACAATTGTGCAGCAATGATGCCATGCTTGCAGAGCAGAAAATTTTAGCCCAACAGCTGGCTAAATTGAATGAAAAAATTGATAGACTTCAAGTCTCTACAGCCCAAGTTTCAGCCAGCAAACCACATGTCTACTGTGAATACTGCCAAGGTGAGCATGAGTCTAATCAATGACCTATTCTTGTTGGAGCTGACCCTGTGCAGGTTAATGGCATTTGGAATGATCAAAGACAACAACAACCATACCAGAGAAACAACAATTTTGCTGCAGGAAACAACTACCAGAGGAACATTCAAGGAGGAGGATTAGACTATAAGTCCAATAATTATCTGTAGCCTCCTCCCATTCCAACCACCAATATTTCTGAACTTGAAAAGGTAGTGATGCAGCTGTCAAAGACAACAACAGAATTTATAGCTGAGACTAGAGCTCACCACAGAAATCAAGATGCCTCCATCCGGAATCTTGAAATTCAAATTGGTCAATTGGCGAAACAAATTTCTGAGAGGCCATAAGGATAGTTCCCCAGTGACACAGTGAC
This sequence comes from Glycine tomentella, assembly GCA_007407185.1. Taxonomy (NCBI): domain Eukaryota; kingdom Viridiplantae; phylum Streptophyta; class Magnoliopsida; order Fabales; family Fabaceae; genus Glycine; species Glycine tomentella. The sequence goes on along the minus strand of PYAF01002920.1, from coordinate 26,900 downwards.
AAACCCAAGGGAACATGTCAATGCTATCACCACCAGGAGTGGTAAGGTGCTCACTACACCAGAAAAGCCTGAGGTAAGCAATGAAGAAGCTGAGCAGAAAAATTCAGCAGCTGATGCAGAAAAAGAAAAACCTGCAGAAAAAGAGAAGAAGGAGAAAAATACTGCACCTCCAAAGAAGCAATGGGATTTCTCTCGCTTT
>PYAF01002920.1:10460-26601 GCA_007407185.1 Glycine tomentella | reverse complement strand
TCAATGCTATCACCACCAGGAGTGGTAAGGTGCTCACTACACCAGAAAAGCCTGAGGTAAGCAATGAAGAAGCTGAGCAGAAAAATTCAGCAGCTGATGCAGAAAAAGAAAAACCTGCAGAAAAAGAGAAGAAGGAGAAAAATACTGCACCTCCAAAGAAGCAATGGGATTTCTCTCGCTTTGAGAAACCCCCATATCCGGTGCAGACCAAGCAACAAATTCAGCAGCAACAATTTGCCAGGTTCTTAGATATGTTTAAAAAGTTACATATAAATATTCCATTTGCTGAGGCATTAGCCAATATGCCTAACTATGCAAAATTCATGAAGGAACTTTTGTCTAAGAAACATAAGCTGCAAGATTGTGAAACCATAGCACTTACTGAGGAGTGCAGTGCAATAATTCAGAGGAAACTTCCTCCTAAATTGAAAGATCCTGGAAGTTTTAATATCCCTATAGCCATAGGAAACATTAATGTAGGGAGAGCACTTTGTGATTTAGGGGCTAGCATAAACTTAATGTCATTATCAATGTGTAAGTCCTTAGGCATATCTGAATTAAAACCTACTAGAGTATCCTTACAATTAGCAGATAGATCTTTAAGAAAACCCTCAGGGGTGATTGAGGATGTTTTAGTGAAGGTAGACAAATTCATATTCCCTGCAGACTTTATTGTGTTAGACATGGAGGGAGAAAGTGAAATTCCTCTGTTGTTAGGAATGTCATTATTAGCAACTGCTAGGGCCTTAATTGTTGTAGAGTAGGGAAAACTTGAATTAAGGATGGATAATGAGTCTGTTGTTTTTAATGTTTTTAATACTGTGACAAATCCATCTGACAAACTTAATTTCTCTAGACTAGATTTTCTGGATGATGTTGTTAGTGCAGGAATTACAGCAGATGAAGCAGTTGTAGAAGAGAATTCAGATGCAGCAGAAATAACAGCAGTAAATGATGCAGTAGATGCAGGAAATAGTGCAGCAGAAATTGCTGCAGAACTGCAAGTTACAGACTAGGAAAACACAACAGAAACCATTGAACCTGTGCTGGAAGTGCTGCAAAAGAAGCAAGATGATAATCCAATTGGAGCACCAAGAGTTCAGCTGAAAAAGAACTTAGAAGAAGCTAAGGAAATACCTAAATAGAGGTGGGTTAAAAAGCTAGGTGCTGCACAAGGGGAGCCTCACACTGCAGACAAAACATCTGCCATTGCAAATGGGAAGGTTAAAACTTGCAAGAAGAAGACCAAGAAGGGGCGTAACAAAATTCGCCAAAAAGAACTTGAGCCAGGACACGCTTGAAGTTTCCAGGTAAGTCAGAATTCTTTTGGTCTGGTCCATTTTTGGTGCAAAAGGTTTGTCCTTATGGAATAACAGAAATCACTTCATTAGACAAGGACAAACCTTTCAAAGTTGACAAATGTCGGCTGAAGCTTCATTCTGAAAGCCAAGTGGATAGAGACACAGTTCCTATTCCACTTAAATCCACAAATGATTAAATGGCAGGACACGTCTAGCTTAAAGACGTTAAACGAGCACTCTTTGATGTAAATACATAGGATCATAGGTATTTTGAGTTTTGTTTTTCTTTAGATAGCAATAGATTTATAATTATGCATGTTTAATTTCTAGGCATTTAGGTTCATGCATTTTTAAGTTCATAAAAACAAAAATGAAAAGGCTGTGAATAATGTGGCGCTAACCGCGCCAGGTGTGGCGCTAACCGGGCCAAAGACAAGGCCAATTCACGCTAACTGCGTGAAAATCGTGTTGGCCTCGCCAACCATTCGACCCTGAACTTTCCATCTGCATGATCTGGCGCGAACTGCGCCAAGTGTGGCGCTAACCGCACCATGACATGGTCATTTCACGCGAGTAGCGTGAAACCCAGCGCTAATCGTGCCAAGCTTTCGAGGCGGAGACTCTTCCAGTGCCTAATGGCGCGGATCGCGCCAGATGCCGCTCGGACCGCGCAGGACTTTGAAAACTATTTTTAAATCGAATTAATTATTAGAATTTTGAACTAAGCCTTGAACATGTAATGACCCAAATCTGGGAATCATTAAGGCTAATCTCAAGTTATGAATAAAATTAATCTTGTGCAGAATTAAACTGAAATTGTAAAACTTGTAGACACCCTAATTGCTTGAAATGTGAATTGCTTGAATCAATGGTTAATGTCAGGGCTATGCTTGCATGAAATACTTGAATTCTGAAATTTTGTTGGAGGTAAGGACCTTAAATCTGGGAATTGCTTGCTATGCATATCCATGAAGGATGATGAATTTTTGTGATTCTTGATCTTATTGTGTCATTTCGTGATATGCCTGAATTTAAATCTGGGAATCCACAGTGGTAAGCCTTGCTGAATGCTAAATACTCTCTGATACTTGTAGCTTGGCTTTCAAATTTGATCTGAATTTACAGGTGTCTGAGACCTGTTTTGGGGTTTTATGTATAACTGAGTACTAACACTACAATTTGTAACCCCAAGTTAATAACAAACAGCTGGTGATATGAAACTATGTAATGTTCTAAATCTGGGAATCATAGGCATCCTGCGAAATTCTGAGCAGTTTGATTTCCCAAATGCTTGTACATATACTTGTTGTGTTAACGACTGTGCTGTTATTTTGTTGAATATTATTCACTAATGCACAGTTTCCCCTGAATTGACTGCTATTGTTTAATCTGAACCTAGAACCAATGAAAAGACCAAATCTGGGAATCCAGCCCACTGCATCCTTTGTGTATATGGGTTTTGTTTTGAGTTTCAGGGTCCACAAATTGAGAAGATAGCCAGCAAAGTGTTGCTGCATCCTGCAGCAAAATGACAACATCAGGACCATTTAAATTTATTCTATTGTTTTTATTTCTAATTTTCAGTATATTTTTTTTAGTTTAGCTGTTTTGTTGTTTAGTTGTTTTAAATAAGTTCTATTTGGACTAATGTTCATTCTGGTTGTGATTCTCAAATAATGCATAAATGATTGAGTAATTAGCAGCACATAATCCTTTTCAATTATTGCTGGGGACAACAATTTCCTAAATCTGGGAATGGGTGTGTGTGCATTATTTGAGGAATCACATTCAAGAAAACTTTTGTTTTAGTTATTATTTTAAAGCTGAATATTTCAATAAAAGTTGGCAGCACATCAGATTTTTCAGAATTAAAAATGAATGGACACAGTAATGGATAGGATTTCTCTGATAAAAGCTTGATGAAATGAAACATAACATGATACATGAATGGAATTGTGATTGTTAGTATATGATATGCATGTTGAAGTTGAAACGTTGCTTGAAATGAAGTCAGCAGTGATTGACTTGAGTTTAGCACCTGTAAGATTTGAGCCAAACAGTAATTAATTTTCTTTCTGAGAGACTCCATTTTCATAGTATTCTAGAACTTGAATTGTTTCTCTGGATGCAGGTGTGACTTGACATGATTAAGGCAATTTCTTATTCTGAAAACCAGGGCCAAACTGACTTACCTTCAATTATTCTTCCATTTGTACCTCTTTTTGAGCCTAAGCGTTTCATTTTTGCTACCCAATTCAAAGCCATATCCATTGACCTACCTCCCTGAGGCTAGAGAAGGTACAATACAAGTCCATGACAGCAAAGAACAGGGAATTGTCCATCAAGGCATGAAGGAAAACAAGTTGAATTCAATTGGTATGGAATAACAAGAATAAATGAGCACAGGCCAGTTGAAAAATAATAAGCCTGAGATTATTAGCTAGAAATCTGAAAGTTGCTGTATTTTGAAAGAAAAGAAAAAGAAAATCAAAAAGAAAGTTATTGCTTTGTTTTATTTTATTTATCATTAAGAATAAATTGTTGAATAAAGTACCAGGTTTGAAGAGAATGAACAAGGAACATAGAAGACCATAGGATTGGATTTAAGGGACTGGATCTAGCCTCATATTAGCTACTTTCCCAAAGATTTTTCCTACCCTTAGCCTAGCCAAGTTACAAGCTTAAAAGACCTTTTGATCAAATCATGCTTGCATCTGATAAGAATATTTTCAAGCTTATGGTAGTGCTGTGACTATGTTGAGTGAGAGATTGTTATAACCTGATACACTTGAGTGAATGAGTGAAATAAACACATGCTGTGAGGAACACTCAAGTTAACTCTCACTAATTGACAGATTTGACAGCACCATGGAAGCTTTGATATGAATTGATTATACTCAGCATGATGAATTCTAGGATTGTAGATTGTGGTTTTGTTTGATCATAGATCCTTGCTTATTCTTTGATGTTCTGTTTGTTGCTGAGGACAGCAACTATTAAATCTAGGAATTGTTTGATATGTTGCAAACACATCTTAGTTTTAGGCTAGTTTTAGGTTATATTTCAATTGAATTATTAGGAATTAGGTAAGAAATAAGTTAGTTTGTTATTTATATTTTATTATATCTCATTTTATTACCAAGATGTGTTTTTAGGGCCAAAATGAGGAGATTCAAGCAAATAAAGAAGAAAACAAGGTTTAAAGTCCTGCGTGGATCGCGCCAGTATCCGCGCGAGTCGCGCCATGATGCAAAAACATAGTGTTAAGCTCGAAGACTCCACGCCAGTCGCACCATGTCCACGCCAGTAGTGCCATCCATTCGAAGTTCCTGCGTGATTCGCGCGGTGTCTGGCGCCATCCGCGCCAGAAGGTCTGAAGGCAGCTTTGATTCGTGCTAGCCGCGCGATTAGCACGGACTCCTGCGCTACCAGCGCCATGAATTCGAAAGACTGGCGCGATCCGCGCCACAAGCTGTGCCAACCGCACTGCGAAGGCGCTGTTTCCTGAATTAAGAAGATTTGGTTTGAAATTGGCACAGAAAATAGGCTTTGTTACCTGAATTAAATCCATCTATAAATAAAGGCCTCTGGGACAGACACTGGACACCACCTACACACCTCTCCACACTTCCATACATCATTCTAAACCCTTGGAAGCCAAGAATCAAGGCTAGGTCATTGCAGAATCATGTTTTATTTGATAGCTTTGGTTTCTTTGAAGCCTATGGCAGGCTGAATTGTGTATTGTGGGAAGGTCATGAACTGATGTAAACTCCTTTGTAACTTGACTGGTATTGAATGAGAATTTCTTGATTGTTTTATTTTACTCTGTTCTTCACTGTTTTATTCTTATTTAGAATTGGCCATTCTATTTAGGTATTGAGGGTTAGGATTCACAATGGGGACGTTGGGATTCTAATTTCTGACCTTAGTAAAATAACAGTTGTTCATCACCTAGGGATAGGGATGAGTGGCTGCAGAATCTTATAATATAGTCTTTTACATGCTTAATTTGATAGAATTCACCAAGGGATTGAGTTTTTGATTCAGGTTAAAGGGTTAATTCACTAAGGGATTAGGGATTAGCTAAAGTAGAAAAGATTTATTCTCTGAACAATTGGAAATAGCAAACCATTGATATAGTCTTTTACATGCTTGGTAGGAATCACTAAGGAATTAGGATTCTTGTTAAAGGGTGAAATCGCTAAGGAATTAGGGTTTACTAAACTAGAAAAGATATATCATTTGAGTTAGCAAATGTTGTAACCAGTTAAGTGAAAGAGGTAGGGAACATTAGGGATTGTGCCTGACCACAATTATTCTTCCATTGGTAACAACTCTATTTAAATTACTGCTTCTTTAATTTTTTTTTTACATTCAAACAACCCATTCAATTCACAACAATCTTCTTAAACAAATTCTGTTTTTACTTTCAATCACATTGATTCCTTATTACTGTAAACTTCACCCCAATCCCTGTGGAGAACGATACTCACTTACCTATTTTATTACGTGAAACGATCGGTGCACTTGCCGTAGTGTGCGGAATAATCGCAACAGCTTCTTTTTGGCTTCTTGCTTTTCCAAGATATACAAGTTAGATTGGATATGATCTTGAAGTACTTGAGTCCTAGCTCTTTAGCTTGCATTGATCGTCCATCATCCCCTCCTTCTTGAGAGAAACTTGTCCTCAAGTTTGCCTCCTCACTTGTACCTACATCATACAAAGAAAGATCACAAACATTGAAAGTAGTATTCACACCATACTCACTTGGAAACTCAACATTCTCTTGAAGAAATCTATCCTTCCACTTGTGCTTATATCTCTTTTGCTTCCATGGAGGAAGTTTCACCATTTCCTTGAAGAAGAGATTTTCTACTTCACAACCTTCATCACTCTTGTGACAAGGGATGAAGTATGCCTTCTTTGAGAATCTATCAACAACAAAAAAGTTAGAATCCTTTCCCCTCTTGGATCTTGGAAGACCAAGCACAAAATCCTTAGAAATGTCAACCCAAGGGGAGTTAGGAATAAGCAAAGGTGTATAGAAACCATGAGGCATTATGTTAGATTTAGCTTTATGACAAGTAATATATTGAGATACAAGCTTATGCAAATTGTGCCTAATTTTTGGCCAAAAGAATTGTTTATGTAAAGTAGCCAAAGGTTTACCTACACCAACGTGTCCCATGAAATTGTTCCCATGAGTTTCCCTCATGAAAAGTTCTCTCAAAAAGCTTTTAGGAACACATAATTTCTTTTCCTTTTCAACATGTAAACAAAGAGAGTTAGAAACTATATAATGAAGAGGTTGTCTTGCTAATAACACTCTCTTGACATCTTTTCCTCTCAAGAAAAAACTCTTTTTAATCTCATGAATTCTTTTGTTATCATTTTCTTTTCCTTTCTTTTTTTCTCACTAGTTTTTCTCTTTTGTAGCTCACTTTTCTTCTCTTTTTTAGGTGCAATATTTTTTTTTTAATTCGTCAATTCTGTTTTCTTTCATCTTTATTTGATCCTCACACACTTGTCTAGGAGTCAAAGGCCTCAAAATAATTTTCTTGCCTAGGTGCTCAAACTGAAAAGTGTTCTCCATGCCATTGTGTATCACTTTTCTATCATATTGCCATGGCCTACCAAGAAGGATATGACCAGCCTCCATAGGTACAATATCACAAAGAACATTATCATTATAAGCATTAATAGAAAAAGGAATGAGCACTTGAGAATTTACCACCACTTCTCCACTTTCACTAAGCCCTTGTAGCTTGTTTGGCTTTGGATGCTTTGTGGTTGGCAAGTGTAATTTCTCCACAAGTATTGTACTAGCCACATTGGTGCAGCTCCCACCATCAATGATAAGTGAACAAACCTTATCTTTAACCAAGCACCTTGTGTGAAAAATATTTTCTCTTTGATTCTCCTCTTTTTCTAAGCAAAAATTACTCAACATTCTTCTAGCCATTAAAAGATCTCCTTCTTCGGCCTCCACAAGTGTAAGTGCCTTTTCTTTCTCACTTGAAGAACTAGATGCATAACTTGAAGATTCAGTTGTAACCTTCCCATCTTCTAGCAAAATCATAGTTTTTTTATTTGGACATTGAGAAGCAATATGTCCTTTTCCTAGACATTTGAAGCATTTGATGCTTCCCGTTTTTGTTGGAGTTACTTGTTCAATCTTTTTAGTTGACTTTTCTACCTTCTCATCTCTTCTTTTAACTTGAGAACTCTCCCTTTTTGGCTTGTCTTCCCAACTAGAAGTTGCAGCCCCACTAGATTTAGAATAGGAAATTTTCCTCCTTTTTATTTGTTGTTCCACCCTTTGCGCTTTATGCACTAGGTCCTCAATTGTGTCATAAGAATATAACTCCACCACATCTTGAATTTCTCTATTCAAACCATGAATAAACCTAGCCATTGTTGCTTCTTTATGTTCCACAATTCCAGCTCTCATCATCATCAACTCCATTTCCTTGTAATACTAATCAACACTCTTGGAACTTTGGAAATGTCTTTGAAGAAGATTATGAACATCTCTTGAATAATAAGCTGGAACAAATCTACCCCTCAAACTTGCTTTCAAATCTTCCCAAGAATTTACTCTTTGCCTTCTTCCCCCAACTATATCTCTTTGAATGTGGCTCCCCCACTCTAAAGCATAACCACCAAATTCTATAGTTGCAAGAGTAACTTTCTTGTCTTCCTCAAAATGTTGAAATGAGAAATTTTGTTCAACCTTTATTTCCCACTCAAAGTATTCATTAGGATCATTAGTGCCAAGGAATTTTGGAATTTTGATTTTTACTCCACCCAATCCTCCATTCCTCCCTTCTCTTTCTTCTCTTCTAATCCTCCAATCCTCCTCATCTCTATTTTGTCTTCTAAGATTGTATCTTCTATTTTCTCTTCTATTATGTTCTCTCCTATCCTCCCTCTCACTCCAATCATCATAATAATTTCTTCCATGAGAGGAAGCATAGTCACTTACCTCCTATTATTATTAGCCTCTCCATCCACACTACCATTTGGACTACCCTTTCTTTGAGGCTTCTTTTGAATCTCTTCAAGCCTTGCATGTACTTCCATTTTGAAGTCTTCCATCTTTTTGGTCAAAGCTTCCATCACCCTAGAAGTCTTAGGTGACAAAGCCTCATTTCCACTTAAACTCGTCCTTCAAAAAAAATGGTTAGCAAAACACAAGTATATAATGAAATTCTCACCACTCTCTAAGTGTTTGACACTCTCACTCGTGTTTGCACACTTTCTAGGCTTTTTCTATAATGTTCTCTCTTGCCTTTTTCCACTCTTATTCCTCTCTATAGTTCTTAAGCAAAAACTTCTAATCAAATCAAGCTTCTCTAATAGAGTGAAATAGGAAATGATTCTAGGCTAGACTTAAGAGTCCAAGAATAAGAAAACTCTAAGACAAAACCTTGGAAATTTAAGAGACAAGCAAGAAATTTTTTTTTGAAAAGCACAACTCTAATTGAATTTATGAGACAACTCAAGGAATACTATAGGTTGTACCACATTGCATAAGAAGGATATGCCAAGTAAATTCAATTGCTAGAAGTCAAATTTCATCCAATTTGCATGTTATACAAGTTCTCTTGATTTTGTGGTTCAAAGGAAATTTTGAAAATGTAATTTTGAAACTTTGCTTCTAGATTTTGTTTTTCTTTCACTTTTTCCAGCCACTAATCAATAATGTCTTTGGCTGTACACTTGATGTATTTTCTTTTTGCTTTGGATTGTTTTTGTTTTTCACAAGTTCAAAAATCCTTAAAGAAATTCAATGAATCACTAAAATATGATGTATAACAATTGTAAAATTTGTTTCTAACAACTCAATTCGGTTTAGGCATGAGAGTAGAATCAAAACAAGTGGTCATACAATACAAAAAACACTACAAAAAAAATTGACAAGAAACAAGACTAGAAAATTAGGAAAATATCAAGAACACATTAAGAACATAAGAACAAGAAATGACATGGAACTTAAAGAACACACTAAGGTTTTGTGGCTGAACACACAACAAGCCCAAACCACCAAGAATCAGAAGAAAACAACAAGAAACAAGGAATTGAAATGAAATTTTCGTTTTTGGTTTTGGTGCATATTTTTACCTTTGAAGAACTTTTAAAACTGAACTTGAAGAAGAATTCCACAAGGATTAGGCTCTAGATACCACATGATGTAATGTCTACAACCAATAGACATTAGGTTTCCCAAATCTTCCTTGCAATGAAACCCAATCTTCAAGCAAACTCCAAGAAATGGAGAATTTTGCACTTTCACATAATTTGGGGCTTTTTAAGAGATTTCTAATTTGTAGAAATGGATTGTGGAAGAAGAATAGGAATGAATTGGAATGACACCATGGAATAGGAATTCCAATAAGTCTTGCAAGAATCACCACAATAGCAGAGGAGCCATTGATAAGAAACAGGAAGGTTCTTGAATAAGAACAAGAGAGAAACCCTCTCAACAATTTCAGAATTGTATTAATTGAATCCAAAAGTTCTTACAAACAGTTTTGGTTTGGTTTATATAGCCCACGAAATTACAAGCTAAATGACCCTAAATGTAAGTAAAATGCAAATTGAAATGAAGCCCAAATGTAGCTTGTAGTGCAAGCTTTGTTCAAAACGACCTTTGGCTTCACAAAATCGCGTTTCTGCATAAACTTCTGGTTTAATCGATTATTTCGACCATGTGATCGATTATTTAACCTAAATAATCGATTACTTGGTTTGGTAATCGATTATTTTGCTCTAATCCTTGCTGGAAACAGATTTAGGACCAAAATAATCGATTAATTCGACATGTAATTGATTAAAACAAAGATACTTTCATTTTTCAGGCTGATTTAATCGATTACAGGTATCAGAAAGATGCTTTTAATCTGTTACATGATGCTTTTAATTTGTTAAAACAGACAACACTCCTTATGTGTTTCCACTACTTTTGTGGGCTTCTTTTTGGCTTCTTCTTGCTTTTCCAAGAGATACAAGTTAGATTAGATATGATCTTGAAGTACTTGAGTCCTAGCTCTTTAGCTTGCATTGATCATCCATCAATCTTAGTTTAGGTTTTAGCAAGTTTTACTTACGCACATAAACTGTTCGATAAAATTCCCCCCTTATTGTTATTATTGAGTTGAAGTTAGAACTATATTGATTGTGTCTCTGAGTTGACCTAGGTTAATCCCGTGCTACAGAATTAACGTAGTTAAATTGTTTTGTAGTGTTGCCGCAAACGCATATCACTATATCCTGAGGGAACTCCATGAAGGAATTTGTGGCCTTCATATAGGGGGACGCTCCCTCGCCACCAAGGTAGTACGAGCAGGATACTACTGGCCAACACTAAGGACCGATGCCTTCGAGTTCACACGAAAATGCAAAAGATATCAAGAGTTTGCGGACATCCCACGGATTCCCCCTAATAATCTTCATACCATCTCGTCCCCATGGCCTTTCTCTATGTGGGGAATGAGCATCTTGGGACCATTTCCTAAAGCTCTAGGAATGGTCAAGTTCTTGCTTGTGGCAATCGACTACTTCATCAAGTGGATCGAGGCAAGGCCACTACGGGAAATAACGGCCAGTGAAGTCGAAATCTTCACTTAGAAACATCTCATATACAGATACGTCTACCCTATGCTATCGTTACTGACAACGGTACGTAGCTCAAGGCACAAACCTACAAGTACTTACTCACAATGTTGATTAAAGAGGAGTCATGCATGAATGAACAAGGATCAAGCATTGGTGTTTTGTGCTTTCAATATGCCTCATTGCAAATGTGCCAAAGAAGCTATGAAGATCAATTTGATTCATGTAAAAAGGAAGATGTGTTATCTGATAATCCAATTAGCATATCATGCATAATCATTCATCTAGGATTGTTAGATTGAAGGTCTAAATAAAAGCAATTAACAAGTAAGGCATTTTAAAATCAAAGTTTTTGGAAAAATGAAGTTTTCTTGCATTAATCGATTACAGCATTATTGGCATCGATTATTTTGTTCTTCGTGCCTTCTGGAAAACAAATCAAGAACATTGTAATCGATTACATATCGAATTAATCGATTGCATAGGCTAAAATGGAAAAATCATACTGACTGTCTTAATCCATTACATAAGTTCGTAATCGATTACATGTAATGCCTATGGTTAACATGTTCTGCTGATTTAATCGATTACATATCATTTTAATCGATTACATAGTACATTTGAGAATATTGGATTGTCTGTCTTAATCGATTACCAAATTTCGTAATTGATTACTCAATGTATTTGAAAAACATGAGTGTCTGTCTTAATCGATTACTTGACGGAATAATCGATTACATTGTTCATTGCTCAAACCCAGAACATATCAGGAGCACTTTAATCGATTACATTCTTGGAATAATCGATTACAAATGCAAAATAATCGATTACAGGAGCGTGTTTAATCAATTATTTTCAGTTAGAAAGCTGTTATAAATAGAACCCATTGCCCTGTGCTTTGTGAGATTGAATAATTCGTATTCTGGGCAATCACAAACATTCATAAGCTTTCTCTAGTGTGTTTCTGAGTTTCAAAAAGCATTTAGGCTTCACAAATTCGTATGGGTTTTTGATTTGAAGAAGTGAAGCTTCATTGAGTTTCAAAGCTTAAGGAAAGGGATGCATTGAGTTAGTAATCTTTCTTTCAACCTGTTGAATCATTCACATGCATGTGTTCTTTGGATTATCAGGTGAAATCTTTCCTTATTCTTTGAAGGTGTAAATCTTTTAATTGATTTCTGTAAAGATTAGCTTATTATAAATGGGTTTCTTACATGAAGATTAGAGATAGTGTTTCTCTAAGGGCTGCTGAGTAGTGTTCTCCGTTTTGGGTTTGGTCTCTAAGGGTCTAATAGTGTTTTAGACTTCTAAACTTTATCTAGGGTTGATAAAGAGAGGCTTGTAATATCTTGTAAGAATATTATTTGCAATAGTGGAACTCTACTCTAGTGTTGAGTGGAAGAACTGGATGTAGCTTCATAGTGTTTGAAGTGAACTAGTATAAAATCTGTGGCTGATCTTTATTCCTATCTCTTCATCTCTCAATTACTTTGTTTGTGAATCAAATTTCATTACACAAAAAACTATCATTTGCTTATTGATTTCTTGACAGAGAAATTTGATTGAATATAAGATTCTTGGTTTCAAAACAATTTTTAAAGTGATAAAGATCCTACGAAAACGCTGATTTGAAAATTTTAATATACCAAGGTTCAACCAATTCACCCCCTTTTCTTGGTTGTATTGAAGTATTCCTATCATTTTCAATTGGCATCAAGAGCTGGTTCTTGAAAATTGCTCCAGATCACTTTTTCTTTTCAAAAAGAAATATGAATACTTCACAAATAACCTTTAAGGAGGGTGCCTCTTTAAACAGACCTCCTATGTTTGAAGGGGAACATTTCAATTTTTGGAAAAATAGAATGAAGATCTTTATTCAATCAAATGACCCAGGAGCATGGAATGCAATAGTAAAGGGTCCTTTTATTCCAAAGAAAATTGTGGCAAATGAATTGATTCCCAAAGAATGGGATGAGATGACTGAGGCTGAACAAAAGGCTGCACAATATGATTTTAAAGCTAAAAATATGATCACCTTTGCACTTTCCTCTGATGAATATTTTAGGACTATGAGATGTACCAGTGCAAAAGAAATGTGGGAGATGCTGGAAATTACTCATGAAGGAACTGAGGAAGTTAGAAGATCAAGGAAGCATGCTTTGATCCATGAGTATGAAATGTTCAAGATGAACACCAATGAAAGCATTTCTCAGCTGCAGACCAGATTTACTGATATTGTAAATCATCTTTTGGGTCTTGGGAAGGTCTTTGACACTGAAGAATTAAATATGAAGATATTGAAGTGTTTGACAAGACCTTGGCAACCAAAAGTTACAGCAATCAAGGAGTTCAAGGATCTATCAAAGATGTCTATGGCTGCACTATTTGGTAAGCTTCTTGAATATGAACTAGAAATGTCTTAATTAACATCTTGTGAAGATGCAGAAAAGAAAACAAGAAGCATAGCCTTGAAAGCTGCAACTTTGAAAGCTGAAAAGGAAGAGGAAACAAGTGAAGAGGATGATGAAGATAATGTAAACTTAGTGGTCAGAAAGTTCAGCAAATTTCTGAAAAAGAACAAGAACAAAAAGTTCAACAAAGGTAGCAAAAACAGCAACATCAACAACAACCTCAACAAGAAGATTGACAACAATTTCACATGCTTTGAGTGTGGCAAGCCAGGCCATGTCAAATCTGAGTGCTCAATCTACTTGAGGAAGCAACAAGGAGAAAGCAAGATGAAAAGGGAAGGAAAAGCAAAAAGAGCATACATAGCTTGGGAAGATAATGAGTCAACAACTTCAGATTCTTCCACAGAAAATGAAGAAGCTAACATGTGTCTCACCTCCACCATCAATGAAGATGATGATGACTTGCTAAGTGAAGGAGATGAGGTAAATTCTGAACTTGATCAAGCTATTCATGCCTTTCAAGAAGGCATGAGGAAGCCCAAAAACTTGCAAAATCCAATAATAAGCTCAGAGGAAATCTTAGATGGCATATTGAAAAAATTACTGAATTGCAAAATGAGATTTGCAACTTGAAAGAGGAAAATGAAAAACTTGTTTTAAGTTACAAATTGAATGGATGTGTGTGTGCTTCTTCCGCTAGCAATGTTGACAAGTATACGTGCTTCAAAAGGATTTTGATGAGTATAAACAAAGTCAAGGAGAAAAATATATGTTGCTTTTAGCCAAAAACAATGATTTGATTGATCTCTTGAGAAAGTTTTACAAGGGAAAATGCAACTTAGCTGAAATGTTAAGTGTGCAAAAATATGCTGGAGATACTTCTAGTTTGGGGTATAAACATAGTTCAAAATCAGTTGGAAAAACAGTTTTTGTACCTCCAAAACAGAAGAATCAAAAATGGCAAAAGAACTCAAGAGTCAATAAAAATTCTGGTTTTGGGAAGACTTCAAAATCTATCACTTGCAACTATTGTATGAAAAATGGGCACACATCATTTAAATGCTATGCTAGGAGATTCTATGTGCCTAATGGTGATTGCATTTGGATTCCTAAAAGAAAGAAAAATGCTAACCCCTATGGACCCAACTTCAATTGGGTACCTTCCCTTGAAATCTGATTTGAATTTTACAGGTGTGTCTAAGAGCTAGAACATCAACTTGGTATCTTAATAGTGGATGCTCTAGACACATGACTGGAGACATGTCCCTACTCTCAAATTTGACTCTCAAAGAAGGAGGATATGTCACATATGGAGATAATAATAAAGGGAAGATTATTGGAGAAGGTAACATTGGAGATAGCTTCAAAGCTAAGATAAAAAAATGTGTTGCATGTAGATGGTTTAAAGCACAATTTATTGAGCATAAGTCAGCTGTGTGACAAAGGCTTTAAAGTGAACTTCAACAAAGAGTGCTGCATAATTTCTGATGATAAAAATGGTGAGGTACTGCATATAGGTAAAAGGAAAGGTAATATATATGTGGTTTCAATTGATCATGCATTATTCCATAAATCTTCTTGCCTAATAAGCAAAGTTGATGAAACTTGGCTGTGGCATAGAAGAGAAAGTCACATAAACATGCATCACATGAACAAGCTCATTAGAAAAGATTTAGTAATTGGATTACCCAAACTCAAGTTTGAGAAGGACAAACTTTGTGATGCTTGTCAAAAGGGGAAACAAACAAAGAACTCTTTTCAAAGTAAAAACATTGTTTCCACCTCTAGACCACTTGAACTTCTTCACATTGATTTGTTTGGTCCTTTTAGAACAATGAGTTTAGGTGGGAATTATTATGGACTTGTGATTATGGATGATTACTCTAGATACACTTGGACTTTATTTTTGAAATCCAAGAGTGATGCTTTCCTTACTTTTAGAAAAATGGCCAAGCTTACTCAAAATGAAAAAGGTTGTAAAATTGTCTCTATAAGAAGTGATCATGGTGGTGAATTCCAAAATGAACATTTTGAAAAATTCTGTGTGTAAAATGGAATTAACCATAATTTTTCTGCTCCAAGAACACCCCAATAAAATGGTGTTGTGGAGAGGAAAAATAGATCTCTTGAGGAAGGAGCTAGAACACTTCTTAATGAGTCTAATTTGCCTAAATACTTTTGGGCTGATGCTGTAAGCATTGTGTGTTATACTTTGAATAGATTACTTATAAGACCTATTTTAAAGAAAACCCCTTATGAGCTATACAAAGGGAGAAAGCCCAACATTTCTCATTTAAGAGTATTTGGCAGTAAGTGTTTTGTATTGAACAATGGGAAAGAATCACTTGGAAAATTTGATGCTAAGGCAGATGAAGCAATTTTCCTTGGATATTTATTGCATAGCAAGGCTTATAGAGTATTCAATAAAAGAGCAATGTGCATTGAATCTGTACATGTGATTTGTGATGAAACTAATCCCTCTAAGGAGGAAAAAGAAATTGATGGTGATGCAGGTCAGCTAGAAGAATTAATTGAAATAGACAAATCCTCAACCAAAATTGAAGAACCAAGTGCTGAAGCAAAATCCACAACCCCTGTTCAAGTGCCTAAAGATTGGAGAACAACAAGAGATTTATCACTTGACAACATCATAGGTGAAGTTTCAAAGGGAGTATCTACTAGATCTTCACTAAAGAACCTATGCTGTGATATGGCTTTTGTTTCTCAAATTGAACCTAAGAACATTGATCAAGCCTTGAATGATGAACATTGGATGCATGCCATGCATGATGAGCTCAATCAGTTTAAGA
>PYAF01002919.1:38816-69768 GCA_007407185.1 Glycine tomentella | reverse complement strand
AATTAATTGTTAAACTGCCCTGAAAATAAAAATTAGAATAATTAAACTTAAAATAATCCAAATTAATTAAAATCTGAATTATCGGTCTAATTAAATCCTAAATGAGAAACAGTGCAAGATATAGACATTTAAACACAATTAGGGATTAAAATGAGTACAGAAAGATGAGTAAATAGTAATAAATAATGACTCATCAATGGTATATATATATATATATATATATATATGTATATATGTATGCCGAGCCTGAGAGGCTTGATGAGCGGTGCCTTGAGTGAAACTCGGACCGTTCTAGATATTTGGAATATGTGTTGGCCTAGTGTGTGCTAGGCTGAAATGATGAGTATTTTGGCTAGGTTTGATGAGCTGGCCAAATATGCTCATTTTAGGAGATCCATGCCAGATGTTGAGGTCCTAGCTGCTAAGTTCCGAAGTGGACTGAGGGATGAGATTGAGGTGCTAGTGGCCGGCAGTGGATCTCGAGATATGGACAGCTTGGTAAGACAGAGTCGCCAAGTTGAGGCTGTACTCAACAGACACCGAGGTAAGCGGCCTACTTACTCGATGGGACAGAGGGTAGAGAGACCCAGAGATGCTGGCCCAGTTGTCCAGGGCATAGGCGAGGAGTTGGTGGTATGTTTAGCTACAGCTCAGAAGCGCCTGAGGGTGCCCAGTCGTAGAGGAGTGCGACAGAGACCTGAGATACCCAGTATGATGCTTGCGGAAAGTTTCACTAGGGAGTGGGTCTTACAGGTCAGCTGATGTGTTTATGATGTGGCCAGTAAAGCCACTATGTGGAATGTGTCCTGAGAAGGACAACCACAGGGAGAGATGGTCTCCAGAGGTACTAGATGAGATGTCAGAGGAATTCTGACCAGAGATAAGGTATGGTCATATACCTGATACATATACATGGGTAGATGTATATGTTGGTTCTCCATGTGTGAGATGGAGAAAATCACGCTTCGAGGAAGCGGTGATTGCTGAGATAGACTGATATGGACCTCTCTAGGAGACGGGTCCATGCGGACATTCTCCTAGTTGGTTTCTCTGGTTGAGGAGCTCCCAGGGAATTGGTTATTGTTACAAGACCAAGGGGATAGGAGACGGGTCTAGGACATCCTTCTATTCTCAGGTGAGATAGGATACGGGTCCACAGACATCCTTCTATACCTCGGAGGTGCCATAGACGTGCGTCCATGTGTAAGGGATATTTCCCGATGGGATGACATGTATGTTAACTCAGAAGTTACACTGAGACAGGCATTGAGGGTTCTCTGCCATGTATATTCGCGTTGAGGGTTCTCCGCGAGGCGTTGATGATATCCGCCAGGCATTGAGGGTTCTCTGCCATGTATATTCGCGTTGAGGGTTCTCCGCGAGGCGTTGATGATATCCGCTAGGCATTGAGGGTTCTCTGCCATGTATATTCGCATTAAGGGTTCTCCGCGAGGCGTTGATGATATCCGCTAGGCATTGAGGGTTCTCTGCCATGTATATTCGCGTTGAGGGTTCTCAACGAGGCGTTGATGATATCCGCCAGGCATTGAGGGTTCTCTGCCATGTATATTCGTGTTGAGGGTTCTCCGCGAGGCGTTGATGATATCCGCCAGGCGTTGAGGGTTCTCTGCCATGTGTATGTGGGCATTGAGGAGCTCTGCCATGTATTTAGCCGTTGAGGTAGCTCCGCCATTTGTTTGTTATCAGCGTTGAGGTAGCTCCGCTGGGCGTTGAGGTAGCTCCGCCATAGGTTGGGAGCAGATGACTGCTTATATGGATATGAGGGCCAGAGGGCCAGGCCAGGTGGCCATTATGCTTGAGATGCGTCCCAGCAGAGGCTTGGACATGTGCTGAAATCTCGAGCGGGATAGCATGGGAGTGCTCCATGCAGGATGACAGTCTTTGACTGTGAGCTGAGTGAGCAGCTCAGAGATGTACACCTGTCGATGACAGGGGATCATCTGGTCTCCGGTTGAGCGGGACCAAGTTAAGGATGATCAGAGTAGTGTAGCGGAAGTCTGCGATGCCAGCAGCAGGATGTGGCTGTGAGGGCTATGTTAGACCAGCGGGACGTCTCTTAGAAGGCACATGGCTTATGAGGAGTTAAGTCATGATGAGGTGCTTAGGAGCGAGCTGGTAAACACCGTCCTTATTGAGGTTCATAAGGACTGGTTGATAGTCATCCAAGGGCCACAATAATGTGTTTGTATCCTGAGGGGATTTCAGGTGGCCAGGGATGAGGTGAGACATAGCTGTGGATATGGCTAGTGTTTGGCATGTCACTTGGTCAGTGACAGTGATCCGAAGTTACCTCTAGGAGTGAGGTGTTCTTCGAAAGGTTTGGAACCCAACTGAGGCTTAGGTTAGCTTATCATCCTCAGATAGATGATCAGATGGAGTGAGCCATCTGGATCCTGAGGGATATGTTGTGTGAGCGTACCTTGGAGCAGGGTACGGGCTGGGTTTGATGTCTGCCTACGATGGAGTTCCTTAATAGTTATGGTTCACATGTCAGAGGAACATGGCACCTGATGAGGCTCTGTGGAAGCCGATGGTGCAGGACTCCAGTCGATCTGGCAGAGATAAGAGGAAAAGACAACTCCTTGAACCTGAGATGGTTCAGTAGACTCTTGAGCAGATCCAGAGGATCAGAGATGAGTTGAGAGCTCAGAGTCGATAGAAAGGATGTGTGATCCTAGACACAGAACCCTTGCAGTGGAGGAGGGTAATCAGATGTGTCTGAGACTATCTCCGGTCATAAGTGTAGGATGGGCTTTGAGGATGGGGAGATTATCTCCCAGTCGCTAGGGATTACATGAGGGTTTGCCATGTTTCCCAGTTGAGTTGAATGTGATGGATTGATCACATATAGAAAGCCCTGAGGTGGTCATATTAAGAGAATCTGATGAGTCCTACATGACCAATGAGGAGAAGCAGGTCCTAGGTAGGACCATATTTGGGTTGGATGGGAATTTTGCGGACAAGATTCCTAAAAGGTGGGGTGAATATAATAACCCTAAGTCATCCTGCGAACGGCGCAAGCATTAGAGCGGGTTTGGAGCTATAATAACCCTATTTTTAAGGCAATTTTTGGGGCTTTGCTGTGTGCCACGCCTGGAGCTTGGGAAGTGCTCCAGAAAGTTGATTTTCACTAGAGTGCCACGCCTGGAGCGTGGAGTCCACGCCTGGGGCGTGGAAAGTGGCCCAGAAATGAGATTTTGTTTGCCAGCCCACGCTGGGGGCGTGGGAGTCGCGTCAGGGCCTATTTAAGGCCCAGAAGTTCGAAATCTTGGGCCATTTCTTCTTCTTCTTCTTCCCCATGACCTAGACCTCCATTAGAGGTGCTTCCAAGCTTTTTGGGACCATATTTGAGAGCCTAAATACCTCCTGAACCCTTTCTATCACCTAGAAACCGAGTGAGAGCGAGAATCCTTCCTCCATAACCTTTGAAACCCCAGAGAATCTCATCCTCTGAGAGAGGCTGCAGAGAGCTCGAGTTTAACGAGGAACGGCGGTGGTTCTTCGACACCAAGGCTAAGGAGAGTAGCCCAGAGGCCTTCCTCTTCAGTTCTGAGGTAAGAAACTCGAGTTTCTCCGATTGATTTTGGATTTGGGGGTTTTGATGAATAGTGACCCATTTGTGATAGAGCTAGAATTAGCTCTGGGTCCAGTTGAGAGATGTGTTTAGAATGATGAGAGGAGGAAGGATTAGCTTTCAATTTGTATTTTGGTGACTGTTGGTTTTTGCTCTAGGTTGTGCATGTGTGACTTGGACTGAGTCACTTGTTTTGAGACATGCAAGAGCCTTGTTGTTGGGTTTGATGTGCTTGAGAGGCCATGAAGACGGTGTCTGGTGAGATAGACCGTCCAAGCCCTATGGAAACCTTGAGTTTTTGGGTTGTGAGAGCTGAGAAGCTCAGTTTGAATGGCTTGTGTTGAGTCTTTGGGGACTCTGAGGCCATAGTTGAGTTGAGATAGAACACTGAAGGTCTATGGAAAGGCTTATAGAAGATGAGCCTGAGGAACCTTAAGTAGATAACTCGGGTTGATGGGAAGGACTGAGGTTCCTTTTCGCAGAGGCAGTTGAGGACTGCTTGATGAGCTTATGCATGATTTGATGCTTGTATGGTATGTGATATATGTCTGTATGCCTTGGTAGGGCTGGACACCGTGGGTGTCAGAGGAGCAGACCATCGGACGAGGCTAAAGCTATGAGGCACGGCTTGCAAGGTAAGCTCATTGTTCTGGGGTTTTCCCCTTATTCTGGTGTGCCACCCAAGTGGGTGATGAATTGTATATATATATATATATATATATATGTATATATGTATGCCGAGCCTGAGAGGCTTGATGAGCGGTGCCTTGAGTGAAACTCAGACCGTTCTAGATATTTGGAATATGTGATGGCCTAGTGTGTGCTAGGCTGAAATGATGAACCCTAGGATAGACACTGAATTAGTGTGAGGGCAATGAGACACCTGATATGGCAGGTGTGAGGCCATGGGCCTTTGAGAGAATGCAGATCATGAGATGGTCTGTGATGGAACCTAGAGGATACTGGATGAGTATCAGGCTAGTTGAGGTTCCCTAGCCAGAGGAAGAGTTTGAGGACTCCTTGAAATAGCTGAGATTCCTTGGGAGGTGCCACTGCTCTTGTAAGACCCTGACTTCTGGCGCGGACGGCGTGGGGTGCCTCGCGGGTCGCGCCAGAAGCCCTTATGAGAAAACCCTGTTAAGGGTGTGGCGCGGTTAGCGCCAGTTCTGGCGTTGGTAGCGCCAGTTCTGGCGTTGGTAGCGCCAGAGCCACGAGAAGATGGCGCCAGGTTGGTGCTGGTAGCGCCGGGGTCTCTGGAGGTTCACGCTGGGAGCGCCAATAGTGGCGCTAGGGGGTGCCAAGATTCCCAACTGGCGCGGGTGGCGCCAAGAGTGGCGCGCATCGCGCCACATGCTCTGGAGATTGGCGCTGATAGCGCCAGGATGGTGCTGATGGCGCCACAACTTCTGCAGCCGGTGCGGATGGCGCGACATCCCGCGCGGATCACATGGGAAGGTCGGTGCAGGCTTTATATAAAAGGGGAATCGCGTTTTCTGAAGAGAAATTCTCTCTTCTTCTCTCCCCAGCGCCCCAACCTCCATTGTTGAGCCATCCAAGCTTCTTTGACCTTGGTTTGTGACCCAAATCACTTCCTTAACCCATCAAACCTCCTAGAAACCAAGTAGATGCCAGAATCCTTCCTCAATTCTCCCTGAAATCCCTTGTTCTGAGAAACCCCAGAGAGGTTGGAGAACTCGAGTTTGGCGAGGAACGGCGGCTACCCACGGACACCCGAGCTTGGGGGAGTGTCCCAGAGGCCTTTTGTATCGCCACTGAGGTAAGAAACTCGAGATTTCTTGGTTGTTTTAAAGATTTGGGGGTTCCTGTGAATAGTGACCCATCTGTGATAGAGCTAGAATTAGCTCTAGGTCCAGTTGGGAGATGTGTTTAGAACGGTGTAAGGAGGAAGGATTAGCTTTCAATTTGTAATTTGGTGAACTTTGGTTTTGGCTCTAGGTTGTGCATGTGTGACTTGGACTGCGTCACTTGATGTAAGACATGCAAGAGCCTTGTTGGTGGGCTTGAGGTGCCTGATAGGCCATGCAGACGGTGTCTTGTTAGAAAGACCGTCCGAGCCCTATGGAAACCCTGAGGTTTTGGGGTTGTTTGAGCTGTGAAGCTCATGGTGAATGGCTGCTGCTGAGTCTGAGATGACTCTAAGGCCATAGTTGTTATGAGATAGACCATGGAGGGTCTATGGGAAGGCTTAGATGAGGATAAGCCTGATGAACCTTAGGGTGGATAACCTAGGATAGCAAAGAAGAATGTGATTCCTTTCTCTGAGGCAGTAAAAGACTACCTGATGAGCTTTTAGAGGTATCTGTGCTGAAATGGTCTGTAATGTGTGATTGCATGCCTTGGTAGGGCTTGACACGAGGTGTCAGAGAAGCAGACCATCATTTAAGGACTGGAATTGCAGGCACAACTTGACAGGTAAGCTCATCGATCTGGAGTTTCTCCCTTTCTCTTGTTTGCCACCCCAAGTGGGTGACATAGGTATAAATGTTATATGAGAAAGGCCAAGGAGGCCTATTGCTTGTTGTTATCTGTGACTAGAGCCTGATAGGCTAGATGAACGGTGCTTGAGGGAAACTCAGACCGTTCCAGAATGATGAATATATGTTATGGCCTAGTGTGTGCTGGGCTGAAATAGTAAATCCCAGGATAGACACCGAGATGGTGAGTGGCTATGAGCCGTTGATAGACATCACTGAGGTGTTCAGTGTTGGAACCTATAAGGTACTGGATTGTATCGGGCTAACTGAGGTTCCCTAGCCAGAGGAAGAGTTTGAGGACTCCTTGGAATAGCTGAGATTCCTTGGGAGGTGCCACTGCTCTTCACCTAAAGTCCTAAGGTTAGATGTTCCTCCTTAGGCAGAGATGATGAGAGGCCTGAAGGGTGATTTTCAGGCCAGATGCTGGAAGTCCTGAGAGACTGTGTGCTCTCGTTGTGGATGGACTCTCTCAGGCATTTGAGCTGGAAAGTCCTGAGGGATGGTGCGCCCAGTGTGGTTTGACTCCCCAGGCAACTGTGGTTGAAAGTCTTGATGGATGGTGCGCCCTGTGTGGTTGACTCCTCAGGCATGTGTTGGGATAGGAAGTCCTGTGGGACGGTGCGCCCTTTGTGGTTGACTCCCCAGGCAGAGGAAGTCCTGTGGGATGGTGCGCCCTTTGTGGTTGACTCCCCAGGCAGAGGAAGTCCTAAGAGATGGTGCGCCCTGTGTGGTTGACTCCTCAGGCATTGGATATGAAAGTCCTGGTGGACGGTGCTCCCTGTGTGGATGACTCCCCAGGTCGTTGAGATGACAGTCCTGGAGGGTTATTACCAGGCCAGTATTATGGAAGTCCTGAGTTGAGGAGCTTTTCAGGCATAGTGTATAAAGTCCTGAGTGGGGGATTCAGGCAATGATTTTGAGTGGTATAGTCTATGAGGCGGTGCCTCTCTGGTATAGAAGTGTCCAGTGGGTGACATCTATGTTATGGTACCTCTGTGAGATGTTTAGGAGAGCCAGTAGTATACGTGAATGCCATTGTGATGGCTTGGCTCTCTGAGATGAGTTCGAGTGGGCTTGAGAGCCATATGAGGTGAAACACCTCTGATGCCGAGAGCATCCACTATGATGATCCCTGGTAGCTGGGATTGATTGAAGGCTAAGAGTAGGCCCTAGTCTTTGTATGTATGAGCTAGGTTGATATCCTTAGCTCTGATAATTGGTTTATGTGTGTGTGCTGGGGAGGTGAACCAGGTAAGAGAGGACTTCCCAAAACCTTGAGCTTACTGAGATGTTAGTCTCACCCTGTGTGGGCTTTGTGGTTTTCAGGTGCTTCTGATGGAGAGGAGCAACCTTAGGGCAGGAGGCCCTAATGGAGTGACAGGCTGGACGGAGGGCTGCATTAGAAGACCAGAGGAGAGCTTCAGGAGTTGAAGCCGGTCTTAGTATCTCTGTATAGGGGCAGGGTGTGTGCACCCGTTGTACTGTACATATAATGATGTATGACCCAATGAGGTCTTGTTTTGAGCATGTATAGGTACAGGTTAAGTTAGATGTATGAGATTATATTACTCCTGATTATATTAGTTTAGTTTTGTGTTTCTGCCTATTGTTGTTGTGTATGTTTAACTGGATCAGCAATAGCCATGTCTGATACTATAAGTTGTGTGTTTTATATTCCATGCATAATGTAATTAAGAAAAACAATTCTTTGCTTCCGCACTGCGTTGAAATAACGCTGATAGCGCGCTCATGATATTATTAATGTTAACACGTCCGGGGTGTTACAGCTCTCCACCTGAAAGTCCTAAGGACAGATGGAACTGTGTGGATGTTCCTCCTTAGGCACAGATGTTGAAAGTCCTGGAGGGCTATTCCCAGGCCAGTGTTTGTGGAAGTCCTGGAGGGTTATTCCCAGGCCAGTATATGTGAAAGTCCTGGAGGTGATTGCCCTACAGAGGAGGTTCTTTCCCAGGCAAGTGGTTATGAAAGTCCTGGAGGGTTTTCCCAGGCCAGATGATAGGCAGATATGTTGTATCTCTAAGATAGGGCTTCCCGAGGGGGACTAGAGCCTAGGGCCTCTTAGATGAGCCATATATGTATTCTCAAAGTCCTGAGTTGAGGAGCTCCTCAGGCAATGTTTGTATGGTTCAGAGGCGGTGCCTCTCTTGTGTAGACAGTGTCCAGGGGTTGACACTGATGTTAGAATACCTCTATGAGACAGGCTATGAGAGCCAGGATGAGATACTAATGCCACGGTGATGGCTGTGATCTCTAATAGATGGCTATGAGAGCCATGATGAGGTGGAATACCTCTGATGCTGAGAGCATCCGGTTATGTACCCAGAGAGCTGGGATGTGTGAAAGCTAGGATGAAGTCCTAGGCTTTGTATGTGTGAGAGCCACGATGATATCCTAGGCTCTACCATATGTGATTTTGTGTATGTTTGGGGATGAACCAGGGTTAGGGAGGATCTCCCAGAACCCTGAGTTTACTGAGACGTTTGTCTCACCCTGTGTGGGGTTTGTGGTTTTCAGGTGCTTCTTGAGGAGAGGAGTGATCTCAGGGCAGGAGACCCTAGTGGACCTGATAGGCTGGATGGGAGGCTGCAGTAGAAGACCAGAGCAGAGCTTCGAAAGTTGAAGCCGGTCTTAGATCTGGGTGTAGTTGTAGGGTATGTATATACCCATTTCTTGTACATATTTGTATATGACCCAGATGTGGTCTTGTTTTGAGCATGTATATGTACAAATGTCAATGTTGTATGAAAGTATGTTTCCTCCTGATTATCTCTGTTTAGTTTTGTTTATCTGCCTATATTGTTGTTTATATTTTACCTGGATCAGTAGGGGCTTTGTGTTTATATGTGTTATGTGGTTTTTATATTCCATGCATAATGTAATCAAGAAAAACGATTCTTTCGCTTCCGCACCGCGTTGACATAACGCTGATAGCACGCTTATGATATTGTTAATGATAACACGTCCGGGGTGTTACAGATGACAAGTTCCACTTGTGCTTTTCCTATCAAGTTTACATCCTGCAAAATCAGAATCAAAATATCCAATAATATTTATTGATGCACCTTTAGAATACCATAGCCTAACTTTGGGTGTTGCCTTGAGGTATTTGATGATCCTTTTGACTACTGTAAGGTGAGACTCTTTTGGATTTGCTTGATATCTTGCACACAAGCAAACACTTAACATAATATCTGGTCTACTAGCTATCAAATATAATAAAGAGCCAATCATTCCTCTATATTTGGATTCATCCATCTTCTTCCCTTTTTCATCTTAATCAAGGTGTGTTGAAGTTGTCATAGGAGTTGTAGCATCTTTGCCTTTCTCCATCTCAAACTTCTTGATGACTTCAAGGCAATACTTTGATTGATTAAGGAAAGTTCCATTCTTCATTTGTTTAACTTGAAGTCCTAGAAGGAATGTTAACTTTCCCATCATAGACATCTCCAACTCATTTTGCATAGCTGCAGAAAATTCTTTACAAAGCTTTTGATTAGTTGAACCAAAAATAATGTCATCAACATATATTTGAACCAATAGAATATTATCCTTATGCCTTTTGATGAACAAGGTTTTATCAACATTGCCCCTTACAAAAGATTTATCAAGTAGGAACTTACTCAATTTTTCATACCATGATCTTGGAGCTTGTTTCAGACCGTAGAGGGCCTTTTTAAGTTTAAAAAGATGATTAGGATGTTTAAAATCAGAAAAACCTGGAGGTTGTTCAACATATATGTTCTCCTCTATGTAACCATTTAAAAAGGCACTTTTGACATCCTTTTGATAAAGTTTGAAATCCATTAAGCATGCATATGCAAGTAATAGTGTAATTGCTTCCAATCTTGCAACTGGAGTATAAGTTTCCTCATAGTCAATGCCTTCCTCTTGGTTGTAACCTTTAGCAACCAATCTAGCCTTGTTTCTTACTATGATTCCACTTTCATCAAGTTTGTTCCTAAAAACCCATTTTGTACCAATAGGCTTAATTGATGAAGGTCTAGGAACAAGTTCCTAAGCTTCATTTCTTTTAAATTGATTCAGTTCATCATGCATGGCATGCATCCAATGTTCATCTTGCAAGGCATGGTTAATATCTTTAGGTTCAATTTGAGATACAAAAGCTATGTCACAACATAAATTTCTAAGAGAAGATCTAGTAGAGACTCCCTTTGACACTTCACCAATAATATTGTCTAGTGAGAGGTCTCTTGTAGTTCTCCATTCTTTGGCCTTTGGTTGGAAGTTGATGGAATTTCTTCAGCACTAGGTTCACTTTTCTCATTGATAGATAATTTCTCAAGCTGAACATTTTGCTCCAATTGACCTACATCTTCATCACACTCATTTTCCTCTTTTGAGGGGTTAGATTCATCACAATTTACATGGACAGATTCTTCCATGCACATGGTTCTTTTGTTGAAAACTCTATATGCTTTACTTTGCAATGAATATCCAAGAAATATGGCTTCATCAACCTTTGCATCAAACTTTCCTAGTGATTCTTTCCCATTATTTAAAACAAAAAACTTGCAGCCAAAAGTTCTTAAATGAGAAATGTTGGGCTTCCTTCCTTTGTATAACTCATAAGGTGTTTTCTTCAAGATGGGTCTTATGAGTAATCTATTTAAAGTGTAACAAGCAGTACTTATTGCATCAGCCCAAAAATACTTTGGTAAATTTGTCTCATTTAGAAGTGTTCTTGGACCTTCTTCAAGTGATCTATTTTTCCTCTCCACAACACCTTCTTCAAGTTATGATTAATTCCATTTTCCTCACAGAATTTTTCAAAATGTTCATTTTGGAATTCTCCACCATGATCACTTCTAATTGAGATAATTTTACACCCTTTTTCATTTTGAACAAGTTTGGCAAATTTTCTAAACGAATGGAAAGCATCACTCTTGGATTTCAAAAACAAAGTCCAAGTAAATCTAGAGTAGTCATCAACAATAACAAGTCCATAGTAATTACCACCTAAACTCGTGGTTCTAGAAGGACCAAACAAATCAAAGTGCAATAGTTCAAGTGGTCTTGAGGTGGAAACAATGTTTTTACTTTGAAAAGAGATTTTGGTTTGTTTCCCCTTTTGACATGCATCACATAGTTTGTCCTTTTCAAATTTGAGTTTTGCTAGGCCAATAACTAAGTCCTTTTTAATGAGTTTATTGATATGATGCATGTTAATGTGGCTAGCTCTCCTATGCCACAACCATTTTTCATCTAATTTACTCATTAAGCATGTAGTCTTGTGGAATAATGTATGGTCTATGGAAAGCAAATAAATGTTACCTTTTCTTTTGCCAATGTGGATTACTTCTCCACTCTTACCATCACATATCGTGCAACAATCTTGATTGAAAGAGATTTCATAGCCTTTATCACATAATTGGCTTATACTTAGTTGATTATGCTTCAAGCCTTCAACATAGAGTACATTGCTAATTTTTGTGTTCAAGTTGTCACCAATGTTTCCTTCACCTATAATCTTCCCTTTGTTGTTGTCTCCATAAGGAACATAGCCCCCATCTTTAAGTGTAAGATTTTTGAGCAAGGACTTGTCACCGGTCATATGTCTTGAGCAGCCACTATCAAGATACTATAAGGAAGAGCTTGCTCTAAGACATACCTAAAAAAAGAACAAATCACTTCATAGGAGAAGGTACCCATTTGAGTTTGGGTTCAAAGGGGTTAGTTACTTGCTTTTTCTTTTCTACCCAAATACACTCACCATTTGGGACATAAAATCTTCTTGCAAAACATTGGTAAGATGTATGTCCTTTCTCCATACAATAGTGACAAACAACAACTTTATATGAATTTCTACAGAACCTCTTTTGGTTGAATCTTGGTTTCTTCTTCTTCTTCTTCTTCTTCTTCTTCTTCTTCTTCTTCTTCTTCTTCTTCTTCTTCTTCTTCTTTTATTTTGGAGGTACAAATGTTGTCTTTTGAACACTTTTAAAACTTTTTTTGTACCCTAATCCAGAAGTGTCACCAAACTGTTTTTGAGCACTCAACATATCATTCAAATCACATTTTCCTTTGTTGAGTTTTTCCAAGATATCAATCAACTCATTGTTCTTTGAAACAATCTGCATATATTTTTCCTCTTGATTAAGTCTATACTCATCAAAAACTTTTTGCAGTATTTCATATTTGTCACTAGTTGTAGAGGAAGAGGCACAAATACAACTACTTGATTTATAGCTTGAAGTAAGTTTTTCATTTTCTTCCTTCAAGTTACAAACTTCAGTTTGTAATTCCATTATTTTTGCTAGATGATCTTCAATATTTTTCTTAAGCTTATTGTTGGATTTAGCAAGCTTTTTAGCCTCTTTATGCATCTCTTGAAAAGTAAAAATAGCTTGATCAAGTTCAGAGGTTACCTCATCTTCTTCTTCTAAGAGATCATTATTCTCTTCATTGACAATTGAAGTAAGGCACATGTTGGCTTCCTCTAATTCAGTGGAGGATTCGGAATTTGAAGATTCATTGTCCTCCAAAGCAATGTAGGCTCTTCTTGGCTTTGCTTCCCTCTTGCCTTTGCTGTCACTTTGTTGTTTCGTCAAGTAGATTGAACATTCTGATTTTATGTGGCCAAGTTTGCCACATTCAAACATGTGAAGTTGTTGTCAATCTTCTTGGTGTTGCTAGCGTTGTTGTTGGTATTGCTCTTGTTATTTCTTGTGAATCTTTTGCCGTTATTCTTCTTTAGAAACTTGCTGAACTTTTTCACAATCAAGTTCATGCTTTCTTCATCCTCCTCATCACTTGAGTTTTCTTCTTTTTCCACCTT
This sequence comes from Glycine tomentella, assembly GCA_007407185.1. Lineage (NCBI taxonomy): Eukaryota > Viridiplantae > Streptophyta > Magnoliopsida > Fabales > Fabaceae > Glycine > Glycine tomentella. Next base: position 56,861 of record PYAF01002919.1, on the reverse strand, counting down.
AGGTGTTGCAGCCGTTAGTGCAATTCCTTTGCCTTTTCTATCTGCATCTTCACCAAAGGTTAGTTGACATAATTCTAATTCATACTCAAGCAACTTACCAAAGAGAGCAGCCATGGTCATTTGTGAAAGATCCTTAGATTCTTTAATAGCTGTCACTTTTGGCTGCCATGCTCTAGTGAGACACTTCAATATTTTGATGTTCAATTCCTCGACATCAAAGGTCTTCCCAAGTCCCAAAAGATGATTCACTATATGTGTGAATCTTGTTTGGAGTTGAGAGATGCTTTCATTTTGATTCATTTTGAACATCTCATATTCATGTATCGAAGAATGCTTTATTGATCTCCTCACCTCTTCAGCCCTTCATGGGTGATCTCTAGCATCTCTCACATTTCTTTGGCACTGGTACATCTAACTCTTCTAAAGAATTCGTTAGAAGAAAGAGCAGAAGTTGTCATATTCTTGGCTTTAAAATCATACTGAACAATCCTCTTTTCTTCATCATTCATCTCATCCCAATCTTTGGGAATCATGTTATTATCAACAATTTTGATTGGTACCCTAGGACCTTTTTCAATTGCATTCCATGCACCCGGATCATTGGATTGAATAAAGATCTTCATTCTATTTTTCCAAAAACTGAAATGCTCCCCTTCAAATAAAGGAGGTTTGTTTAAGGAGGCACCTTCCTTGAAGGTTATTTATGAAGTATTCATTTTTGAAAGAAAGTGATCTTGAGTAACTTTCAAGACCTAACTCTTGATGCCAATTGTAAAATATAGGAACACTTCACACTTAACCAAGAAGGGGGTGAATTGGTTAGTCTTGGTAACTTAATTTTTTCTTAAACAAATCAGAGTTTCCCTCAGGATCTTTATCACTTTTGAAACCAAGAAACTTTATTCAATCTAATGCTCAGCCCAAGGTATCCAATAGCACAAAACTTAATTGATAAACAAAGTCACGCAATCAAGAAAGACAAAATATGACCAAGATAAAGACAAGAATCAACACATAAAAGTTTTATACTAGTTCACTTCAAACACTATGAAGCTACATCCAGTTTTCTTCCACTCAACACCAGAATGGAGTTCCACTATTGCAATTTTCTATTCTTACAAGTAATTATAAAGTCTCTTTTTTATCAACCCTAGATAAAGTTCAGAAATCTAAAACACTATTAAATTCTTAGAGACAACCCACTGAGAACACTACTCAGCACAACCCCTGTTAGAAATGTTGTGGAATCAAGTTAAGGAAGATCATGAAGAATCAAGTTTAGGATAATCAAAAGTTTTGATTTTACATGCCCACTCAAATTGATGGCATATGTACTTTGTTAAATGCTTGGTTCAAGAAGTTATAACCTCTTATGCCTCACATAGGTTGATTAAGTCATGCATACATTCATTCATTAATTCATGTTTAAGTCATATGAAAACATTAATCAATTGGTATGACATTAAAGCATTAAGGTTTAAAAAGTAATTTTCACTGTTTTAATCGATTACCAATATGATATAATCGATTAAAAGAATGTAAACAGAACTGCATATTGTCACATGAACACTTTAATCAATTACCAATAATTCATAATCGATTACATTAGTTTGACAATGTTAGAGTCGTTCTGTGATAATCAATTACTTCACAGAATAATCGATTATCTGTGTATCTGCATAATTTTCAAAAGTATTTTTATCTGGTTTAATCGATTACCAGATTGTTGTAATCGATTAAATATGCATTAATGAGTTTTTCACCTTTCCTGTGATACTCGATTATTTAGGACATTAATCGATCAAACTAGTGTATCAGAAAATCCTGACCTCCTGGAATAATTGATTACGACATGGGTTAATCGATTATTTGTTCTTGAGATTTTTTCCAGATTTTTGATGAACACTTTAATCGATTATTTTAGAATTTAATCGATTACATGAGTTAAAATAATCGATTACACTTACGGAATAATCGATTACAGGTTGTTAATTCTATTTTTTAAAAAATAGAAGAAGCTCATTCTGTTTTGTAGACTTCTAAGTTTTCGAACAAGCCTTGTGAAAATCACTTTATGAGTATTCTAAAGTCACCAAGGCACATTAGAAACAAGAATTCTTAGTAAACTCAAGAATCATGAAGACTTTCAGTTATTGAATCATCTAATTCATGAGAAGCTTGTGTTGAAGCATTTTTGTCAAAAGATTTTATCAAGAAAAATCATGGCATTCATTCTCAGTCTGGTTTGATCATTTAAATTCGTTCATTGCACTGAGGATATTGAGGTGATATATTTCTTGAATCAATTGTATTGTTGTATTGATTAAAATTAATTGTTTTGTTGTTGTTTGTTCATATAACAAATTGTAATCTTTAAAGCATTGCTAGATAGATTTCTAGTGGTTAGAACAGAGAGGAGATCTCTGGTTCTTAGATCTTTTGAAAAGTCTATAGGTTTAGATTTTGAATTTTTTACCTAGGGAGGGTAAGAGAGATCCGTGTTTGCTTGTAAAGATATTATATTTGTTATAGTGGAAACTCTAATCAAGGCTAATTAGAAGTAAAACTGGATGTAGCCTCCGGGGTTGAGAGGTGAACCAGTATAAATCTTGTCTGTAATTGTATATTTCTGTTCATATTCATATTGTTCTTGAAGTATTATGTTTGTTCATATCACAAGATTGGTTGTTGCTCAAGAGTGGTCTGATTGAGATAAAAGTCGTTTTTAAAAGTTAGATTTCTTAATTGGTTTAAGATATGATCCTTCATTCAAAGACTTATGCTGTGATTAAAATTTGTTTTAAAGTTAAAAACTTTGAGGAAAAACCAATTCACCCCCCTCTTGGTTATTTGCATAAGTGTTCATTCTATTTTCAACCCCTAGAGAAACTCTATCTCTGGATTACAAGCAAGAAACCCAATTACAATAAACAATCAAATACAAATTCACTAAAGAATTACAACCTCAAAGTTTAAGGAAAGAAATCATCTGATGATCCAGTGAATGATATGCAGATGAATGAATAATCAGGTTGAATGATGAAAAACAAACTTAGAACATCTTCTTCCTTAACCTTATGAAAGAATCTCCTTGCTTCAAGAATCACTTAACAACCCATAAGTGTTTTAAAACTCAATGAACCCAGAAAATGACTAAAAGAGTGTTTAGAAAGCCTTAGTATGCTCAAAATACGGATTGATCAAGTTACTAAAACAGCTGAGCAAGGGTTCTATTTATAACAAACTTTCTAACCATCAGTAATTGATTACATATGCTATTGTAATCGATTATTTTGCTCATGTAATCGATTATATCAAGACTGTAATCGATTAAACTATTCAACAAACTTCTGGGTATGAGCAACAAACAAAATAATCGATTATTCCGACTTGTAATCGATTAAAGCAGACAATTTCACAAATACAAATACACTGTATAATCGATTACGAACTCTGGTAATCGATTAAACCAAGAAACTGCATAAACTGATTTGAACAATGTAATCAATTACTACATTTGGTAATCGATTAAACCAGGAGGACATGTTAAGTACAGACATATAATGTAATCGATTACTAACCTTGGTAATCGATTAAGACAGGAAGGTGATATTTTCTGTTTAGCCTATGTAATCGATTACACCCTGTTGGTAATCGATTAAGTTGTTCATCAGGCCAGTTTAAAAAATGAACTAAGTTAACATAATCGATCAATCTGATACATAATTGATTATATTGTTCTTGAAAAGTTTTCAAGAAAGCACTAAGAACAAAATAATCGATTCTTATCTTAATGTAATAGATTAAACCAGTAGTAAACCATATTTTTCCAAAAACTCTTGATTTAATTCAAAACCTTAAAAAATTTATTAAAGCCTTGTAAATTCTATTACTCAAATTAATTGCTTTAATGAATGATGTGAATGTAGTGCACTTGGATCACCAAAAATGCTTCTTCCTTTACATTTAATCACAAATTAATCTTCAAAGCTTCAAGGCATGTTGAAAGCTAAAACTTGAAACTTGAATCAAACTTTGCTTATGCTTCAAGCAGCTCCCCCTGAATTAAACATGTCTTTCCTTAGACCAGAAGTTTTCACCTAGATTGTGTTCTAGAAGACATGTTTTGATTGTATACCTCGTTTGCTGAAACATGGAAACACATAGGTATACCATTGGGCATGTCCTGAAAGAACATGAGTCTAGGGTGACTAGCTGAAGGAATTCGTCAAATCTCTGTGCGAGATTAGGTTATCTGTAAATCGGAGAAATCAGAATGACATTTACGGGACTCGGGAATCTATGCATAGTAAAAGAAATCATGAGATGATTTTCCTTTAGAGTCAGTAAAATTGGAGACTCCCTATTTCTTATTAAAGCTTACCCTAGACCGCATGGGCAGATACTTTTCCTTACCCTAGGTTTTATGGGAAGGTAACTGAGACGAAAGGAAATACATATGGAAACCAAATAGATTTAATAGGATGTTCTTGTCATTTACCTAACTAGTTCTGGGGCAACAAAGCATTTCTAGTGCTCTGTGTTGTCATTAAATGGGTAGTGCCCTTGATGGGTCCAAACTCATTTATTCAGTATCTATGTTGGGCCTATTGGGTCACACACTAACACTTTATGTTAGATATGATGCAGAGGTTGAGGAAGATCATGAAGAATCAAGTTAAGATTATCTTAAGTTTTGATTTTACATGCCCACTCAAATTGATGGCATTTGTTCTTTGTTTAAAGGCTTGGTTCAAGAAAGATATAATCCCTCATTCCTCACATAAACTGAATAAGTCATGCATACATTAGCTCATCAATTCATGATTAGGCCACACACATTCCATGAATCATTTGGCATGACATTAAAGCTTTAAAGTTTTCATAAAAAGTGTTTTTCACTGCTTTGATCGATTACTTATTGAACTTAATCGATTAATTGCTTGGTTACAGAACTGCATATACAGATATGAACACTTTAATCGATTACCAAAGTCTTGTAATCGATTATGTTCAGCATACTTGGTTAAGTCGTTCTGTGATAATCGATTACTTAACGGATTAATCGATTATATGTCCATCTGCATAATTTTCAAAAGAAAGTTTATCTGGTTTAATCGATTACCAGAGTATTGTAATCGATTAAATAAGCATTGATACATTTTTCACACTCGCTGTGTTAATCGATTATTTGAGTATTAATCGATTACTTCAGTGCTTCACAAAATCCAGATCCTCTGTGATAATCGATTACAACATGAGTTAATCGATTATTTGTTCTTAAGAATTTTCTAGATTTCACATGAACGCTTTAATCGATTATTATGAAACTTTAATCGATTACATTTGTTAAAATAATCGATTTCCCTTACGAAATAATCGATTACAGTCAGTTAATTTTGTTTTTTTATAAATAGATGCAACTCATTAAGTGATAAGAGACTTTTTAGTTTTACGAAGTAAGGCTTGTAAACACACTCTCAGGAGATTTCAAAAGCACCAAGGCTCTTTAGAAACATTCATTGATTTGATTTCAGGAATCATGAAGAATCTCATGTGTTGAGTCATCTTTTCATGATTAGTTGTTGTTAAAGCCTCATTTGTCAAAAAGAAATCATCAAGAAAGATCATGACATTCATTCTCAGTCTGGTTTGATCATTTAAACTCATTCATTTCACTGAGGATACACAAGTGACATCTTTCTTGAATCAATTTCTTTGTTGTTTTGTATAGAAATTGTTTGTCTTGTTGGTTGGTTGTTGATATAACAATTTGTATCTTTAAAGCATTGCTAGATAGGTATCTAGTGGGTAGAACAGAGAGGGGATCTCTGGTTCTTAGATCTTTTGAGAAGTCTATAGGTTTAGATTTTGAATTTTACCTAGGGTGGGTAAAAGAGATATGGGTTTGCTTGTAAAGATATTCATTTTGTTATAGTGGAAACTCTAATCAAGGTTGATTAGAAGTAAAACTGGATGTGGCCTCTGGGGTTGAGAGGTGAACCAGTATAAATCTTGTGTGTAATTGTAATTTTCTGTTCATATTCATGTTGTTCTTGAAGTATTATTTTTGTTAACATCACAAGATTGGGTGAAGCTAAAGATTGGGTTGATTGAAATAAAAATTGATTTTAAAAGTTTGATTTCTTAATTGGTTAAGATACGATCCTTCTTTCAAAGTCTTCCGCTGTGTACAAAATTTGTTTTAAATTTTAAAAACTCTGAGGTAAAACCAATTCACCCCCCTCTTGGTTATTTGCATAAGTGTTCATTCTATTTTTCAATTGGCATCAAGAGCTGGTTCTTGTAATTTGCTCAAGATCTTTTCAAAATCAGTACAATGAATACTAATCAAATAACTTTCAAAGAGGGAGCCTCATTGAATAGACCTCCTTTGTTTGAAGGGGAACATTTTAACTTTTGGAAAAGTATGATGCAAATCTTTATCCAATCAAACAACCCGGGAGCTTGGAACTGTATTGAAAAATGTCCTTACATTCCAACCAAAATTGTGGATAACAAAACAATACCAAAAGAATGGGATAAATGTCAGAAATTGAAAAGAGAATGGTTCAATATGATTTCAAGGCTAAAAATATGATAACTTCTGCTTTATCTTCTGATGAATTTTTCAGGACTGTTACGTGCAAAAGTGCCAAAGAAATGTGGGAATTACTTGAAGTCACACATGAAGGAACTGAAGATGTGAGGAGATCAAGGAAACACACTCTCATTCATGAATATGAAATGTTCAAAATGAGAGATGATGAGAACATCTCACAACTTCAAACTAGATTTACCCATATTGTAAATCACTCTGATTGGCTCTAGGCCAAGTGGGAGATTGTTATTATATGGATGTCTTAGAGACAATCTTTTCATTAGATTAGGACATACATGTACTTTTCATACTGTCATGAATAAATTATAAGCACTCTTTATCTTGTTTCATATTCTGTCTCAATATCATTATTAATACATGAGTATTTGGATAAAACCCTTGGAATAGAATAGGTATCTCTTGAGTATCAGTGATGGGGTCACGATCATGAGGATTTAAGGGTACCAGATGTCTACTCCTAAATTTTAAGTTCCTAGTCTAGAAACACTGAGGATGGGGATCGGTGATCTCGGGTAAGACTAGCACGACTTATTTACTTGTATGCAGATAGAAGGTAATGACCTCATGAGCTACAGACATGGAGATATCTTAGCTAAAGTCGTGGGTGGACCTATAAGGGTATAGCTCGCACTGAACGGACCCACAAAGAGACTCTATGAGGAAATCTCACAGATATAGTATCTTTAGAGTAGTCTCTTATTATTTGGGTGTCTTTCCTTAGACCAGAAGTTTTCACCTAGACTGTGTTCTAGAAGACATGTTTTGATTGTATACCTCGTTTTCCTGAAACATAGAAACACATAGGTATACCTTTGGGCATGTCCTGAAAGAACACGAGTCTAGGGTGACTAGTTGAAGGAATTCGTCAAATCTCTGTGAGAGATTAGGTTACCTGTAAACCGGATAAATCGGGATGACATCTATGGGACTTGGGAATCTATACATAGTAAAAGAAATCATGAGATGATTTGCCTTTAGAGTTAGTAAAATTGGAGACTCCCTATTTCGTATTAAAGCTTACCCTAGACTACAAGGGCAGAGACGTTTCCTTACCCTAGGTTTTATGGGAAGGTAACCAAGACGAAAGGAAATACATACGAAAACCAAATAGATTTAATAGGATGATCTTGTCATTTACCTAACTAGTTATGGGGCAACAAAGCATTACTAGTGCTCTGTGTTGTCATTAAATTGGTAGTGGCCTTGTTGGGCCCAAACTCATTTATGTCAGTAGCTATGTTGGGCTTAATGGGTCACACACTAACACTTTATTGTCATGACATTATAGCATTAAAGGTTTTGGGCCTAATAATGGTTGTTGGCCCAAGAAGGAGTTTGGATACTTATCTTAAAGAGAGAGGGGCGCATGAATGGATTTAATGGGGTTGGATAGTCCAAGACATTATTAATTAATTTAAATAGTTAAATTAATTATCTAATATTTAAATTTGATAATTTAAATATTTGAATTTAAATATTTTAAATATGAATTAACTATAATAGATAGTTTCATATCAAAAGGAGAAGATAAGAGCTAGATTTGAATTTGAATTCAACTAGCATCTTATCATGATCATGTCCTATATTTTAGAAGAAGTTTAAGGGTTGATTATGGGGCGATACATATGCCTGAATATTTAATTATTATTTGGCAAAATAAATCCCAAGTAATTGACTTGGTCTTAAGAGGATAAGATAGGAGGTTGTTAGCAATTTTTGAAATGCAACAACTCCACTTTATCTTCACGTGTGGGGTGCTTCATAATCAGATTTGTTGGTTTAAAAATATGACTCAAACTCTTCTATAAAGTGTGCTCTTGTGATCATAGTTGTCTAATGTTTTTGAGAAATAAAACCTATCTACCTTCCTCCCTCTCACGTGCCCCTTGTGTAAGTTTTGACAAAAAAATTCAGCCACCAATATCATCTATTGGTGAGCTTCTTAGATAAGATAAACACTTTGAAACCTAACCTTCTTCCTCTCCATTGGTGCGCCTAGCCTGCCTGCATTGGTGTTCATTGGTGACCTTTAAGAAGTGTTGTTGAGTCTTGACAAGGAGTGGTGTGGATCAACATTAGAGGGCTTGTATCTTCAAGCCTATCATTGATCATCAAGTTTCGAATACAAACAAGGTAATATCTATGTCCTAAAGAATGATTCTTGTGTGGTATGTGTGTTTTTGCTTGAAAATTTTTTGTTTTTCTTCTCACATGCCTTCAGGCTTCAAGACCCTATCTATCACTCTTTAAATAACGTATAACCCTTTTAGCTACTTTCCAATGATCCATCCCTGGGTTACTCAAGTATTTACCCCAAACTCCCACTATGAATGCTATGTCAGGATGAGTAGCATACATTAGACTTCCTACAGTTGATGCATAGGGTGTATCTCCTTTAGATATGGGTGTATCATTGGGCATTGTTCAAGATTAAACTTATCTCTTTTAGATATGGGTGTATCTCCTTATGCACAATCTTTCATGCCAAATCTTTCCAAAATCTTTTCAATATAGCTCTTTTGTGACAACCCAAGAATACCTCGAGAACAATCTCGGAGTATCTATATTCCTAATACAAAAAAGGTGTCACCAACATCTTTCATCTCAAAATTCTTAGTGAGAAATTTCTTGATTTCGTGTAATAAGCCTATATCGCTGCTGGCAAGTAATATCTCAACAAATAAAATCAGAAAGATAAATTTACTCCCACTAAATATATGATATACACAATCTTCCACCATGTTCACCTCGAAACCATAAGAGATTATAATTTGATGAAACTTGTGATACCATTGACGAGAAACTTATTTGAGACCGTGAATTGATTTCTTTAACTTACAAACCATAGACTTTGGATATCCAAAAACAAAGTTTTATAGTTGTATCATATAAATTGTCTCATCAATGTTGCCATTGAGAAACGCTGTCTTAATATCCATCTGATGTAGCTCTACATCAAAATGAACCACAAGTACCATAAGGGTCCTAAAAGAGTTTTTTGAAGAAATCGGAGAGAAAGTCTCTTTATAGTTTATGCCTTCCTTTTGAGTGAAACTCTTAGCGACGAGACAAGCCTTATATCTTTCAATATTACCTTTTGAATCTCTTTTGGTCTTAAATATCCATTTACAACCAATAGGTTTCACACCTTTAAGTAACTCGACAAGATCTCAAACGTCATTGTCTTTCATGGATTTCATCTCATCCTTCGTGGCATCAATCCACTTATGAGCATTATAGATGTCTAAGACTTGCTGGAAGTCGATTAGGTCATCTTCCTTTAAGCCTAAAATACTATCATGCTCTTGGAGAAAAACAACATAATCATCTGAAATTGCACTTCTCCTATCTCTAGTGGATTTTCTTAATGGCACTTCTTGAGGTTGTTGACTTTGTTCCATAGGTACTATTACGGAAATTTTATTGTTGTCTTGTTCTGAAATGATGTCAGGAATAAGAGCCTGATCATTAATTTTTTGTATCAGAGTTGCATATTGAATAACGACAACATCAGGAATGATGACAACGTCAGGAAAAGAAACAAAATTCTCTTCCTCAAAGACAACATTTCTTACTTTATCTTCCCCTTCAAAGTCAACATCCTCTAGGAATCTCACATTTCTCGTTTCAAAAAAAGATCTCGTAGTGGGATCGTCAAACTTGAAGCCCCGAGAGTGTTAAGCATATCCAACAAAATAGCAGCTAATAGTTCTTGAGTCCAACCTTCTTTCATTAGGCTTATAAGGCCTTGCTTCAACTTGACAACCCCAAATATGTAAAGGCCTTATGCTAGGTTTCTATGTCACTGCCTTAGTTGAAACCCTATTAAGGATATAAACTGCAACCTTTAATGCTTCTCCCAAACGTGACTCAGGTAAAGAATAATGACTAATCTTGCTTCTCACCATATCCTTTAGAGTCCTATTCCTTTCCTCTACAACACCATTCATGCTAGGTTTGCCTGGCATTGTATATTGCAGGGCAACTCCACATTCCTTTAGGAAGTTAGCAAAGGGTCCTGGACGTTGTTCTCCTGATACATCAGATCTACCATAATACTCACCATTATGGTCGGATCTAATAGCCTTAATTTTCTTGCCTAGTTGAAGCTCAACTTCAGCTTCATAGTGTTTGAGCATATCTAGAGATTGTGACTTCTCATGAATCAAGTATATATAACCATATCTTGAATAATCATCTATGAACATAATAAAATATTGTTGACCATTCCAAGAGGCAATAGGGAATGACTCACGAATATCAGTTTGAATTAGTTCTAAGATGTCAGTGGCTCTAATGTCACCTATTTTCTTTGTGTTTGTCTGTTTCCACTTAATACATTGAATACAAACTTGAAAATCATTCATTTCAAGGGATCCAAGAATTTCATCATTCATAAGCCTCTTAATCTCAATTTAGAGATATATGACTTAGGCGCTTGTGGCAAAGAGTAGTAGAATTCTCATTTAATTTTCGCTTTGTACCTTGCACACTAGAGTGCAAAATTTCGTTATCAAAAGTAATAGTATCAAGTATATTATCAATTAAAGAACTAGTACCAATAACATTTGAATTTAGAGAAAGGCTAACTTTATTATTGCCAAAGGAACAAAAATAACCATATTTGTCCAAACTAGATATAGAAATCAAATTTCGTCTAAATGACGGTGCAACATAAATCTCAATAAAATATAAATAAACACTAGTCTTTAATAATAATATGGATTTCCCAATAGTTTCCCACAAAGATGTATCTTTCAGCATCATTTGGCGGTCAGCTCCATAGACAACTTGCATGGACATACTTATGTGAGTAGTTGCACCAGAATCTACCCACCAAGTATGTTTAGGTACAAAAGCTAAATTAACTTCAGAACAAACAAAAGTGAGAGTCTTACTCTTCTTTTCACGTCACGCAACATACTTAGAACATTGTTTCTTCATGTGTCCACTCTTCTTGCAAAAATAGACGATAAAATTTTGTATCCTGCTTCTTTTGCTTCTTCAGCATGGGTGATTCATTTGCAGTGCCCTTAGCTCTCTTCCTTTTCTTATTATGAGAGGTTCATGCCAAGTGAGCACTACCAGTCTTTTCTCGTTGAAGCCTTTCTTTTTCTTGCACACAGTGAGCAATGAGCTTATTAAGAGTCTATTTATCCTTTTGTATATTATAACTCACTACAAATTGATCGTATTGTGCAGGAAAAGAAATGAGAACCAAGTACACAAGCAAATCATCAGATAGTTCTAACTTTAGTGCATTGCATTTTCCAGCAAGATTAGACATCTTAATAATGCACTCCCTTATATCCCCCTTTCCTTTATACTTCATGGTTACGAGTTTTGCTAATGTGTTACTCGTTTTTGCTTTTATTATTATTACTACTTTAGAAAAATATTCTTAATCTCTTTGAGGATCTTTCTAGCATCAGTTCTCTCAGTAATAGAGCCTCGAAACACCTCCAGAATGGAGTGTTTCATAATCATCAGACTCATACGATTAAAGCATTCCCACTTCTCTATGTAATCCAAATTTGGATTATTCGAAGTGGAAGTGGGTTTCTCCATCCTAAGCGCGAGGCCTAGATCCATACAACCAAGAATAATTTCCATATTCTCATTCCATAATTTAAAGTTCATCCCGTTCAACATAGGAATCATGTTCACTTGAGCAACATAATTAACAGTAGTAACAAAAACTGTATAGATAACATATAAGATAACAAATTTAACATCCATGTCATACCAAATGCATAATTAAAACAAAATACATATATATGACATTAACAAACAATCCAAACCAACATGGGCTCATATTGAAATTGATATAGGCAAGAAACGATGCAAGTCTTATCAAGAAAACTAAATCCAATAATTTTCTGAGAATTCAATATGATATGACTCTGATACCAATTGAAGGAAAATTAATTCCTTAATCCTTATGGTGAAAACCATTACCTAATAAAACCTCAGAAACATCATCTTGGACCATCAAGAAATCTTAAACAAATAAAGCGTACATGTTTCCATTGCAGCAGTGATTTATCTTTTTGTTCTTCTAGCCTTTTAGTTTTCCTTATGAGCTTTAGTCTTCCTCAATCAAATCACTACTTAGAGGTTAGTCTCTTTACATGGAAAAGAAAGAAAGAAACTTGATTTGACATATTGGAGACCATAACCCTATATATAATGTTTTTCTTTATTGTTGGGTCAATAAGCTCCTCCCATTAAACCTAATTTGTCCAACACTGATATTCACCTATTTATCCCATATTTACTTAAGAATCTAATTGGACATAATTAATTGATCACTTTAATTTATCTATCAGGCCCAACAATTTAATGTAGCACATAATAACTTAAGAAAAGCTATCATGATGAAGCTAGAATCTTTGCACAAGGCCTAATGATGCTGTATTTTTTGTGATATTTCAAAAGGTTAATATCTTAATAATTATTTTATAAAATTATTAGAATGATATATATATTTCCAATTATTATCATGAATTTATTTCTGTTTTAATGACATTAATGTTATATTTCTAATTTAGTTTTATTACCTATTTTAATATGGATTAATCTCATATTTTAATTAGAATTAATACCTATTGTAGTTGTATTAACTAGAAATTATTTCTTATTAATTGCCTTTTATCTTTATATTGAGGAAGGTTTAAAGAGTCAATTTCCTCCTTTTCTGTTTAAGTTCTTGGGTCTTTCTCACAAAAGGAGTTTGCTAGTTTGTTGTCTCAAATGAATTTTGAGAATAACATGTTATATCCTTGGAGACTTATGCATATTTCGCAGATACGTAAGTTCATAACTATAATGGATGATGATTTTGGACAACGAGGACAACAATCTCAAGGTTCTGCTTGTTATTGATCAACGTAGGTCTAAAAGTAATTTGTGGCGTGGAATTGTGAAATGTTGGGATGGTTTATTGCCAAATTTGACTTAGAGAGCAAGCAAAGAAAGAAGAATCCGATTTTGGGAGGATTATCGGGTTTCAGGTTGTGGTAGGCTTAGTCGACATCATTTTGTTCAATCCAACCATAGAGAGAACATTCCAGTGTGCTTATTTCATTAATGCTAACGGTGCAAGCAAGTTTGATTCCCTTGAACATTGCTTATAATATTCAATTTGAAGCCTGTTTGTAGTTCCAGTCGTCAAGACTATTTGGAGTGGGATCATTCAGTTGATGGCCAGTTTTCAACCCGTGAAGCGTACCTCAGTTTATCTATAATAACTCGCAAACTCTTGCAGATAGCCAGCTTTTCAGGAGCATCTAAAAATGGAGTGGGCCTGAACATATCAAATTTCACCTTTGGAGTTGTGCAATGATTAGGCAAAATCCTTGGAGCATGCGGTTAGGGATTGTACGTGGGCAAAGCAGGTTTGGCCAGCTTGATGATAATTCTTTGTTTTTCAATAAGATATTATTGATTGGCTGAGTTCGAATATTTAGATTGACAAAACTGTTGAGGACGCTAAGTGGAGTACATTGTTGTGGTATCACAGGTCCTCACACACACTGGTGCACTCACACAAACACAACAATTTCTCTGATAGAATACTTCTGATGTATTTAGATAATGGTCTGCCAAGCTACACATTGGCCTTTTACATGAAATGCTATTTATAATGGTCTACTAACGTAAACTTAAAGAAACTTAAAGACATGACTCTTCACTTGAGTAACTCTTTGTTGATACAAAAGAGGAATCACTTGAAGAAAGAACAAATGGAACAAACTTGGTTTTGTGCTTTTAACATGGTTTGAAGACTTGGACATCAAATTGTGATAAATGTAAAAGGAAGGAGTATTTTCTGATGATCCATTGCATAGCATGCATATCATTCATTTAAATTAATCAAAGTTAAAGTTTTTAATACATACAAGCACTTGGTAAATCAAGCAAGTTCACTCAAAGTTTTTGGAACATATGTTCTTGTTGGCTTAATCGATTACACTATGGTAAGAATCGATTATTTTGTTCTTTGTGCCTTCTGGAAAACATTTCAAGAACAATGTAATCGATTACGCATCGGATTAATCGATTATTTTACCTAGAATCTCATATAAATTGATATAATGACTGCTTTAATGGATTACCAATAAGCAGTAATCGATTACATAAGCTAAATAGGAAATAGCATCTCACTGACTTAATCGATTACCATAGATAGTAATCGATTACATTGTATACCTATGTTTAACATGTTTCATTGCATTAATCGATTACCAAATATTGTAATCGATTACATAGTACAAACTGTTTTATGAAGCTCCCTGACTTAATCGATTACATAGTGTATTTCAAAAATAGGAGCTTGTTGTCTTAATCGATTACAAGATGGAATAATCGATTATTCTGTTCGTTGCTCAAACCCAGAACTTTTGTTGAACAGTTTAATCGATTACAGTCTTGAAATAATCGATTACATATGCGAATTAATCGATTACAGGAGCGTATGTAATCGATTACTGATAGTTAGAAATCTG
Organism: Glycine tomentella; assembly: GCA_007407185.1. Lineage (NCBI taxonomy): Eukaryota > Viridiplantae > Streptophyta > Magnoliopsida > Fabales > Fabaceae > Glycine > Glycine tomentella. The sequence continues at coordinate 41,732 of PYAF01002919.1, read as the reverse complement.
TTATAAATAGAACCCATGCTCAGCTGTTTTAAAAGAACTGGATCAATTCGTACACTGAGCATTCTAAGGCTTTCTAAACATTCTTGTAGTGGTTTTTCTGGGTTCATTGAGTTCTTGCTTTCACCAAACACTTATGGGTCATTGAGAATTGAGTGAAGCAAGTTCTTTCTTTGTCACAGCTTAAGGAAAGTTATATTTTAAGACTGCAATATTCTTATACCTGGTGAATTCATTCATATGCATATTGTTCATTGGATCATCAGGTGACTTCTTTCCTTAATCTTTGCAGTTGTATTTCTGTTATAAGTTTTTGTTTTTGATTTGTCTATTGTAAATGGGTTTCTTGCTTGTAATCTAGAGATAGGGTTTCTCTAGGGGATTTACTGAGTAGTGTTCTCAGTGGGTTGTCTCTATGAATCTAATAGTGTTTTAGATTTCTGAACTTTATCTAGGGTTGATAAAGAGAGGCTTTGTAATAACTTGTAAGAGCTGAAATTTACAATAGTAGAACTCCGTTCTAGTGTTGAGTGGAAGAAAACTGGATGTAGCTTCATAGTGTTTGAAGTGAACCAGTATAAATCCTTGTGTGTTGTTCATACTTTTATTGTTTGCTGTATTTTATCTTTCTTATTTGGAAGTTCTTGTCATCAACCAAGTTCTTGAAGTATTACATATCTTGGGTTGAACTTTGGATTGAATAAGGTTTCTTAGTTATAAAAGTGATAAAGATCCAAAAAAGGAAAAACTATGATTTTAATTCAAGAATAATTTTTTAAATTACCAAGCCTAAACAATTCACCCCCCCCTCTCGGTTAAGTGTGAAGTGTTCCTATATTTTACACTCTTCACCTAGGGACATGACTCTTCACATGAGTAACTTCTTCACCTAGGGACATGAATCTTCACATATCTAATTTATTATTATTAAAGTTTAATCCAACAAAATCCCCCCATAAACTTTAAATATTTCTTCCGTCTTTCATCCCCAATATCTTCCAATTTTCCAGCAGCAATGTTGGTAATGGCTTCGTGAAAACATCTCTGACTTGATCTCGGCTTGCCGCATGAAATAACTCCACCTTCTTTCCTTTTACTTGATCTCGGATGAAGTGCTCCAGTTCCATTCATCTTCTTTATTAACTTTGACATCTCAGCTTATTATTACTTTCTTTGTGCTGGGATTCAACAACTTGTATCCCTTTGTCTTTTCGTCATATCCAATGAAAATAAATTTCTTGCTCTTGTCTTCCAACTTAGTTCTTTGCTGATCAGGGACGTGTGCATAAGCAACACTTTCAAAGACTCTAAAATGGTCTACTGATGGCTTCTAACCCGTCCATGCTTCCTGTGGGGTTTTTCCATTCAGACTGGAATGCGAATAGCGATTCTGCACATATACAGCACACAATACGGCCTCCCCCCAAAACTCCTTAAGCATTTTCTTCATTTTTAACATTGATCTTACCATGTCAAGAATGGTACGACTTTTCCTCTCAGCTACTCCATTTTGTTGTGGTGAGTACGGTGCAGTTAAGAACCTTCTTATCCCATGCTCCTCGCAATACCTTTTAAATGCAATTGATGTGTTCTCCCCACCTCGGTCAGAACGGATCAACTTGAGTCGCCTTCCAGTTGCATTTTCTATCATCATCTTAAAACTCTTGAATACTTCAAGCACTTTGAATTTTTCTTCCAGCAAATATACCCAAGTTTTACGACTAAAATCATCTATAAACGAGACAAAATACCTTTTTCCACTGAAAGACGCAAGAGAGATGGGTCCACACAAGTCAGTATGAACTAGTTCTAGTGATTGTTGAGATCTGTATTTGGCCGTCTTTTGAAATGGACTCCTAGCATGCTTGCTAAGCACACATTCTTCACGAAATCTCTTTTCACAGTTCAAACTCGACAACCCTGTTGATTCAAGAGGAGTCATGAGAGGATGAACAAAGGAATCAAGCTTTGGTGTTTTGCGCTTTCAACATGCCTCATTGGAAAAGTGCCAAAGAAGCTATGAAGGTCAATTTGATTCGTGTAAAAGGGAAGATGTGACTTCTGATAATCCAATAAGCATATCATGCATAATCATTCATCTAGGATTGTTAGATTGAAGGTCTAAATAAAAGCAATTAACAAGTAAGGCATTTTAAAATCAAAGTTTTTTTGGAAAAATGAAGTTTTCCTGCATTAATCTATTACAGCATTGTCGGCATCGATTATTTTGTTCTTCGTGCCTTCTGGAAAACAAACCAAGAACAATGTAATCGATTACATATCGAATTAATCGATTACCTAGGCTAAAATGGAAAAATCATACTAACTGTCTTAATCGATTACAGAAATTCGTAATCGATTACATATAATGCCTATGGGTAACATGTTCTATTCATTTAATCGATTACATATCATTTTAATCGATTACATAGTACATTTGAAAATTGTAACACCCCGTAGGCCTCCGACGTGTTATCATTAATAATATCAGTTTAGCGCTTAAAACAGTTTATAAAACTTAGCGGAAGCACATAATCGCTTTTCTTGATAAATTATGTATGGAATATCAAAATCACAAGATAAAACACACACAAAACCTATACCATGCCCCTGCTGATCCAGTTTCTTATATCACCCATCATCAAGATAGATCACTTAAACATACAGGCAGATAATCAGATATACACAATCATACTCAGGGGAACGTCGCATATCATAAAGTATCAAAGTTCTGTACATATATACATCCATGTCCACACCACACAGACCGTGGTGATACAAAAGAATATCAGCCCTCCAAGAGGGTATACAGAACTATACAACAAAACTAATCAAAATAGAGCCTTCAAGCTCTCCATACTGCTCCTCAGATAAGCAACCTAGTCTCAATTGGGCCTCCTGCCCTGAGACTGATCTTCT
>PYAF01002919.1:4829-23005 GCA_007407185.1 Glycine tomentella | reverse complement strand
TCTGTTATCTGTCTTATTTATGTTGATTTTGATAAACTGGATCAGCAGGGGCATGTTTTTATGGTTTTGTCATGTGATTCCATACATAATGTATCAAGAAAACGATCCTATGTTTCCGCTGAACTGTATATTTGATATTTTATACGCTAATCTGATATTATTAATGATAACACGTCGGAGGCCTACGGGGTGTTACAAAATGCTTCTGAAAATTATGTAGATACACAGATAATTGATTATTTCGTGAAGTAATCAATTATCAAAGAACGACTCTAACATAGTCAAACTAATGTAATCGATTACGAATTATTGGTAATCGATTAAAGTGTTCATATGACAATATGCAGTTCTGTTTACATGTATTTAATCGATTATATCATATTGGTAATCAATTAAAACAATGAAAAATACTTTTTATGAAAATCTTAATGCTTTAATGTCATACCAATTGATTTAATGTTTTTCATGTGACTTAATCATGAATTAATGAATGAGTGTATGCATGACTTAATCAACCTATGTAAGGAATAAGAGGTTTTAACTTCTTGAATCAAGCTTTGAACAAAATACATATGCCATCAATTTGAGTGGGCATGTAAAATCAAAACTTGTGATCATCCTAAACTTGATTCTTCATGATCTTCTTCAACTTGATTCTTCATCATTTCTAACACCTATCTATCCATGGTTAGTGTATTGGTGATGTTGTGTATGTACATGAGGGGTGCATGACTGGATAACCTTGCGATGATGGGTTTACGAATTTTAAGCATCCCAAGAGAGAAAGAGATTGTTAAAATTTCAGTCCCTATCTATCCATGGTCATTGCATTGATGGTGCCCATGTTCATACTTCATATTTCATGGATAGAAGTAGAATGGTGACAGTAAGTACGGGGGTACTAGGGGGCATCACTCTGTTTGGAACTCCCTTGTGACTCAGGGCTGATCACCATGGGGGGAGCGACCAGTGCACAACAAGGTGACCTCGACGAGCTACTGCATCATTTTCCTAAGAAAGGCTATTTCCATGAGAATGGTACCACATTATGCTATGTGATGAGTCAGATGCATACATCATTCTAAACATGATTGTTTGAGTTGTGGAATACATTGGATGATTGTTTTGTTGAACATGTAATGGAATGATGGGTTTGTCGAGTGTGTATTAGACTAATGGACTTGTGGTAATGATAGGGGTTGTTAATGTTGTTTCCTTTCCAATGGTTGTTATCTGATGCTTGTTGGTTTTATATAATAAACTCACCCTTACATTTGTTGTACTGTGTGGTTGGTACCTGTGATGATCGCGAACTTTCATTCATGGGAGCAGATGAGCAGCAGTAGGTGACCTTGGAGAGAGAGATCTTCTTTTTGTTGGAGCTGCCAAGGCGATGTGATGATGTTGGAACTTTTTTTGGAAGAGTTGCATTTTGTTAATTAACTATTTCATAGTTAGTCCCTTAATCCTTTTTGTAGACATGTATATTTTTAATCGTAATTACATGTAAAATTAAATTAAATTCTAAACATGTGAATGATGAGTACTGATATAGTATATGTATACATATGTATTCAATTGTTGTACTTGTATCGTGTGTATGATGATTGTATTATTGCGAAAAACATAATACCATTTCCAGATTAATGAAGTTTTTATTAAAATTTAAAATTTACACGTCTAGAGTTTGTGATGCGGTAGTGACAAGGCAAGTCGTTACAGTTGTCATCTAACGTGGCAAATTCGGGTAGCCAAGTGGTTATTTTAATTGACAAGTGTATAAAGGACGCTGGCATGTCATCATTATTATTTATTATTAATATTATTTAAAAAGTTTAATTTTTATTTATGTTAAATAAAATACAATATAATAAACAAATAGATTATTATTTCTTTATAAAATGTGTATGTAAATTTACAAAAATAAGAAGCTTGTTTTAGTGTTGGATCCCTAACGTACCAATCTTCGTCGCCCTCGGTGTTTGATGAAAAATGTCATTTGGATGTAGCTCGATGAAGAAGAGGTGAAGAAGCTTGGCTACCCATGTCGTGATTCCAGTTCAATGAAGAATGTCGAGTCGAAGAGGTGGTCGAGGAGAATCGTCAGAGTCAAGGGGCTTGTAATCGTCCTCCTCATCTCGACCTCCATTGTTATGAGGTGGAGGAAATGCTATTGTGGAGGCATGACCTGTGTTGCCAAATGCAGCTTTTGCAAACAATAACTTTGTGTGTGGCTTAACTGTGTTTAGTTAGTTTGGTTGTGTCTAGATAGCTCTAATGTAGGATGAAATTAGGACTAAGGAATGGTATAAGTAATCTTGGTTGTATTATTTTGGGAACTCTATAATGTCAAGTCTAGTTTGTATTGTTTTGGGAAGGTAATAACTATGTTTTGGAAGGTGTTCTAATGTTGGTTGGGTTTGTTAGTCTTGCTTGTTGGCACGAGTAAAGTTATTTGTAAGTTGTATGTTGGTAGTTTTGTGGTGCACTTAAAGTAAAGCCAAGAGCAAGTGTTACTTAATGAAGAATGCTTATTGTTCATGGATACTTCATTGAAGATAGATTTAGTGTCATTTTTTTTTTTACTTTAATAGTTAGTTGAATTTGCATCATAGAAAATTGGCTTATGTAGATTGGATTTGCAGCATAGAAAATTCCCTAATTAGTTGAATTTGCAACATAGAAAGTTGGCTTATGTAGACTGAATTTGCAGCATAGAAATTTGGCTTATATAGACTGAATTTGCAGCATAGAAAAATAATTGAACAAGTAGATCCATTTTTGTAAATTGAATTCAACTCAATGTCATTAATTAACACCATAATCTATTACATCTCCAAAAAGTGAAACAAACATAACAAAAGAAATCTGTTGACATTAAAATCTTATAGGATGGAGGTAGGATGTCATCTCCATCTGCTCTTAGCCAGAGTTGATGTCCATTGATGGGACTAATAACTTACTCATACCACGTTTAATACAAATCTTTCTTGTAGTATACTTGATAACGCACAATATGCCTACATGGAATACTTACAAGATCCCAAAAATAACATGTACAACTTGTTTTTGTAGGTTAACCACAAATTTTTTAGACATCAAGGAATGTGTGACTTTAAACACTGGCCCACCAGACAAAGTTGCAAACCATTTTGCACTCATATGAACTTCTCAGTATAACCTCTTCATATGTAGGCATTACATCCCCATAACATTTTTTTACCTTCTCCCTTTAAGCATAAAACCTTTTCATTATATATGTTCTAATCCACTTAACCATTGTTACAATTGGCTTTTCTCTAGTAGCTAACAAGGTAGCATTAAATGACTTTTTTAATTAGAACATCACAATTTGACATATATTTAAAGACATGCTTACACCAACTTTCCTTATCATGTTCCATCAACCAATCGTATTCATATCTATTGATCTCTTTAATTTGAAGCATATTCTCCTCTTAGGCTAAGTAGTAAGTTGTTTTTGCTACTCCCATCATTAAGTCCCTAATCACTTTTCCACCTCCAAACTTCTTCTTAAAGTTGCCATACACTGGGGTACACCTCATGCAACCAAACAAAAGAGATGCAAAAGCTTTCAAGCTTTCCTTTTCAATACCCAAAAAGCAAACAATCCAATAAAACTTTAGAAAACTTTTCTTTATGTTTATGACCCAACCCACTTGCTTTGACTACATACAACAACCCACTCACATGCCTTCATCAAATACACCAACCATACTAACTCACCCACATCCAACCATTAAAGCAAAAGAATAGTTTAAGAAGAAAATAGTAACCTCGATCTCACAATTTTAGAATTGTTGCCTTTTGTTGCCCTAGGTCCACCAACGATTTCTTCACTGCTACCAAGGACACCAATTTGCTGTGAAGGAATCCAATGAATGAATATTTACTCTGTTATTATCTGTTAGGGTAAATGACTCTTGCAAATAGGATTTCTCACCACAACATCAAGCATAAACACTATAAATGTTAAAAGAGGGAAAACAAAAACACGAAGACTTCTACTACACACATTTCTAATAATAATTAAACATTATCAGTTATTTATTTATTTAATAATAATAATTTAATAAATTAAATACCTCATATCTCACATCGATTAAAATAACCACTTGACTACCCCCAATTTGCCATGTCAAATGACAACTCATCACTTAATGGAACTCCTTAAGAACATCTTTAGTGGTAGATCTCAAATTGGGATCTTAGACCACTTTTTGATGGATCTTATAGTCACGTAAAATTGAAGATTTCTTCAGTTTTTTTCTTTAGTGATAGATTTCATTTTGAGATCTTAAGGAGAGAGAAAGAAAAAAAATATATTTTTGAACATGACATATTTTTATGGTTCTTCTACAAGAACTCATTCTCTATGTTGGATATTTATTCACCTTCTTTATTCGAAGATCTAGTGAAAACTAAATCTTAAGTTCAAGATTTAATACTCTCATCGTGGAGATGAAAAGTTAAACAAAAATATAATTTGAGGACTAAGATAAGTTAATATTTACTTCAGAGACTTAAAATCAGAAATCGTGAATAGATAAAAATTAAATATAATTTACATGATTAAGAGGATCTGGACGTTTGATATACTGTTAAAACCTCACCTCATGAGGCGCGAAACTCATAACCGTATGCTGTTCCTGAATTCGCTCAAATTCTCTCTCTGCCTCTTACTCACTCACACTCCGCTTCGCTTAACTGTAATGGAACCATTCCATGCTCCGAATCCCCAACTTCATCGCCGTCAAAGTCCGTCACCGTCTCCCTAACTTCCCTAATCCTATTCCTTCCCTTATTCTCTCCTTTTCCGTCACTGCATCTCTCCCTCCGGTACAGAACCGAAGCCCGTCACAGATGGCGGCTCGAGAATCGGTGATGGCGGAGTACGCGAAATCGGGGAAGTCATCGTGCAGGGCGTGCTCCAAAAAGATCGAAGCGAAGGCATTGAGGCTGGCTTCGGTCTCCAAAGGAAAGGGTTCGTACGACGTCGTCAAGTGGCACCACCTCCGTTGTTTCCCTCTTTCCTCTCACTCTCACTCCTCTCCTGAGAGCATCAAAGGCTTTTCCTCCTTGAAGGTGCTTTCCCTTTCCCGTCTCTTCTTTTGGGTTTTCCCTTTCAAACGATGCCCTCTATTTTTCTTTTCCTTTTAAAATAATAAGAAAACTGAAGACCCTAATTATGAATGCAAATTTCAAACCCAGTAGAGTTGGGCCTAGTGGTGAGGTTGGGGTAGTATACGCGAGGTTTGAACTTCGGTGGGACCATTGTACACCAAAAAAATGTTAATTACACAAGTCGGTCCGAGTGAGAGCTTTGCTGTCCGTTAGTGGTTGTATCTGATTTGAGCATGATCGCTTTCAATGGAGGATAGTATGCAGTCTCATAAAAAAAAAAAGTTATTTACATATTCTTTAATACTAGTGTTTTTTATTATTAAGTAAAATGAGAAATGCTAACAAATCCCATCTTTCGTAACACATTTTTGTATTATTGACTAGAATTTTCTGAAATTGGGTGAGTTTTACTACTTATATAACAAAGGTCCTTCGCCAATTTTAAATTTTAATTAATTGGGAGTGTATTAGAGAGTTTGTTCTTGATGCTCCTTAAGTCAAAATTTATTAGAATTCAGTTAAAGAGTCGGACTTGAGGGCGAGCCCTGGCATAACATTAGTCATGGATTCGAATCCGGAAATAGCCTTTTTGCATATGCAAGGATAAGGTTGCATACAATATCCCTCCCCCTTACCTGCGTGGAGCCTCCGGGCAATGGGGTACGTAGTTTTTTTTTAGTAGTTAAAGACTCGGACTTGTGAGACGATATCTATTTTATTTTGTGGATGACGATATCTGTTTTTCCTGAAGAATTGAGTTTGAGAGATTTTAGCTTTTAAAGAAAGTTTTGGCATTTAGCCGGGGAGGGGGGGGGGGGCAATTAGTATTATAACCATTAACCAGTAGACAAGTAATATGTTTAATGTTTTCAATGTAATTTGAAGCTTTTAAGGTGATTCTTTTAGTTTTTTGTATTGTCTTATTTTATCTTTGCAGAGTAGTGACCAGGAAGCTCTGAAGAAGTTATTTGCTGAAAATGACAAGTCTGAAGAGAAGGTGATAACCTAGTTAGATTGATTTGTTTCCCTTTTTATTATTTGAATTTTTATTTTGTGTCTTATTGTTTTAACTTGTCTGCATTATTAAGAGTAATCAAACTTTGTTTCCTTTTGAATTTTGTCCTAACTTATTCACACTGGTTGTGTGTGTGTCACACTTCTTTAATAGGTTAATGAAGCAGTGGAAGATGTACGAAATGAACTGCAAGAGACTAAAGAACATGATTCAAAGAGATTAAGGGTAAGCACACACACTATGAAAGACTTTTTGGAGTATCAAATACTAAAGGTTAGATAAAAAATATTCTATATCTTAGAAAGAGAGAAAGTGGAGGGTGGTTTCATGCTTCCTGTAAGAGGGTTTTAAAATTTTTGCTAACATATTATATTTAGTATTTCTCGATTGCTGTGTGATATAGTAACATGCAGTTCATTATCTTTGTTATGCCATTCTAGTTTCTAGATTTCTTGATCTTGAATGAAGATATTGTAACCATTATTAGAATTTTGGATTTGATAAAGAAATATGTTTCGGAGATTTTGTTTTGTAATTATATGAAAATGAGAGTGTTACTTGATATTCTTAAGTAAATGTCTGTCAAATATGTAAACAGTTGAACATGAAGCCATGGAATGCAGGTTTAGGTTGTTTTCCAGGATTTATATATGGTGGTCCATACCAGTGGTCCAAGTTGTTAGAATCATAAGCTGTATTATTAGGTTAATGAATGGCTGGGTGGTGAAACTTGTAACTAGAACAAATGGCTAAAGTTACTGATATATATTAATTGCAATTTAGTCATTTTTGTTAACTTTGTTTCCGAGATCTGCCAGATAAGACCCTTATTCTTTCCAAGGCTGTCCAATCACTTGAACATATGGCTGTGTGAGGAATCCAATTGATTTCCATCTTAATGGGTCACTCCTCAATATTCAAGGACTTGGTGGAATTGAAAGCCACATTAGTGATTGTTCTTTGGAATTTGGATGCATTCCCCCTCCCAAGCTCATGTTGTTGTGAACCAACTACCACCAAACCATTATGTTCATTGGTTACATTCTAATCTGGTAAGACAAGCAAAATATTCATATTGCTAATTTAATATCCCATCATCAAGTAATCAATTTACCTCTTGATTTAGCATATGATGGAGAGAGAGTACTATTGGCTCATTTTCTGTCCATTCTTTTCTTTAACAGGCTGCCCTCTCAAAAACTGTTGTTATGACTTTAACCAGCTAGTTTATTATTCAAATTGAACTCCTCTGAGAGGTTCAGTGTCTGATTTTTAATTCTGATCATGAAAATAATAATCAGCAGACAAGCAAAAAGTGTGAATACATTTGGATGGGATATTCTGTATCTATTATCTAGTCCATTTCAAAAGCAATTAACTGGGACTTTGTATGTGCTGAAGAGCTCTGGGCTTGATAAGTTTTTGGATTTGTTGCCACTTTCCCACCATGTTTGAGGTGATCTCGACTTTGCCACTGTGCTTAAGGAGAGAGCACAAACTCATGGCGCTAGAGAGGCTCGGAGTGTTTCTAGTTTCTATATAAAGATAAAGTAAACAAGGACTAAATTATAATTTTAAAACATTCTTAATAAATATTAAAATCATAATGTTACCTGCTACTTCAGGTTAAGACACAAGCTTACCTGCAATCAACACCTAATGATCCTGTTTTTCAATGCTTATTTTCTCCCTCAAATGCCTTATCCCTGCTTAGATTGTATTGTTATTCTCTTTATTCTTCATGTTTATTGCTTGCAGTTGTGCACACCTGATGATAAAGCTGTGGTGAACATTAAATTTTCAGTTTATGATGTCAAGAGCAATTACAAGGTAAGATTACGTCCTTTTCTGTTTGATTTCGTGATGGCTTTAATGTTTGTAGTTAAACTTGATCACATTGTTATGCTTACAGTTTTCTCTACTGTTTGATGTCCTTTGCTCATCTTATGTTTAGTCAAATTATTACCTGATTCAGGATGCTACTCTTTTAACAAAATGGAAGGCATTCCAAACCGTCATATTTCTTGAACGGGTGAGATTAATAGTCTTAATTGGTGTTGATTTGGTTGTTTGGTTGGACTGTAGATGAGTATAACCTTGTGCAATGTGTTTGGTTAAAAATTCAAAAGGAACATACATACAAATGCATTTGCTCTGCATAGTTTACATGTTCTGCATGTTTTATGCTCTGATACTTTACAGGATGATGGTCTGCATGATTCAAGTAAAATCGCTGCATTTGATTTTGATGGATGTCTTGCAAAAACAGATGTGAAAAGGTATTTCTGCATCTGAACTCATGACTTTGCAATTATTAATTCTGTTGCCTTTTGCAGTGCTATGGATTGGATATATTTTATCAAAATTATGCTTTCAAACTATCGTTATTGTTGTCACTGGCTATAAACACCATAAGTTTCTGATTATTAAGAAATTTAGCCTTTACTTTCAGAGTGGGTGCAAATGCTTGGTCCCTTATGCATTCATCTATTCCTGATAAACTACAAAGCCTATACAACGATGGCTACAAGTTGGTGTGTCCCCAATTTGGCTGACTTTTGAACTTTAGTATTCATGCTCTCCCTCTCTAATTTAAACTTATACCTGTATAATAATGCTGGACCGCATGAAAACTTACATGTTGCATGCTCTTTTGTTTTTGTTGTCTACTGCAGGTAATTTTCACCAATGAATCCAATATTGAACGTTGGAAGACTAAGAGGCAAGTAGCTGTGGACTCAAAAATTGGACGTCTAAATAATTTTATTGAGAAAGTGAAGGTTCCAGTTCAGGTGATTTTTTTGGTACAACAGATGTATCTGCTGTTATAAACAATTCAATTATTATTATGGATTATTTGTTTTGCTAGTTATGTTTATGTGTTTTCCATTTTTGGGAATAGGATTACTTGGTTGAGATTGTTCTTAATTACTCGTGAAACAAAAGTAAGGTGATGTTAAAATTAGAGATGGTGTCTTTTTGCGCAATAGGTTAAATATTGTTGTTTTTCTTTTTCTTTCCCCGCCTGGTAGGAATACGCAATTGGGTTTATGGCTGATGCCACTACTATTTAGAGTATGAAGGTATGGTTGATTTGCTGAAAAATAAGAGCCAGCACTCTGAACACAGTACAAAAGAATAGTACCTTTTTGAGTTTTAAAATAGTCTAAAGTACAGGACAAAAAGCAGCTCAAGGGAATGAAACAGTTAATTTTTTACACACTAATAAACTTGGTGGGAAAATGTTGTCAGCAGCACAAAAGAGAAAAAGACCAATTATGTCTCTCACTTCATTTTCCCTGCTCTAGTGCATATGCAACAATGCACAACATAAAGGGTATTAGAATACATTTTGCATTGTTTTACCTAGTAATTGTACTTATCACAACAAAGTGACAGAGACAGTTTTAGTCTTGTTCATGGGGCATTAAACAACTAATAACACAACTATTCTGTCACACTAATTTTGTGTGACGTCCCTCAGTATACATCAAAAACACCCTTAAAGTTGACAGTTCTTCAAACTTCAAAAATATTCAATCTGTCTATCTTTTCTTATCTTTAAACAGTATAATAATATCTTTATCATTGCCACCATAGAAATTTATCTTAAATTGTATTGGTTATTCTAAATTTGAAAGGCAAGACACCAGGTCTTCACCCGGATTTGGTGACAAATAGGCAAGGGTCCCAACATGCAGATGGGCGAACGTGGCGGGCAAACACCCAGGGGTTTAGGATGAAATTGGGAAGCTGAAACATAGGAACTTTAACGGGTAAACTGAGGGAGTTAGCAGATGTTTTTGCCAGAAGGAAAGTGAATATTGTTTACTTGCAAGAAACTAAGTGGGTTGGAGAAAAGGCCAAGGAAGTGGAGGGCACCGGTTTCAAGTTGTGGTATACAGGTACAACCAAGAGTCGAAATGGGGTTAGTATTAAGATTGATAGAAGTTTCAGAGATAAAGTCGTTGTCGTCAAAAGGAAAGGCGACAAGATTATGACGATTAAGCTTGTAATAGGAGATCTAATTTTAAATATCCTTAATGTGTATCCACCCCAAGTTGGACTACATTCAAGTGAAAAGAACCAATTTTGGGAATACTTGGAGGAGGTTTTGAGAGGGATACCATGAGAAGATTTTCCTAGGAGAAGATCTAAATGGTCATGTTGGTAAAAACAGTGGAGGTTTTGATAAAATTCATTGTGGTTTTGGCTATGGGACAAGAAATGAGACTGGAGATGTCTTGAACATTGCACTAGCCTATGATTTAATGCTAGCGAACATTTTTTTTTTGGAAAAGGGAGTCTCATCTTATCACATGTCATAGTGGTCAAAATTGTAGTCAAATTGATTTTTCTATAGCTAGAAGGGAAGATAGAAATTCGTGTATTGACTGCAAGGTCTACCCCGGAGAATATGTGGCGACACAATATAAGTTGGTAGTTTTAGAGGTTAGGTTCAACAAAGTTCTTAATTTGATGAAGAAGGCTCAAAACCCAAGGATAAGATGGTTGAAGTTAAGGAGGAAAAACAAATAGAGTTTAAGGAAAACATGTTGCGTGAAGGACCGTGGAAGTTTATTGGAGAAACTAATGAAACATGGAATAAGATGACTAGGTGAAAGCAAAGGAAACAAAGTTCTTACAAAGGAAACGTGGTGGTGGAATGGAGAGGTGCAAGAGACTATTAAACAGAAGAAGGAATGCTTTAGATCTTTGCATAAATGTCTCAGTGATGAGAATTTGCAAAAGTTTAGAGTAGCGAGAAAAAATGCAAAGAAAGCAGTACGAGAAGTTAGAGACAAAGTTTTTGATGATTTGTATAAAAATCTTGGGAGCAAGGATGGTGAAAAAGATATTTACAAACTTGCAAAAATGAGGGATGAGAAGAGTAAAGACCTCACCCAAGTTAGATGTATCAAGGATGAAAATTAAAAACTTTTGGTAAGGGATAAAGATGTAAGCGAAAGATAGCTAAACTACTTTAACAAATTTTTTAATGGGAATGGCGACAAGAGTGAGGTGGATTTGGAGGATGTTTCAGATGATTTGAATAGAAGATTTGTGCGCAGAATAAATACACATGAAGTTAAGGAGACTTTAAAAAGGAAGAAGAATAATAAAGCTTTAGGATCCAATGATATCCCTGTTGAAGTGTGGAGAGGTTTGAGAGATGTGGTAATAAAATGGTTGACCAATCTATTCAAGATTCTTCAAACAAATAAGATGTTTGATGCTTGGAGGAAAAATATGCTTGTGCCTATTTACAAAAACAAGGGAGATATTTAGAATTGTTCTAACTATAAGGGCGTCAAGCTCATGAGCCATACTATGAAGTTGTGGGAGATAGTTATTGAACATCGTCTAAGGAGGGAGACCAAGGTTCCGTAAATCAATTTGGACGGAAATCAATTTGGATTTATGCCAGGAAGATGTACCGTGGAAGCTATTTTCTTAATGCGACAATTAATCGAAAGGTATAGGGAAAAGAAGAAAGATTTTTACATGTGGTGTTTATAGATCTTGAGAAAACATATGATAGGGTTCCAAGAGAAATCTTATGGTAGATTCTTGAGAAGAAAAAGGTAGCATTTATGTTAATGCAATCAAGGATATGTATGATGAGGTCACCACATGTGTAAAAGCTTGTAATGGACCATAAGGTATTTCCTATCATAGTAGGTGTTCACCAAAGTTCAGCTCTTAGTCCTTATCTCTTTGCCTTAGTGATGGATGAACTAATGAGAGATATTCAAAAGGAAGTGCCGTGGTGTATGCTTTTTGCAAATGATATCATGCTTATTGATGAAACCAAAGATGATGTTAATAAGAAACTAGAATTGTGGAGAAACACTTTGGAGTCTAAAGGATTCACGATAAACAAGAGTAGGACGGAGTATATGAAGTGTGAGTTTTCATGGGTAAGAGATGGTGATCAAGACATAGTGCATCCACTTGGTCAAGAGGTACCCAAGAAAGATATTTTTAGATACTTGGGATCAATTTTGGAAAAATGTAGTAAGATGATGAGGATGTAAATCATAGAATTAGAGCAGGGTGAATGAAATGGTGGAGTGCATCAGGGGTTTTGTGTGATCGCAAAATTCCCCTTAAAATAAAAGGAAAATTCTATAGAATAGTTGTAAGACCGGCAATGTTATATGGAGTAGAATGTTGGTCAGCACATAGACAACATGAGCATAAAATAGGGGTAACAGAAATGAGGATGTTAAGGTGGATGTGTGGTTATACGAAGATAGATAAGATAAGAAATGAGGATATTCGACGAAAGGTATCAGTGGTATCGGTATATGAAAAGATGAGTGAGCATAGATTGAGGTGGTTTTGGCACGTCATGAAACAGCCACTGGATGCTCCCGTAAGAACAAGAGGTTGTTACCAAGAGCTCGACACAAAAAGAGGTAGAGGTTGACCGAAACTTACCTGGAAAAGATAGTTAAACAAAACCTAATGGAGTGGGATATAAATTGGCGGACGATATGTCTTAGGACAGAGTGGAGAAAAACTATAAGTTTAGTGGAGGGTTAAATCCATTAGTAATTCTATGTTCCAATCGTTCTCTTTTTTAGTTTTTTTCCTTTTCTGTCCTCCTTCTTTCACCCCTCTTTTATTTTAGTTTATTTTTTTTCTCTTTTATTTTTTTTCCACTTTTTCTTCCCCTCTCTCTTTTCTATTTCTTTGTCTTATTTCTGATTTATCATTGGATTCATTTACTATCAACCCCAATTAAATTGGGTTAAAGGTGCTGTTGATGTTGAGTCTGAATTTGAAAATTATTTTTCAAGATTCTGTCCTTTTCATTTATCACCTTAAATAGTAACTATGTTTGACAATGCTGTTAACTTACACCAGTAATATAATTCGTTTTTGGTCAATTTTATTCTAAATTAGGATTTTTCAGTTATTTGAAATGAAACATTTTTACTAGGTAACTCATACTCTTTGTCCGTACTAATATCTTCCTAGTAACTTTGATTTTCCTATTCTTTTCTGTTCATCCAACAATTAAGTACATACAGTTTTACCTCCACTTTTAAGGTAATATAATTTTAAAGGTGATCAAGAGGAAGTTAAATTGGCATCTTTGACATTTGTGCTACCTTTTAACTGTTCGTTATTCAAGGAAATTCTTTATCAATCATTTTAAGTCCCAGTCTTGTCCATGGTGAATGCATTCTTCCTGTTAGTAACATGCATTTCCTTTTTGACTCAAAAACAAACATCTTCACTACTGGTTGTTTTCATAGTCATAGATGTTAAAATTGGAATCTGAAACTTTTGCATCTTTACATTACTGCACAGTGATTTTTTCGACCTATAAAAATTTAGGTCAAAGGTCGAGTGATTCCGTAGTTGCAACTTGCTAGTTTCATTCATTATTTAACAAGAGTAATTCTAAAATACTCTCTATGTTATGGTGTATCCATGTACAAGTTTTATTTTTCTTTTTCTGCACACCTTGTACAAGTTCCCCCCCCCTAAAATCAGCACACTTTGTACAAGTTATCATTGGATATTGAACAAAATAAATACAAATTATTTTGGACAGATCGACCAATAACCCATGTAAGGTGCATGGATGCGTCCTAACTCATATGGTGCATTGTGAAATCCTTCTATGTAATACAGACTATATGGGGGAAAAATAGACTTTGTTGCTCATTCGTTTT
Source organism: Glycine tomentella (assembly GCA_007407185.1). Lineage (NCBI taxonomy): Eukaryota > Viridiplantae > Streptophyta > Magnoliopsida > Fabales > Fabaceae > Glycine > Glycine tomentella. The sequence continues at coordinate 9,154 of PYAF01002919.1, read as the reverse complement.
TGAAAATATTTAGGAAATGCACGAACGAAGCTGACCTAGTATCTATATTTTATCTGTACAGGTTTTTGTAGCTTGTGGGGTAGGTTGTAAATCAGGTAAAGTAAACAAAAAGGAAGATGATCCTTTTCGCAAACCCAAACCAGGGATGTGGCATCTTATGGAGCAAAACTTCAACTCTGGCATTGCCATTGATATGGATCAGTTATTTTTCCTTCCTTTCAATTGTTCAATTGATGCCAAGTTTTTTATTCCTTTCATTTAGAATATTGCCATATTTTATCCTTGAGGGTATGATGAAAATGTTGAAGATGCATTTTATATGTTGTAGATCCTTTTATGTTGGTGATGCAGCCGGGAGAGAATCAGATCACGGGGTCGCTGATATTAAATTTGCAGAGGTAGTTGAACAATTTTAGCCATTAAAGTTAACTTCGTCACTTTGTTATACCCGATGCTTTAGCACCCTTATTCTTTTGACTGATTCAAGCACCATTCAGAAAATGGTCTGTTTTTTTACAAGTAAATCTTATGTTAATTGAATAAGGCATGACTCAACCATAGTTTGAGCACTGTTTTCTATCTCTGATTAGTTTTGAAATTTATGGGTGTACTTCTTCATCCAGTTGTGAATTTATTTTACCTTAAGCAGCACGGCTACTCCGAATAATATTTGACATATAAGTTTGTACTCAATTTTTATTTTACTGTGATTTAGAATTTTCTTTTGAATATTTGCATGTTCTTGTCTAATTTATTTGTTTGTTTTCAATGTTTTCAGGCCATTGGTTTAAAATTTTATGTCCCAGAAGAGTATTTCGCTTGAGCATCTAATTAAGTCATTGGTTCATAGGAAGTTTAAGGTCTTATAAGACTTAAGGTGTCTAGTTTTGTTTGAAAGTGACATTACCAACTGAAGTATGGAACAGAAAAGATGTAAATAAATTTCTGGGCAATCCTAAACCCTAAACTTAATGCTTAGTCGACTAATTTGTGGTCAATCCCAAATTTATTTTATGGTGCTTCAATTGGATTCTAATTGACTAGCTTTATTTCATTTTAAAATAGATATAATTTCTAAAGAACCAGGACCGTGGTTGTTTCGGATCCAAAACTAAAATTGGAGAAAATCTATATTATTAAAGAGATTTTACATTGTCACTTAATTACAAATTGTATGTTTGGTAACAGTTTCTCAAAAAAATTATGGATCCAAATTATGTTCTTGAATCAAGCAACCAGTTGTTTATCATGGCTGTCTCAAGCAATCAGCCGATGTGGACTAAGCAGACTAGTTACAAATAGAATTATGAGCCCTAGGGGTCCCATTTTGTTGTTCCTGGATCAGGCAAACAATCGTTGACCACGACTGCCTCTGATAATCATCAGCCGATGTGGGCAAAGCAGGTCAATTATAAACAAGTGTTTGAGCCCCAATGGTTCCATTATGTCTCTCAAGGATTAGACAAACAAACATTTACCATGACAAGCGGCTACCCTTGGGAATCATCAGCCAACATGGGCAGAACCAACAACCTCAATTCCATCATTGATAGATCCTAATGTGATAGTTGATGTTATCAAGAATCATTTCAAGATACAACTGAAGCTCATTGGTAAACCAATTTATAAAAAACTTTATCCAAAATGGATAGATAAGGTTGCTCATTTGTCGAGAGGTTATGAAGTGATGACGATCAAGGCATGAATGCTTGGATAGGATTGTTTTCGGATGCAAATATCAAGACTCAAGGGATAATTGTTTACAGCTTAAAACAAAAAAGATGGAAAAGATTAAGATGGTAATGAATATCGTCACGATCCGTATTTGAATGATAATTTGAAGAGGATTCGTCACAAAGGAAAGTTTCCTTGATAAGAATCGATTTGAGTTCAACCAAGAATCAAGAAGAAATTAAGCTCTCAATTTAAGCTAATGCTTAATTTCATTAATAAAAAGTTATCCAAAAATAGCAATATTTGAGTACTCAGAGTTAAGTCTCTAATAAAACCTAAAAATGCATAATTTGGGCCTATTTTAGTCTACATTGAGGTCCATTACACAAATAAGAAATTACTAAATTACGACATTACGAAAATTACAAAAATTAGGAAAATTACGAAAGTTATAAAAGGTATTGCGCTAAGCGCGACATTCGCGTTAAGTGAGCTCTCCTACAATCTTCAAGGTGCTCCAATTCAGCTCCTTGTGTCTTCCTTCATCCTTGCCCTTATTAAATAGTCCACTCATGATTCTCTTGGTCATCTCTTTTTATAGAAGCTTGGTTTTGGACCTTGTCATTGGACCCTTCAATTCATGGAGTGCTTCTAGAACTTCATACTCTTTAGATAGTCCTTTATCATCCCCTCCTTCTTGAAAAGAATATACCCTTGGATTTGCATTCAAAATACCTATATCATAAAAGAAAAATCAGTGACATTAAAACTAGAACTCACCTCATACTCACTTGGCAAGTCAATCCTGTAGGCATTGTCATTAATCATCTCAAGGATCTTGAAAGAACCATCACCCCTAGGTTGGAGTTCAGATTTTCTTTGGAAAGGAAACCTATCCTTTCTTAGATGTACCCAAACCCAATCTCTAGGATCAAATACCATGGTCTTTCTCCTCTTGTTAGCATGTCGTGCATAATGCTCCATCTTTCTCTCAATTTGATTTTGCAACATTCCATGGAGATTCCTAACAAAAGTGGCTCTTGAAAGCTCAATCGTACTAAAAATAGAAGAATCATCATCTAAGGAGATTAAATCAACAAGGAATAATGGGTTAAAACCATAAACGACCTCAAAAGGAGAAAAAGAAGTGGTAGAGTTGGTTACCCTATCATCAAGTCTAGGATTAGGACGTCAATACCTTATGGTGATGTTGTTGATGGATCTACAATTCGTGCACATCCTCCACGTGCTATCTTTCTTGGGGACTAGGATGACCGACATTCTAAATGGGCTCAAGCTTTCCATCACCCATCTTTTTTGCATCAATTCTTCAACCTGCTTTTGAATCTACTTGGTCTCTTTCGGATTACTCCTATAGGCGGCCCTATTAGGAAGTGAAGCTCCCAGAACAAGATCAATTTGATGCTCAATTCCTCTTAAAGGAGGCCAGCCATGGGGTTTGTCTTGTGGAAAGACATCCTCAAACTCCTTTAAACAAAGTGTATGATAACCTCGAGGGCAACTCAAGGGGACTAGAAGACAAGCACATATAATTTGGAATGAGTAAATACATTTGTTGTCTAGCTAGCATCACTTTTTTTATCTCCTTAGGTTCGATGAACAAACTCTTTTTTATCACTAATTGTTTTTCACTTTTTTTTCTATTTTCGTTTGTTTTTTCTTTTCATTCTTTTTGCCATCTTTTTCTTTTCGACTTTTCTCTCTCAAATGACTCTTTTGTTCTTTGATTTTCTTTTCTTTTCTCTTTTCAATCTCATTTTATTTGATCCTCATACACCTCACTTGGAGACAAAGGTGAGAGAACTACCTTTTTACCTTTATGTAAGAAAGAATATTGATTGGTGACTCCATTGTGGATAACATCTCAATCATATTTCACGGTCTACCAAGCAAAACATGGCTAGCTTCCATGAGAACCATATCACAAAGCACTTCATCAACATATTTTCCAATGGAGAATGTAAACAACACTTGCTTATCCACAACAACTCACCATTGTCACTCAACCATTGTAATTTATAAGGCTTAGGATGAGGGGTGGTTTTTAAACCAAGCATCTCCACTAATCTAGTGCTTGCAACATTGATACAACTTCCTCCATCAATGATATGAGAACAAACCTTTCTATTCACCAAGCATCTAGAATGAAAAATGTTTTCTCTTTGTGTATCATCTTGATCTTTGCACAAGCATCTCACGAGTCTTCTTACCATTGAAAGATCTCCCTCTTTTGGTTGAAGAAAACCATCATCCTTCCCTTCACTAGAGGAACTATGAGAGCTTTTAGATGACTCACTATCCACCTCTCCATTCTCCAACACAATCATGGTCCTTTTGTTTGGACATTGGGCTGTAATATGACCCTTACCCAAACACTTAAAACATTTTATTGAACTAGCACTACTAAAAAAATAGGTTTTAACATCGCTAACTTAACATCGGTTATTGGGAAAACCGATGTTAACGAAAACGCGGTGGCAAATTTGTAAATAAATGGACTTTGTTAACATCGGTTTTGTTAAAAACACCTCAAAACCGATGTTAAGTAGTTCATATTAACATCCGTTTTCAAGTTTTTAAGAAAACCGATGTTAACGAGTCTATGTTAACATCGGTTTTTAAATTTTTAA
>PYAF01002918.1:5690-15792 GCA_007407185.1 Glycine tomentella | reverse complement strand
ACTGAAGATTGGTTTATGATTCACAAACCCCCAAATGTACTTGTCAAATGAGCCAAAGTCTTTCTTCATCTGTAACACTAATTTGCAAAGCAAATATTAGCAAATAGTTCAGTACACATGATCAATGCAAGATTAATGTTATAACCCAAATTAACAGAAATTATACTTCCCTATTGAAAAAATAATCTGAGAAGGGAAGTTATATAGGCCATTGGCTTCTTTGGTGTTTGATAAATGAGACTTCATATTCAGTAGCCGATATGCTTTTATGCCTTCTTGTTTGTGGTTACTTCTGCATCAATCTTTAAATGTAATACAGACCTTGAGCAAAATTTTAATATTTTTCTTTCGTAATAATATACTTGTGTATTTTGGTAATCTCTTCTCTATCATCCAAAGTTCATTGCAATTCTGAGAAGTAATAATTTTAGCTCTTGCTTCTGTGCGTTTTGGATAACAAAGGAATTTTTTTTTTGTTTCCTGAGGATGTCGTAGTTTATTTTTTTCTGCAAATAATGGGTGAAGAAATTGTTCATAATATTAAAAAAAAATCTATTTTTTTTAATTACTCTTTAGATCCCTACTCCCCAGAACTTTGTTAAAGATAACTAGTATGGCGAAAGACAACCTCTTTATTAAAACAAATCTATTAATTTGCTTACAATGCATTTGAAATCATTATTCTTTAGTCTCTAAGTAAAACAGAGAATTACCTCTTTAAGCAAGAGAAATACCCCATGGCATGTTTTGAAATGGTTGCAAATTGCAATTTGTAATCTCATTTATGATTTGTCTTTTTCTGATTTTTTGTTTTATTTTGCCTTCTGCTTTTAATAATATTTATGTTTCTCCTTTTGCAGTGCTAGAGACACTATTGTGCTCACTTTCAGATTATTTATCATGAGGAGGGTATATATAAATTTTCTCCTTACTTACTACTGATTAATATAAATGTCATAGTTTATATGAAGAGCGAGGTTGAAAGGTAGACCTCCGAACAAGAAAAAAATGGAACATCAGATATTTCAGTTATTGAATCTGCTACATCAAACCCCTTAGTTATGATTTATGAACATCAATATTTGTTAACCATAAAATCATGTAACTTGAATATTGTGATATGTCAAAGTTGGTACATAATTAAGTTACCGGCAGATTCATGAAAAAAACTTACAGGCCAAGCCAAGCATCCAGATTGATTATTGCAATTTGTCACGGCCTTCATTTCGATGATGGAGCCACGTGGGAAAAACCAGTGTTCATAAATCCCTGAAATAAGAGATTTTGCATTCTTGCATTTGAAGCCAGATAGGGTGATCATGAGATATTTCATCCAAATAGTGTGATCAATTAGCTGCTGGTTTGTTTTGTAATAAAACATTAGAAGTGACAAAAAGAACCAAAATAATATTTTTTTATTAAATATTTATCAAAAAGGGACTGTTTCAAAAATATTTATAGAAATGGGGTTGTGTAACATGCCTGGATTAGGCATGTTACAACACGCCTAGATTCCATTTCCTTCATATCTTGGCTTGTGGTGTTCTCTCTCTCTGCGAAACTGCCTACCATTCTGGTGTATTCTCGTTTTTTTCAGAGATTTTTGAAGGTGTTGTGGGTGACGAGAAAGATGAGTTCAAGTGGTAATTCTGTTCGCGTTGTCTTGTATTAGAATGGAAGAAAATATCAAGGCCAACAAGGTGTCATTTTTGAAAGGGAAACACGAGCAACCTCTGTGAGACATACCTCAACCCTTACTGAATTGCATGAAAAGATACGACAAAAATTACGTCTGAATAGCAACCAGACAATCACTTTACTGACGGGAAGATTATGGCAACATAAGAAGTTCATGGGGTTTCAAATAATGGATGATGAAGACGTGGAGTTGGTACTAGATGAATTTTGCAACCAAGGAAGGAAAGATTTTTTGGAACTGTACGTGGATATTAGAGAAGTTGAGGATGTTGTTTTACCCATCCAGGCAGTTCCACATCATACATCATCATATGCTACTGGAGGGGCATCGTATGCTACTGGAGGGGCATCATTTGTTGATGGAGAGGTAAACATGTCTGAGGAGGATTCACATGACCCAACTTGGGTAATGGATGACGATGATGAAAATATCGCAATGGAAGATCGGCTTCTTGAGGAGAATGCTAGTGCGTCGGATGAGGATGAGGATGCTGGTGTGCATCAGGAAGATGTTAATGTCGGGCCATCTGAAACTTGTGATCATGCGGAGGGAGGTTCGAGTCAACCAAAACAAGGTAAATTAGCTAATGATGTGAATTAGAATGTTTTGTCATTTAATTTGTTTTATATTGTTTATTAATATGTTTTTGAATGTTCATTAAATGATGTTATTTTGTTAGGGTTAAATAAGTGTATGCCGTTTAAGCGAAAATGTGTGTGTTGTATTGTTTGGGTTAAATAGTTAGGGTTTGGTTGGGGTTTAGGGTTTGGGTATTCAGGTGAGGGGTTAGGGTTGTGTCGATAGGTGTACCTGGTGTTTAGGGTTTAGATGGTTTTGTTGGGGTTTAGGGTGTTGTTTTGAGTTTAGGGTTTGGTTGGGGTTTAGGGCATTGTGTTGAGTTTAGGGTTTGGTTGGGATTTAGGGCTTTTTGTTGAGTTTAGGGTTTGGTTGGGATTTAGGTTTTAGGGTTTGTTGGGCTTAGGGTTTGGTTGGGGTTGAGGGTTTGGTTGGGGTTTAGGGTTTGGCTGGGGTTTAGGGTTGTGTCTGCAAGCGTACATGGTGTTTAGGATTAGGGTTTAAGTTGACTTCTTTTTAGTTACTTTTTAGGTAGATACTTATAAACGTTAAGTGATTCATTTTTTGGTAAGAATTTGTGTAGCTAGTGCTTTTTAGTTGATATCGTTAATTAAACTAACGTTCAATATGCAGCTGCTGAGGCGATTCCTTTCTGGCAAGGAATTCCTCATTATACATATATTGATTAGAGTTACCCACCCGAACAAGACTCTTTTAGCAGTTCTTGTTCTGGTTCGGGTTCAAGATCAGTGCAGGGTCTGTGGCAACTAGGGGATGATTTGTTTCTTAAACAAGAATTTGACTAAAAAAAAAGAAGCGCAAATAGCAGTGAAGCATAACTTGATGAAGGAGCATCAAGAAGCAATTGTGGTTGAGAGCAAGCCTGACAAGTTTCCCATGAAGTGTGTTGCGCATACTGATGGTTGCCCTTGGAGGGTTAGGGTTATTAAACCAGTTTTTCATGAGAAATGGGTTGTTTCAAAATGGGGTGGAAAATACAATTGCTTGAATGATCATATTTCACAGGGTCACAGACAGCTTGATTCTGACGTAATTGCTTCACTGGTTGTTGGTATGTTTTAATTTACTGTGATGCATTTTGAAAACATATTTGTTTTCAAAGCATGTTGTTGATGTGATTGTTACTTTTGTTTTTTTGTTAAGAATGATTAAGGAGGAACCATCAGTGTAATTCTCATTGGTTCAGGAGAGGATTACCAAACCATATGGATTTAAAGTTTCTTATTGAAAGGCCTAGTATGCGAAGTAGAAAGCAATGACAATGGTTTATGGGGACTGGGTAGAATCTTATGCACACTACTAAAAAAAGTGCTTTAAACATCGCTACTTTAACATCGGTTATATTGAAAACCGATGTTAAAGAAAACACGGTGGCAATTTCGTAATTAACAGGATCAATTTAACATCGGTTTTCATTTAAATAGCCAAAACCGATGTTAAACGTTAGACATTAACATCCATTTTTAAGTTTTTACATAAAAACCGATGTTAAAATGAAGTAGTTAACATCGGTTGTCTAACTTTTAAAGAAAACCGATGTTACGGTGAACTGGTTAACATCGGTTATGAAGTTTTTTGAGAAAACCGATGTTAGTATGGAATGGTTAACATCGGTTTTTTGGTTTTAATAAAACCGATGTTAAGGTGTACTAGTTAACATCGGTTTTTGAATGGAAACCGATGTTGTATTCTTTGTTAAAATAAGACACCATCCCCCAAATCAAATACCACCTCTGTCGCGCGCTTAAGTTTTCCCTCCTCCCTAACCCTTTACAGTCGACCTAGCTCCCTCCTCATCCTTCAACTCTCCATCTCATCCGACGCCGTTGTTAACCTCGCGACCTCATTCCGAGCTTTTCGGTCACCGTGACGACACTCGCACGGGCTCAGGTACTTGCCCTAACCTCAGCTTTTACACTATTTTGGTGTCTTGTGTTGGAGGTACTATGGCAACTCACATTTCAAACTAATAAGTGGTTGTCATTGGGTTTTTATGTTACCGCCAGTGATTTCGATAGTTGGAGGCCTCATTTGCTTGAGGCAGTGGTTCGCATTGTTGGTGTTAGCTTCACAGGTACTTAGACGTTATTCCATGCTTGTTTGTGTTCGCATTGTTAACTTTTACTTTCCTTTTTTGTAGATAGTTTGGGAGACTGATGTTGTATGGTAAAAAAAATAATCTTTTTAAACTTGTGGCTGAAGCTTGAAAATTGTCTGCTGCCGATTGTGTTCACATTGATTCTGAATATAGCATACTGTTGATCAATATTGCCTCTACCGAATCTGCAGAAGCGGTTAGAGTCCTTAACAGAAGCAGAGCTACAAGCACTGCTTGAAGAAGTTGAGGAAGAGAAGAGTCGCTAGCTAGTGGTACACAGGTGAATTGGAGTAGCTTGTTTGTATATATATACACTGAAATGAAGTTTTGTCAAAGTAATTGACCAAACAGGAATTCTCATAAACATGGGTTAGAATTGAAACTACGCATCTTGCCATACTATCTGTCATTCATTCTTTTTCTTTCATATAGGTTTCTTTTGTGACTGAGCTACTTGTTTCTATTGATTCTAAAGCTGTTTCAGATTGTTACCCCTGTTTATGGTAGAGACTTAGCATCATACCATTGCCATAGTGTGGTTCTTTTGTGTTTGGACTTTGGATACTGTATGTATATTGAGAAAATGGTCAAGTTGTAGACATGTAAATAGAGTTTGTCTTAAATAAAGTTTCGAGGTCCATATTGTCGACAAAATGAATTTAAATTTCTAAAAACATTAACTAAAGGGGGAGATTCTAATGCTTTGTGAAGTGTTATGATTTTGGAATTCAATCTTTGACTCATCCATTTTCAGCAAGACATATTTGCTAGGTTAGTTAAATGGTGCTTACCTTTATTTTACTCTCTGTGATGTTGTTCATGGTATTTCAGACATTTAGTTGTTATTGGGGGTAAGTCTTTCATGTTTGTGATAAGGCTTCCCAATAATTTATTGCTTTCAACCCTTGTTAGTCACCACTCTTTCAACCTAGCATTAACAAAAGCAGAACCTAGTTGGCTTAAATATACTCCTGCAAGTTAACCTCAGCCTGTGACACCAATGTTTAATAGTACTACATATATATGTATTGCCCTTTTCTATATATTGTTGTTATGAAATGATTGCTATTGTTGTTATTGCATTTATTGTCTTGAACTTGAGCACTTATGTAAACAACACGTTCACTCACAACATGAGGTTCATAGGGTAGAAAACATAATTGCTTCCCTCTTGTATGATTGAGCCTTAGCATTTTCAGCTTTCAATAGGTCAGTCAACTCTTTAATGGTTGAACCAAGCAAGTTCTCTTGTATAGAATCTAAAGTAGGAGGTTTCTGTTCTAAGATGGATCCCGCTGTTGGAGTATGACTCTTTGACAAATATCTTCCTGACCTAATGAATTAAAAGTAGAAACAGTTTACTAAATTAAAAATGAGAACTTTGTTTGCTTGAGTTGAGAAGGCCAACTAGAACTCTCTGACTAAATTGTGCTTATTCTTCTTATATTAACATAGTAGTTTAATAACATGTTGGAACCAGATATTTGAATTTTAAACCTACAAGTCTTTGATGATGAAATGTCTTGAGCTTTTCAATCATATACAGCCCAAGATTAAGGGAATCAGATATACTTCTTTAAGCTGATCACATCAGGATATTAAGGTAGACAAAGAAACCAGAGCACAAGAGTACATTTTGAACACATTTTTACAAGTAAGATTAGTTACTGGTAGGCTTCCAGTTTTCATCTTCGAAATCATACCACTATTAACTAGCATTTTCCTCTCTTTAATTTGCATAGGTGCAGCTAATTTGAATTTGTTTGCGGACTGCCATTAAATGCAATTGTTCACTTATTTGATCATTCTCGTATATTTTTAGAAAATATCCCATTTTCTAAGCTTTGTTTCAACTTTAGACTTGAGTGTAATTGGATTTTGAGAGTTTAATCAGTATTTGTAATTGTTATTTGTAGGTATTTTTCCTTTTTCGTTTTTGCATCCTCATCGCTAGAGTCATGGTTGGAGATTGTCAGTGACTGTCATCACAGGTACTTACAAATGTATTTAGTATTTTTTGATATTCTATATGTATACGCGTGGTTTTGTAACTTCTGATTAATGTGATCAATTACTTTGTCCTTCAACCAAAAAAGAAGCATAACTGCATTACTGTACTTATTTTACTGTATGATAAGTATATTAGAATAGGTGAAAACCTGAGACTCATCTGTCTCTTTATATGAAAAATGTCACCACTTGACAAATTAGTTAATTAGGTGGCTAATGTCATAAAAAATAGAAACTGTGGTCTCTGCTGTATTTGGCCAAAGTGTTGAACATTCCAAACCTTCAGATTGTGTTTCAGCTTTTTGTTTTTTTCTTTTAGCACAAACCCTCCCCAACCAGGAATAAAACTGGAATTCTGATCCAAAGTGAGACAACTCTTGTCAGATTCAACTTTATTTATCAGTCTTCTGGTCAGGTCTAGTGCTTGTCCTTCAAAACTACTATCACCAACAACTTAACTATTAAAATTCAAGAACCTGCACAAGATATACATAATTAATAATGTCTTCATTTCCAACTGCTTCTTGTACTTGCTGATGCTGCTTCTTGTATTTCTCCATTATTGCTTCCCTTCTTCTTCTACTCTCTTCTTTGATCCTGTTGAGATCTTCCTCTTCTTTCTCAGGTAATTGTAATGTATCCTCCTCTAAGTCATCTGGTTCAACCTCACTGCTGCAATCAATATACAAAAAAATAAATTAAGTATGTTATTCCAGAAGGAACTTAAAAGGGATAGAAAAGAAGACAAGTTGGATGTTTAAGAAAATTATAATATAGATAATGAAACATACACTGTTAGTTTGCTTTAATCCACTTCTGCAGTACTTCCCATTGAGATATAAACCTTTACAGGATTATCAAAATTTCTTTTTGTTTCCCAATGATATTCATTTTCATCGTGCCTTGAATATTTTCTATATCTATCTCCATTGCCGTTACCATCCTCATGACGCAGATGCCTATCCTTACCATTTGCAGTGTCTCTATCTTTGTGCCTATATTTATCATCACACCTTTCCCTCTCCTTAATATTATCTCTTGCCCGATTCTTATCATCCCTTTCATTCTCTGGGCCTTTATCTCTCTTGCCACCTCTTGTTCTATCCCTACTTCTATTTCTTTCCTTTTCCCTTCTCCTATCCTTCTCCATCACTGTATCCCAGCTCCTATCTCTTTCCTTTTCTTGTCTCCTGTCCCTATCCTACTCACCACTTTCAAACATTTTTCTTTTCTTTGTCAAACAAACACCCCTCAGTCACCACAATTTCATTTTCTTTGAGGCTAGTATTTGTATACATACCCAACACCACCCTATTTTTCCCACAAATTAAAACTCAAGAACCACACCACTATTATGTAATAGTAATAGTAATTAGACCCTTAACCTTACAAAGCAATTAGAGCTTAGCATGCCACTGAGCATGTAGCAGATTTTACTGGGACTAAAACATCTCCACCTCCACCTATAGAAGATTGGACACTAATAGTACTTGCAGCAGCAGCTTCTATGCGTTCCCATGTTACTCTTCTCCTCTCAGCTGCAGCACTTGCACTTGAATCTTCCTCCTCAATCCTGTGTTGGCATGCAATTCCAGGACTAATAAATTTAGAAACCAAACTAAACACACTAGTCTTACTCTCACCAAAAGCAGATGACAGCCTTACATGGCATTCAGGTTTTCCTATACTTGAAATCTAAGTTAACAACACAAAGAGACAAATTCGAAAAATGTTGCAAATAGAACAGTTGTTGCCATATAAGGCCTTCCAAAGAGTATGACAAAATAGAAGAGGTTTCAAAACTAGAAAACAAACATACACACATACACACCATTTTCTTCAATACTCTACAACTCAACACATACACACACATACACAAATACACACCATATTTCTGAATATAACATGTTGACTTATCAATATGTATCATTTGTATGTAGTTGTCGTTTGGCTCTTTGTACCATCATCACCAGATTCATTGTTGGACACTACCATTCACCATCATCTCAGGTACTTACGAATGCCTTTCATCCTTTTTTAGCTTCTATATGTAAATTGTTGTATGCCATTAATGACTATGTCTATATACAAATAATGTTCATTATGAGTGAACAGTAGATTCCCGTTTGAGATTCGTTGCAGTGATTCTTCCGGACAGTTTGGATTAATCATTGTATTGAATCTTGAATTGTCCGTTTGGACAGTTTGGGAGGGCTTAAATTTTTTTAGTATATTCATGTTTATACGTTGTCATTCTTGTCTTAAATATGATAAAATTTCGGTACAATGCATTTCACTTTGTTCTCCAGGTGCATACTTGACTGTGGTGGAACTCATGCCACCGCTTTCATTTCGTGTACTTGGAGACCAAAGCGAAATGCTGCCGAAATTTTGTCATATTTAGGATAAAGACTCAACGTATAGATATGAATATACTTTAAAAATATGTCTTCCTGAATGGGATAGGGCCACACCTTGAATAAAAAAAGTGAGGTTTTCATGCATGGATGAATTTTGTCAGTATCTCAGAGTTGGTGATCGATCTTGGATGAATGCAAGTCGCATGACGGTTAAGTACGAACAAGGAGTTGAAAATTTCTTACAATTTGCCTCCGAAAGAAGTCGACCCGATGGGGATGGAAAATATTTCTACCCCTGTATGAATTGTTTGAATGGTCGACGGCAAACACTAGAAGACATACGGGAGCATCTTCTGTGCGATGGAATTAAGAATACTTATACGACATGGATATGGCATGGTGAGTCGACAGACACGCAGAGGGTCTCGCATGCTGAATGGGTTGATGTTGACATCGGCGATCGACTAGAGGATATGATCCGTGATCTAGGGCATGAGTCCTTTCAGCAAGCACATGCCCCTATGTATGACACGTTGGAGAGTGATTCAAAAAAGCCGTTGTATCCGGGGTGCAAGGAGTCATTGACACTGTTGTCTGCGGTGTTAAATCTAGTGAATGTGAAGGCCAAATATGGGTGGAGTGACAAAAGCTTCAGCTCACTGCTTGAGGTAGTTAAGGACATGCTTCCAGAGGAAAACACCCTGCCTAGCAGTTACTATAAGGCGAAGAAGATACTTTGTGCGATGGGTATGGAGTATAAGAAAATTCATGCATGTCCTAATGACTGCATTTTGTACCGAAATGAATTTGAACAAATGCATAAATGCCCCACGTGTGGGGTATCACGATACAAAGTGAAGGATGTTGACGAATGTGGCAGTGATGACAGTTCAGGGAAAGGCCCTCCCGCGAAGGTGTAGTGGTATCTTCCTATCATTCCAAGGTTTAAGCGTCTGTTTGCTAATGAAGATGACGCAAAAGACCTTACATGGCATGCAGAGGCAAGAAACTGTGATGGGATGATCCGACATCCGGCAGATTCAGTTCAGTGGAAAAAGTTTGATCGTTTGTATCCGGAGTTCGGCAACGAGCCAAGAAATCTAAGGCTTGCACTTGCTAGTGATGGAATGAATCCGTATGGTAGTTTAAGTACTCAGCACAGTTCGTGGCCTGTTTTGCTTGTCATATACAACCTGCCTCCTTGGTTGTGCATGAAGCGAAAATACATAATGTTGTCTATGATGATATCAGGCCCAAAACAGCCTGGAAATGACATTGATGTTTATCTCAGTCCCTTGATTGAAGACTTGACAAACTTGTGGGATGAGGGGGTTGCCG
>PYAF01002917.1:1919741-1934187 GCA_007407185.1 Glycine tomentella | reverse complement strand
ACATTGATATGTATTTGAAATAAATCATTATAAATTAGAGATTTGTTAATATACTTTGTAGAAAAGAGATTTTATAATTTTGTTAAATTTGATAATATTTAAAAGTTATACTTTAAATATTTTTTATTAATTAGTTATGTATAATTTATATTAATAATTCATAAAATTAAATTTTTCTCTTTCTCTTTCAATTATATCTTATCTTGAATAACAAAACACAATGTCACCTATCGTTTTTAAGTAATACTCTCACCGTCCAAAAACATGTGTCATTCTAGATTATTTTATATATACTAAAAAGAATTAAAGAGAGTGATAACTTTTCCAAATTAACCTTAATATTAATATCACATATTAAACTTAAAATGATATTTATTAGAGATATTAATGAAACAATAATTAATATTACATTAAAAACTAAATATGGTACTTTATTTTGAGAAATTTCCCCCCTCAAAAAGTGACACTTATTTTGAAACAGAGGATAACTTGTATGGTTATTAGAATTAATTATTAGGATTAATTTTATAAAGAATTTGTCTAACCATCTTTAATAATCCCAATATTCCAATGGAGTCGCTCGCAATGTGGCGGTCATGACGGGACGATGATAAAAAAGATAAAGAGATAAAGCGAGTTTTTTTTTTCCAAAAAAAAAAAAAGAAATGTTTATTTAAGGAAAACGTTACAAAAAAACAAAAAAGATAAGGAATGGTCTATGATTTGAGAGAAAAAGAGTTCGGAAGTCATTTACACACAGGGAAGATGTTAGCAACGACGCATCCGTCATGAAGACAACAACCTTTAATCGAGTGTGCTAAAAATAAAGTGACTTTTTAATTATTTATCTTTCCTTAAGAACATTAATTATGTTTGTTATATTTTGTTTATTCAGAAAAAGAAAGCAAATTTTTATTTTTTAGAAAAGAGAGAATTTATATATTATGTTTCGTTTTTTGAGGTCGACAAGGGATTTACCCTCACTACTACGTATTCCCAGGTGCAATGAGAGCATTAGACTTACATAGTTCTTTGTAGAAAACAACTTGTGTGTTAGGTTGATTTTATCTTTTTCGAAAGATTTATTTTCATTGCGTGAAAAAGAGTCGTTAATGCGTTGGACCTTAAAATGACATTGAATTTTAAGAAAAAGTGGAGAGAATCGCTTAAGTCATTGAACCTTGAAGTGATTTCGAGTAATGCATAATTTTTGTAGAGAAACAGGAGAATTGAGTGATAATTTATTTTAGTATTTTTAGCTTTTTTTTATAAAAGATTTTGGATTTGCAGTAAATTATGTGAAGCCAAGCAAGTTGGAGACCTAGCATGGCATTCACAAAATTTATCCACATGTTATTGAAACACCACTAAGTAAGTCGAAGATCCAGCATGGAGTGCATAGAACATAAGTGCTACTAAAGAATACTAAAGCGGAATTGCAAAAATAAATGAACAATTGACATAACATTCTGTAATCAAATAAACCAAATGGGAATAGAAAGAGATAAAATAGAAGTGAAAAATACACTTAGTAATTAAGGGTACGGGGTTGAAACATGGGGGGAAATAAAATAAATAGTGTGATATTTACAACACATTATTAATTAAATTAGCTAATTAGGAAATGATAAGACAATTTAATTGAAGAATAAAATAAATAATAAAGACAAATAGAAAAACTGAATAATAAAAAAAGAGTTGTCTACTAATTTATTTATTTATCATTATTTTTTATTTTTTATTTTTGAAGGTCAAAGTCAAAGGATTAGCCTTGACTTGGTCAACACTGATGAAGTGTTAACATGGAAGGCCGGGTTATCAGCCTAGGTGGCAGGGTGCATACATGAAAAAGGAGATGTAAATAGCAGTGCTTATTTTATTTAGGACCTCTCAAAAACGGATTAGGCCCAAAGTGAAAGAGGTATATGGGTAACGAAGGGAGGTGTGACTAGCATAATTTATTTTATTCAAACTTAACAAGAAAATGTGTCAGGTCCAAAAGGTAAGGGGTTGTATATGTAATAGTGGACGTGTAAATAGTAGTAATTATGTTATTTTTTTTTGCTGGGGTTGGAACCATGTCAACCCGCAAGTAAGTACCAGGGTTGGAAAACCCTAGGTTCCTACACCCCAAAACGGCGTGAGAAAGGGGAAGGGCACATCAACGGAGAAGGTACGAGTCCCCAACGCCACCATCGTTGGGCTTGGCGATGTGAGGGCCTTGCGAGGTTAAACCGCATCACGGTGGCGGCCGGAAAAATGAAAAAAAGCTATGAGGAGAGAGATGATACACTAAAAACGAAACGAACGAACAACCACAACAACCTCTACGGATCTTGTCGGCGGCCAAAGTGCTCGTCGACGAGGTTAAATGAAACAAACAACAGGCCAAGAAGAAAGAACGAACAAAAGAATGAAAAAGAAAAGGAGAGGGAAGGAAGAGAATGAAGGTGAGAAAGAAAAAACGAAAAAAAGAAAGGATAGTGAAAAAGAGGGAAGGAATGAGGGGTTATCTGAGAGACCCTTCTTCCTTCTCTGGTAACATCGCCAAATGTCGTAATCTGATTGGTGTGTTTTTTTTCTTGTGATTCATGTCTCCTCTATGATTAATGCACAATCCCCTTCCTTTTATGTGTGTTGTTGCTATCTGACCTAATGGACTCTCAAAGACCCCATTAGATTCCTTTGTGGCCTCTTTTAATTTTATACTATTTTTTTAATAAAAAACTATATTTTTTCTTTTTCTTTCTTTTTTAGGGGGATCCAAACAAAATTAGGGTCTGGCAAGTTATTAGAATTAATTATTAGGATTAATTTCATAAAGAATTTGTCTAACCATCTTTAATAATCACAATATTATTAGTATTAATAAAAAATGAGTTCTTTTTTGCTGGGGTTGGAACCATGTCAACCCGCAAGTAAGTACCAGGGTTGGAAAACCCTAGGTTCCTACACCCCAAAACGGCGTGAGAAAGGGGAAGGGCACCTCAACGGAGAAGGTACGAGTCCCCAACGCCACCATCGTTGGGCTTAGCGATGTGAGGGCGTTGCGAGGTTAAACCGCATCATGGTGGCGATCGGAAAAATGAAAAAAGCTATGAGGAGAGAGATGATACACTAAAAACGAAACGAACGAACAACCACAACAACCTCTACGGATCTTGCCGGCGGCCAAAGTGCTCGTCGACGAGGTTAAATGAAACAAACAACAGACCAAGAAGAAAGAACGAACAAAAGAATGAAAAAAAAAAGGAGAGGGAAGGAAGAGAATGAAGGTGAGAAAGAAAAAACAAAAAAAAAGAAAGGATAGTGAAAAAGAGGGAAGGAATGAGGGGTTATCTGAGAGACCCTTCTTCCTTCTCTGGTAACATCGCCAAATGTCGTAATCTAATTGGTGTATTTTTTTTTTCTTGTGATTCATGTCTCCTCTGTGATTAATGCACAATCCCCTTCCTTTTATGTGTGTTGTTGCTATATGATCTAATGGACTCTCAGAGACCCCATTAGATTCCTTTGTGGTCTCTTTTAATTTTATACTATTTTTTAATAAAAAAAACTATATTTTTTCTTTTTCTTTCTTTTTTAGGGGGATCCAAACAAAATTAGGGTCTGACAAGTTATTAGAATTAATTATTAGGATTAATTTCATAAAGAATTTGTCTAACCATCTTTAATAATCACAATATTATTAGTATTAATAAAAAATGAGTTCTTATTCTTGAATAAAAGTATTAATTAAGCATTTTTTATATTTTATTTTGTTCTTTTAAATATTTAGATATTTACTAATCAAGATTTGAATTCTTGTCGATAGAAATGTAACTTCAATTTAATTTTTAGATATTCACATATCAAAGTTTGAATTATTGTTGATAGAAGTGTTCACAATTAATGTTACAAAATTATATCAGATCAAAGGAATATACTCATATAGAAAATGAAAATAATCATGGAAAGCAACTTTATTTAAAATATTAACACATTATATCAGATCAAATACATTCTTTTAGGTAAAATAATTTTAATAATATTGTAATATTATGCCCTCTTAATTAAATTGAATATGATTATATATTAAATTTTGATATATCATCTTAACGAAGATATGTGTTTTGATTTAAATAATTTAGTTTAATATTTGGCTTCACAAATTCAGAAGGTTTATATTTTTAATTTATTTATATTTTTTCGCATTGGTATCTTTCTTCAAAAGCATTTTTGTTCACAGCACAGTCGGATATTAGATGCAAACCCTTCTTTTATGAGAATTTAATATTTATATTTACTACAATAAAATATATAATTAATAATAATATCATTTTATATTTTCTAATTTATTCTTTGTAAATTTTTTATTCAATTCAAAATATATTGGTACAATTTATGATTTTTTTTTCTAATAATAGTGTAAATTGTTTTAACAAATCATGAATGTGATTGCTTCATTTCAACATCGATAGTTACTCCAGTACCTTTTGTACGTTAGTGTCCATGGCATGTTCACCTACAAAATTACTCTACGCACTAGAACCATAAACAATTTTATTCAATCTCGAGTTCTGAACTACTTATAGAGCATGCTTAAGTAAATATTCTCTTGCCTTAAAATTACGTTTGTCAAAGCAAATTATGCCTTATGTGTACATGAAAAAAAAAAAAACGAATTAAATATGAATCTTCAATTAACAACTTGTAATAAGTCACACATTAGCGCAAATGACTTATTTACCCTCCCCAGCTCTGGGAAATTGCAGTTGAGAATTGCACACGCCTAACCCAGTAAACCCAGCTGGAATTAGAGTTGGTTCATGTTTTTCCTTATTAGAAAAATAAAAATAAGGAGAAAAGTGTTGAATACGTATATGAAAGGATATTATTATTATTCAATCATTTACTATTAATAAAATAAATTTACAAATTAATCAAATAAATTATAAATTAGCTAATTAAACATAACTTGTGAAATATAGTCAAAACCCTATAAACAAGAGAGCTCAAGCCGTATTCACTAAAATGAGTTGTCAAAACCTTTATAAAATACGCTCGATGGATTCTAACTAAATTCCAACTGTAGCAAGCATGGCAAATCAGTTACATGCAGTACTATATTAATAATGAAGCCACTCCATTTATTGATACATGAATGTAACTGAGAAGTGGGCCTTAGTACCACAATACTAGTAATTTAAAACTAATTTGTCCAAAAATATAATTTCAAACAATTTATTTTTTTGGAATAATTTTGTCACTTGATATTCTTGATAATTCTCCCTTTCTCTATCTACTTTTGTTTTTCCTTCTTGTCTTGTTACTTCAAATGTAAGTTGCACATGTTTGTATCACGTTGTTAGTTAAAAAAAAAAAACTGTGTAACAATCTGGCCTTAAGATAATTTGACAAAGTCAAGAGCTTTTTATTCAAAGGAATTCCATTTTATTATTTCATTTGTCTCAAAATAAATGATGATTAAGATTGATTCACATATATTAGGGAAAATAAGTATTTGAAAAAATAATATTTATTAGGGGATAATTTTTATTAAAATGTCATTATTTTTTTCATAATTTCAATAAATGTATTATTAAATCTTTTCAGAAAATAATATTTATTAGAGAACGAAATTGAAATAGATGTATGGATACCTCATTGAACTGAGAATATAAGTCAATTTTGAACTTTTTTAAAGGTTAAACTGTACTTATTTTGGAACAAAAGAAGTAAGATTGAAAAACTCACATCTATTTTATTTATTCTCGTTGCATAACCTTAGAATAGATATCTAGGCTTTCTTATTTTCATGGGACATAGAAGATTGACTTGAAGTGAGAAGGAAGAGAAATAGATGTTATAAGTTCGAATTCCTTCACTAAAAAAAATTAACAAACTAACAATTAACATTTCATGATAAAAAAATGCTCATTTTCATTTCATTACAACAAAGATGCAATTTAGACTTAACAACTTGGAAGCACAAATTACTAAATAAGCCTAGGTGCCTTTTCTTTAACAAATTTAGTCCCCTTATCTTATATGTGTATGCTTACCATATGCAAATTTATTGGTTCACACAAAGTTATTTCTCCTTGATTGATAGAATAATACCATAATTCATTGGAAAAGAAACTTCAATGAAAAGCTTCACCTTATTATTTAAAATAAAATCTCTGCCTAAATTATCAGTGAAAATGCCAAATTGATAACACAAGAAAAGTCAATAATCATCTTTTTTTTAAAATGAGTATATTCATTCAACTCTAAGAAATGACCCTAGGCCTTACATACAAGAAACAATTGTCATAAGTTGGGGGATATCATCTATCCGATATCTTTCTATACAATCAAAAGCTAAGGCCTCGTTCGAGGTGATAGATTGGTTTCTTGTTTTTAGTTTAGAAATTTTTAAAAATCAAAATTAATTGAGTTTTGAGTTTATATTTATTCTTTGTTTTTAGTTTTTAAAAAAAGTGTTACAAATTGAAGATAAATAAAATGAGTTAATCATTTTATCTTATCTTTCTCTATTATGAAATAATGATGGTGGGAATGGCGACAGTGATAGTGGTGGCAATAGTGGTGGTGTCGGTAGCAGTGATGGCGATGGTGAGGACGGAATAGTGAAGGAAACAATGGTGACAATGATGGTGGAATGGTAGTAGCGGCGGTAATAGCGGCGGAATGGTGATGGATGTGTTTTAAAACATGAACCGAAATCGTCGGTGGGACCTATTCAACTGCGCCTAGAGGTCCGATCGAGTCTAGTTGTCTATCAGATTAGTCATGCATTGAACCTGGTGCAATCCAGTATGACCTGATCAGGTTTGCAGTTAAAACGGTGACCCACAGACCTTGGTCAGATCACGCCCAAGGAAGGAAATGTACTGGGTCATGCGAGTCAATTAACATTGAGTATAAAGTTTTATTTTTTAAAAAAAATAAAGATCGAGTCAATTAGTGACCCACTGGTTCGTCCATTGATCTAGTGATTCAATGTCTTGATCGGGTTAATCATCAATTTAATTTTAAAATTATGGGTGGTGATGCAATAGTGGCAATGACGGCGACAATGGTGATAAAGATGAATAAATGGTGGTTCTAGTAGCGATGAAATGATGGCGACGAAATCGACAATGTGGTGGTAGTGGAGGCAGTAACAACGGGGTGTGGTGGTGGAATAGTGCTGGTGGATGCGATAATGGAGGCATGGCGACAGTGGCAATGGTAGTGGTGGTTGTGGAATGGTATTGGTGTTATGGTGGTGGTGGTTAGAATGTGCTTTTTAAAACTAAAAACCAAATTTACAAAACTTTTTTCTTGGTTTTAATAATGAATGTAAAACTGTTTTAAAATTGAGTTAAAAACCAATTCAACTCTACTTTTGTCGAATGCGTTTTATTTTTATAATTGCTTTTAAAAACCAAAAATATAAAACTCACAACCACCCTGAACGGAGCCTAAATGAGCTAACATATCAACAACTCTATTTGCAGATCTATAAGTATAAACTAAGGAGTGTGTCAAAAAAGAGTCTATTATGTTTTTACAATCATCTAACAAACCAACAAAATAACTATTATCACCAAAATCTTTTTTCTTCCAAGCATAAACAATCCTTTGATAGTTCGTTTCAAACTGAACACAAAAGATAGAAAGGTTAATGGCCATTTGTGTAGCCCATCTAAAGCCACAACCTTCGTAAAATGCGATTCAAAACATTTAGGGAGTAGAAGTGAGGAAACTGCAAGCACTTCACCATAATTGTCATAAAATATAACTCCTTCCAAGCCAAATAGCCTATAGGTGTTGACAAATTCTAGCCATCAAAAAGTTAAAGTGACAAAAACACCACAAGAAGAGGGGTTGGGTTGAGATTTTATGAAATTTTAATTCTTCTTTCAATAACATTTCTGATGTAAGTTTAGAAGGAACTAGTTCATAATGAAGAACTATTCCGAGCTCAAAATGAAAATGCAAGCAACTCATAATGAAAATGCAAGCAGTTCAAAATGAAATTGTAAATAGTTATGAAAAAAGAGTTCTAATGCAAATCTGAGCTCTAGTTTGAAAGAAGTTATTTATTTGAAAAGAATTTGATAAAGCAAGTTTGGTTTAGATGTATTTGTGAAAATATTTTCTATTTTAAAGCTTAATGAAAGCAATTAACATATCTTGTTCAAAATCAAAACTAAGAGATGGAAGAAGAAGAATGCATAATGATTTTTATACTGGTTCACCCCAGCCTTGAGCTATGCTTAGCCTCACCCTTCAAGATGAGATTTCACTAACACAACTAGCCATTGCTGGACCATTAACCATTGGATTTCAAAAGGCAGCCAATACTCCCACTGGACTTCAAACCTAGTATCAACTAGACCAGCAACACCACTGGATTTGAACTTTGTCAGCCACCGTTAGGCTTACAACGATAAAGAGTTTATGTGTTTTTTGATGCACAAACACAGATCTTTCTCCTCACAGAGTGATTTCACTTAAGAATATAGTCTATCACTTCTATATAATGTTTATTACAAATAACAAACACAATACAGAAATGGATCACTCTCACAGAGAAGGTAGAAGCAGAAAATTTCAGATTTTTCACTCAAAGATTTGCTCAAGTTATTTTATCTTGATTGCTTCAACTTGATCTTTGATGCTCCTCGAAAAAACCTCATAAATTTAACAAGAAGACCGTTGAGGTGGGCTCTACTCAACTGAAAAGCTTCTAGAGCAAGTAGGTAGACTTGACAACTATCATGAGTTGACAGCTTGCAGAACCATTCTAAGGTAGTCTTTCTGAGGTTCCCATTTTGAGAAACTTTCCCAATAAGCATTTTGAAAGATCATTAGAATAGTCATTATGATGTTCACTAAGAAAGAACCCATACTTGATAGATTCTATTGATGAACTTCAGGTTGATAAACCTTTATGAAGTATTACAACTTCATCAAACTTAACTTCTTCATAGCTCCAAACATTTAGAAGTAGATTACTTGATAAACACTAAGTGAAGCTTCAATTGCTAGTGTGATAGTGTTTTGTCCAAGGTTAGATTGTGTAGTATCTTCAGTCTTCTATATGATGCTTTTCATCAAAGCATGAATCGTATCTTCCTCGTTATGCCCACATCTTGGGCAAATAACATCAATGTCCAAACCTTTCCTTCTCAAATTTGTCATAATCAGGAGAATATCTTTACAAACTCTCCAAACAAAGTGAACACATGCAGGAAAAACTTTAATTTTCCAAAGCTTTTTCCAAAAGTTTCCAGTAACAAAATTGAGCAGGCTAAATGAGGCTCCTCTTTTTGCAAAAAAATTATAATAACCAGATTTAGCAGTAAACTTAACCTATTCTGTGTGCTTCCATAACAATTTGTCTCGGCTTGGAAAATTCCTCAGGAGGATGGAGAGAATCTTTTGATAATCAAGAGTTGGGCTAAAAATTAAAAATAATATAAATTAAATAAAAAATTAGAAAAATGGTGTAAATGGGCCAATATTTAGCAAACTGGGCCACTCAATCACGCCCATTTGGGGCGTGTTTAAACACGCCCAAATGGGGCGTGTTTGTGCTAAGGATGACACGTGGCAGCAAAAAAAATGGGGCGCGGTGTTTTCGTAAACTTCGGAAGGTCGTAACTTTTGACTGCGACGTCCGATTGAGACGAAACCGGTGGCCACGTGCTTGAAATATCGAGGAGAAGCCGCTGGTAAGTCCTAAAAGGGACTTGTCCAAAATTTTTTCCCAAAAGAGGTCTCTAAGTGCCTCAAATTTGCGATTTAGTCTTCGGAGCCCTAAAAAAATTTCTGTTCTCTGATTTTTTATCCATTCAATCAGTGAATTGCAAGCTATTCTTTATTTGTCTAATTACTTCTCATAATTTCGAGCATTCTGATATAAAATACGTCTCCATCGGACATTGCTACGAAAAATTACGACTGTTCAAAGTTATATGCATCGTCAAATTTACACCATATGAATGTTGGTAAATTTATGCATTTGTTTAGGGATATGGGTTAATTAACTGTTGGATTTGGTTAAGTGTTTAGGGTTTAGTGGGTTAGGGGTTTAGGGGTTTAGGGCTTTGGGTTAATGATTAATTGTTGATGTTGGTTACGTTGATGGGGCGTACATAGTAGTCCTTGCCATAGCGTGATTTGATTCCGCAAGAGCCATGGCCACAAGGGTTACTCTGAGGGTAGTTTGCGGGAATTAAAGGGTTACTCTGACAACTATGAGCATGAGCTGATGAAGAAGGTGAATGGGAGAACCTAAATCCTAAATTCTAAACAATAAACCCCTACACCCTAAATCGTAAACCCAAAACCCCACCCTCGAACTCGACGTAGTGACTAGTGAGCAATGCGGTGGTGGCACGGTGGGCAAGAGAGGAAGGTTCGAGTTCGAGGGTTTAGGCGCGTGGGCAAGGGAGAAAGGAGTAAGGAAGTAAGGTAACAAAGTGAGAGCTAGATGGTCGTTTAGGCGCAGACTAAAATTTTACAATTTTTATAAAAAATTCAACATTCATATGGTGTAAATTTGACGATGCATATAACTTTGAACAGTCGTAATTTTTCGTAGCAATGTCCGATGGATACCTATTTTATGTCAGAACGCTCAAAATTATGAGAAGTAATTAGACAAATAAAGAATAGCTTGCAATTCACTGATTGAATGGATAAAAAATCAGAGAACAGAAATTTTTTTAGGGCTCCGAAGACTAAATCGCAAATTTGAGGCACTTAGAGACCTCTTTTGGGAAAAATTTTTGGACAAGTCCCCTTTGGGACTTACCAATGGCTTCTCCTCGATATTTCGAGCGCGTGGCCACCGGTTTCGTCTCAATCGGATGTCGCAGTCAAAAGTTACGACCTTCCGAAGTTTACGAAAACACCGCGCCCCATTTTTTTTGCTGTCACGTGTCATCCTTAGCACAAACACGCCCCATTTGGGCGTGTTTAAACACGCCCCAAATGGGCGTGATTGAGTGCCCCAGTTTGCTAAATATTGACCCATTTACACCTTTTTCCTAATTTTATATTTAATTTGTATTAATTTTAATTTTTTGCCTCAAGAGTTGAGAAAAAGGAATTTAATTGCTGAATATCTCACATATGCAACTCTTAGTCAATAAAATCCACTACCAGGGAATTAGGATCACAAACCACGTCCGATTTCGCCTCAACTCTTCCAGCAAGTGTTTGACACCCAACTATCTGTTCATGTTCGAACAAAAAGACCATTCCCTATCTTCCATAATGATCCTTCTGCTACAATATCTTTTGCAGACTGTTACTTGTCCAGGTATATCTCAGTCTATAATGCTTTTTTGCCTCCAAAGGTGAAGAATGAGGAAAGTAATTGGCTTTTAAAACTCTCGCAGTGAGGCAACTCTCATTGTTTAACAAACGCCACAACTGCTTCCCAATAAAAAAGGATTTATTAAAATGCTTTAACCTTCTAAAACCAACCTTCCATTTGCCTTTGACCGAGAAAGATTTCACCATCCAATCTAGTGCATCTTTCTCTTATTGGAATCAATCCCCCCCCCCAACCCCCTCCCCCACCCACTAAAATCTTGTTGACATCGTCTCAATATCTCAGAGAGCATTAGGAAGTTTGAAAATAACTCATGACATATGTTGGAATCGCTTGAACCATTGATTTGATAAGTGTTTCTCTTCCCGTTTTTGATAGAAACCGCTCTTTCCAACCCTTTAATTTTTCAGACCCTGTCTCTAACATATTGAAAGACTTGCAACTTGGATCCCCCCTCCACTCACAAGGGTTGGCTGTAACACCCTCACATTTTCATATATATGAATTTTCTTTAAATATGCATTCTTGAAAAAAAAGGACATAAATATCCTTGGACAATTTCAAGAATGACAGTTAGGTCCCCGAGGTAATAAATGACCAAAATACCCCTGGATATTTTATTAATGACCAAATTGTCCTAGGAAGTCCTGTAAAGATATTTTAAGGAAAAAATGTGATAAATATCCTTAGATGTTTTGGAATGACCAAAGATACCCTTAGAGTGACAATTACAGAGAGATCCTGAACATTTTTTGAAAATGACGATTTTACCCCTAGGATGAAGGATAAAATTACCAAAATACCCTTAGGTCAAAAATGACCAAGATAACCCCGAGGTAATTAAATGACCAAAATACCCCTGGATATTTTATTAATGACCAAATTGCCCTAGGAAGTCCAGTAAAGATATTTTAAGGAAAAAATGTGATAAATATCCTTAGATGTTTTGGAATGACCAAAGATACCCTTAGAGTGACAATTATAGAGAGATCCTGAACATTTTTTGAAAATGACGATTTTACCCTAGAATGAAGGGTAAAATTACCAAAATACTCTTAGGTCAAAAATGACCAAGATAACCTTAGAAATTAATAGGAACCTGAGCATAGGATAAAATACTCTTAGATGACAACTTATCAGCAAGGTTGAGGGCAGATAACCCTAAAATAGAATTTCTACGAATTTTGAAAGATAGGTTGAAAAGAGCTTAATCTAGACAACCTCAGGTATCAGAAAATTATAAGAAGAGGATGGACATAATTTATAGAGTTCTCTCTTAATTGTGGAAGGAACAGGATTCTTAAATGAGTTAGTTTAGTAATTCTACTAAATATAAGTAAAAGAGATCTTAGAATGTTATATAATATGTAATAAAAGGAAAATTTGTTGATTTGGTTATCTAAGATCAAGCCTTGGCCGTGTGATACATAATCAAGGGAGAAAAGCCTTAGGAACATTCAAGAATAAACACATGGAGAGATAAGAAACCTAGCCATTTCTATTGGTCCATGTGTAAAGAAAGTATTTAATGCTTAAAAGATATTTTTTATGTTGTCTCCTTTGGCAAAATACGTGGATAGCTAGGGACATTATTTCGACGATCCCAACGGTCAGAAGTTAGATATATGAGTTAGGAGTATGTCTTTAAAATTTTAAGAAGATCCAACGGTTAACGAGTTCAGAATGAATATTTTTGTAACACGGGTTTCGGGCAGAAATTTTATGACTAAGCTACCCACGGATTTGAATGAAACCAAATGGAATGCACCTTGTACAAGCTATAACACGTGCAAAGCTAGATGGAGGTGGAATGGTGTGTAGAATTCATGAATTAGGACACTTGTATGGTCCTAAAACATTAGCCAATCAAAGGAAAACAAATAAAAAGCAAAGCAATCATGAACTTTGAAGATTTTTATAGAAAAGCCAATTCATCTAGCCTATAAAAGGAAGACAATAGCTGAAAGTTTGACAGCCAAAAGGAGTCCAAAACCGTGCAAACATTCTACCAAAAGCCTTCCATTTTATTTTCCTTCTAAATCACCTTTTATCAAAAGCAAAACCAAAGCTTTTCATCCTAAGTTTCTCACGTGAAGATTAGCCACTTTAGGAGTAAGGATTCTTCAAGTTCAAATAAAGAAAAGCTGTCCAAAAGATTAGGAAACCAAGGTATGGGAATTTTATGTTGAGCTTAGTTTGAATAATAATTCTTGTTTGATTTTATTTTGCCTTGAAGACTAGGTGTTTGATGAAATGTCTCAAAGAGCTTGAATAAGTAACTTGATTCTAAATTAAATAACTAATGGTTGGATGACTAACTTGAACTAAATTCAATAAAGAAGAGTAAGAAGTAACCTAAAATTAGTGGTAGTATGATTATCTTAAATAAATTAGTTGTTTAGAATTATGGTTAATTAATGAAAAAATTTTACTATAAAATTAATGTTGGCTGAATTTCTTCTAAGTTGTTCTAGGAATATATATATTTTTAGTTTGATATTAGAAATTGATTGGAAATATGTCTAGGATGTGGAAAATGATGTTGAGTAGCTTTCTTTTACAAGTATTTTATGTTGAACACCATGTGTTTGATAATTTGTCTCAATGAAGAAAGTATGTTTCTAAGTTGTTGGTTTGAACCTTTGTTGTTGGATTTGAATTATATTTGCATGATTGAATGCTTTAAACAAATAATTATGCGTTCTTACATGTGTTGTTGAGTGTTTCCATAAAAGCACACCAAGTGTTTGATAGAAGGTTTCAAAGAAATAAAATTGGTTATGTTGTGAAATTCGTCTGGTTTGTGCATGGTTTATGAAGTTTCATGGACCAAGGGTGTACATGTTATTACATAAGCCTATCCTATGTATTGGTGAAGTTGAAATATATTAAGCGTATGTGTTGTTGAGTAGTTCTCTATAATTTGATAAAATTAATATGTGCTTGAAGAATTTATAATTTTAATGATGAGGAGGGAGTTAAGAGGTGTACTATGTTGATAATGAAGTAATAGAATCCTCATGTTGTTAAATGTATTGTGATTATTTATGGATTCCAAGAGTTTTATTGAATTATGGCTGTATGCTTAGATTGTGGTGTAAAGCTTTATGTGATGATTGAAAGAAA
>PYAF01002917.1:1909048-1919641 GCA_007407185.1 Glycine tomentella | reverse complement strand
AGTTATGCCTGGCGGGGGCTAATCCGTGGAGTTGTTTGTCAGATAGCTAAACCGAGTCCATGCGTTCAGAGGTGTTGAACTGGGGGGTAGTGTGTTTCAGGGAGGACCACACCACCATGATGATCACATAGGTGGAGGTGACATTCCTACGCGCCCCTGCCCTACCCCGACTGAATGGATAGGTGTGCCACTGGGATGGAGCTATCTTGACTGTGGCCACTATTGATGATTTAATAACCTGAGATCTCAATCATGCATCATATAAAAAGATGAGCATGCATCTTATACATCGCACAATGGGTATATATATGATGATCTGTACACTGTATAAGCTGTGTGGATTTTATCTATTTGTGTTTATATTATTCAAACTATGTTTGTCATAAACTTACCCTATGTTTGTGTTTGTGGTTGACACCTGTGATGACCCCAATTCATTTGGGCGAGCAGAGGAACAGTAGTAGCTGAGCATGGATGATAGAGTGAAGATGTGCATGAATGATTGAAAGTTGTGATGTCGATATTGAGATACTTGTTATTTGTAGTTCATATGTATTTTGGACTATCTGTATATTATTGAACTTGTATTATGGACTGTATTATGAATGGTGTAATGGACTGTATTCTTATTATAAATGAACCGTGGTGAGGAAAATCATTTACGCTATATACTTTTGATAAAAATTAGCAAGCAAAGTGAAAAGAATTTTCGTAAAAAAATTTATAACCAAGAGCATTATAACATAAAGTGAACACGCATTTCATCTAAAATTAATCAAGCACGAGAGAGTTAAGAGAGACGTTACATTGGCTGCCCCAAATACTTTCCATGATCACTCACTGCCTTTATGTTAAAAAGCTTTGCTAGCTCATCAGCTCTGAGAATGGGCAAATTTCGGCTAATAGTAATCTTAGTCTTGGAGAGGTTGATTTTATGGCCTGATGCTCTCTCATAGAGATGAATGATATTGAAAATTTGAGAGGCCTCCTGATGAGAAGCTCGGGCAAACAAAATACTATCATTTTTTAAGAACAAATGCAAAATTGGTGAGGCTCTTGGACAAACCTTTAGATCGTGCAAATACTTTATGTTGACAGCTTGAGAGATCAGGGCAGAAAATACCTCAGCACACAAAATAAAAAGTTATTGGGAAAGAGGATCTTCTTGATGGAGTCCCCTCTCAACTCTAAACTCCCTCTCTGGATAGCCATTAATTAGAACAGAAAAAGTTGTGGAAACACAGTTGTAAATTAATTGGCACCATTTGATAGGAAATCCCATAGAGAATAGTACTCTGTACAAAAATTCCCATTCTACTCTGTTGTATGCTTTTGACATATCCAGCTTCATCGCCATGAATCCTTTTCTACCCGACTGACTGTATCTCATATGCTGGAAACATTCGTAGGCCACCAAGGCGACATTTGTTATTAGCCTTCCTGACACAAATACACTTTGGTTCTCCGTAACAATGTGAGGCAGAATCAATTTCAATCATCTTCATTCCTTTTCAACTTTGTCATTTTTCTACATCTATATGATTAACATTTCTGGTGCAAAGTTCAATTTCCATGGTTGCATCCAAACCTGATCTATGGAATTTTTTTTTTACCCCATTAATTTTTATTGGAGTGAAAGCATTGAACAAATATCTTAATTATTTTCTCCATGAACATATCCAAGTTCATAATACAACATAGGAACAAAGTAAGAACATAATTTAATAAAATTAAACAATTTATTTGCCAAGAACAACCGTTTTATTAGTTATAAATAACCATGTATATTAACACGTGCGAGTATGTGATTATTCATAAGTTACCATAACATGAACTGTCTAGTTACAATGCCAAGGACCCAATTTGTTTTATTTAAATATATTTTTAGTCTTTATACTTTCGATCAAATGTAGTTAACGTCTTATTATATTAATGAAGTTAGTCATCAAATTTTAAAAAATATGATAAAATCATAACAAAGAGAGACAATCAACATGTTTTTTAAATTTTGAAAACCAAATTCATCTATATGAAAATATAAGAACTTTGATCACGTTTGTAGAAAAATAAAACATTTTCCCCCTTAAAATTTATGAGTTTAATGTCTATATGTACTGATAGATTCAATCATAAATCATCGTTTAAATTATTTTAAGATAATTATTTTAAAAGTCAATAATGTAATTGGATGATTGTGTAAATTTTTTTACATTGTCAATGTATAACCTTTTATTTTTCAAAATTTATTTACCAAAAAACTAATTACTTGGATATATAGAAATATTTATTGCAATATTATTCACGATTTAGGAGTTTAATTAGCATAATAATACATTATTAGCACGTGCAAATCACATGACAAAAATTTATTTTATATAACTAAAATTGATAATAAATAAATACTGTTAACTATATAAATTTTATAATATAATTAAAATTCATAATAAATAAACATTTTAATATATGAATTGAATTTTATATTTTAATGAATTATTTATTGTGATGCAAGGTCATTTTTAATTATTGGTAATTTCTTAAAAAAATGTTGAAATTCAATTTAAAAATAAAGATAAATTAGAAATATATTTGAAATGGATAAGAGTTTTAAAAATCTTAAAACACTTTTTGCTGAAGAAAAATTCTTAAAACACTTTCGTTCAAGTAGCTTGTAAAAATGCCTTCATTGAAGATAGCTAATGAGGAATTGAGTATTCATGATAGTTGTTTGTAAATACTCCATTTTTTTCCTATAAAAAATGCAATTCCTTTTTTATATATGCATATTCATGATACGAAAATATATAGTGGCATGTGAGTACTAAAAGAGTCAAACTTAATTGGATGAACAGTGTAAGCTGAGTTATTCAAAATCTTTTGTATTTAAGTTTGATTTTTCTATGAATATAAAATAAATCAATGGGTAGGTGAATCTAACAATCAACTAAATTCTGTTAAGGGAAAACACAGCAAGGGACAAAGCAAGATCGATCCCAGGTTTAAGCTGATGATGTGGTCGTCGCACCACAATTGGGCCCCAAAATTGGTGATGACGATAAATTGATAATTACGTCAACTACAGTTTCATACTTTCTTTCCACCCAAAGATACATATTAAACATATTTAGATCCATTTGCTTTCTTTTCTCTCTTCCCACAACTTCTGCATTAACATCTCCAAGGCCTGCATGATGCCATCAAGGTAGGTGTTGCTAGCAAAACTGAACATAGCTTCCTTCATAATATCCTAAGATGCCAACGAAACAGGTAAATCAGTTGTTCATGCTTAAGTTACTCTTAGTGCCTTTGTGTTGTGATTTATATATATATATATATATATATATATTATATATATATATATATATATGCTTGACATGTGACTTTATTTTCCCACCATATGATATATGTATCTAATTTTAATTGTTAGTTTTTTTTTGTTAATGGAAAAATTGAATCCACTACTTTTTTTTCTCCTTTCTTCTCTTAATTATGACTAAGTCAATCTTATAATTCTTTATGATTTACATAGGTAACCTACCGCAATGATAAAGTGGTGCTAGTGAAGGTATATGTTGAGAAGCCTAGAAACAAGAGCTCATCATAAATTCAGCATCACCTTCATTATCATATTCATCACACAATTAGACAAGAGGTAGTTCACGGCTCTTGTAGCAAGGGATCATATGGTAGAAGAGCAGGTTTGCTTATGTACTCGCATCTCCTACGTGAGTCTGCAATAGGAGCATCATCAACGCCCTCATTCTCCAAGTGGGTTGCAAGCAACAATCTCCAGCCTCCAACCCAGGTACGTAGCTACATCGTTGACATTGTATATAAATATGTTTTATACATATGATCTTCCAAAATGTATGAAGAGGTATATAGTACGTATCTTTTTTTTATTATTATTATTTATATTACGAGGAGTGTCAAACACATACTTTTTTTAGTGCTTTTGTTTCACTCTTTTTAACATGCATTTTACTAATGAGTTAAAATATTTTCAAAAATTAAAGTGACTCATTAAATAAGAAGCAAGACTTATAAAAATATATAATTTTTAATAAATTTTAGTTAATATTAAAGTGTTAACAAATTTTAGTTAATATTAAAGTGTGTGTTAAAAAATGTGTTATAAAATAGAAGAATGTCAGTAATACTTTATTTTTATATTATATAATTGATTGAAATTTTCGATTTCTCATATTATGTTTCTTGATTTAGATGTAAAATCCACAAAGAAAGTGTTCCTAGTATTATTGTACAACATATATTAGTAACATTTCAAGAACTTTAATTCAATTGCTTGAGTATATTAAGTGAATTATTGTAAGCCGTTCACATTATTTTTAATTTTTATGGATAAAAAAAATATTAGTAACATTTCTAGTATTTTATTAACGCTTGGTTTTTGACCCTTGGGTGTGGCTGAATTAGTTATATTGCACTGCCGTTTCCTTGTTATCCTTTTGCAGATAACCCCTTCCAACAAGGAAAAGCCGGTGTATAGGGAAAAGCCAACTTGCTTTGGCATCTTGATACTACTTATGCCAAGGTTCTTAAGGTCATGGTCAAAAGCCAAAAATAAGGAGAAAAGGGAGAAACAGAAGCATGGAGGTTTTTCAGGAAATGGAATGAAAATGTTACAGGTATTTTGAATGCAAATTTTACGATAATCTACTATGTGCTAGTCTGATTTGATACATGTTTTATTCTTAGGTATGGAAAGGAAAAAGTTTATTTACGAATGTTTTTTCAACAAGACGCAATTAATTAAGTATGCTTGAGGTTCAATTTTGTCCTGGTCGTTCACCTCTCTCAAGGTATAATGTCTCAAATCTCGAATCAGATAAGAATTTATATCGTTTAATTAATTAGATTCAAGTTCCTATCTTCCATCATGTTAATCACTGACAAGTCCCTTTACTGCTTATTTGATTAATGCACGTCTTAAGGTTACTGTGTAATAAATCACTGGTCTTATTTCATGTATTTCTCTTCTTATTATCTTTTCGTAGTACAAATCTATTGTACAAATTAATGGAATTTCCTTTTATTGGGTTGTAGTCACTGAAATTTGGTGTAATATACAAGGATTCAAATAGTCAAATCTATCTTAATTTATATTTTATCGTCATGCGCAATTGTACCAGAAAATCCCCCTCCCCCTCCTGGTTATAAGGTTTTAACACTTGGGGTAGCAATTTTTATTTGAAGGCATATCTTATATGGTAAATGAAACATGTTTTGTAACAAAAAAAAAATGAAACGTGTTTTTAACACATAAAGATTAAATAATGTTATTTCTAAGAGATTTACTAATATATTTATTTTCTGAGCAAAGTATGTTAATATATTATGTTAAATTATAACATTGATTTTGTTAAACTAAAAACTAAACAAGTATGTTTTTGACATGATCGGGGTTATCTCCTGTAAACAAGACCTGTATTATAAAAACAGCTTCTTACTATTTTTTTAGAAGTATATTAACAAATTAATTTGAGATATCATTTAAAAAATAAACGAGAATATATTAACAAAATTCTATTTTCAAATACTAAAATTTATTGACAAAGTTATATAAGTTAATTAATATTTTCATTATAATTACATAACATTAACATTGATATTCATTAAATCAAAGCCACAGTTTGCATGTAATACCATACCTCGTAGATTAAAAAGAAGAAGCGCAAGTTACTTTCATCAGGAGCTAAGAATGGTGAATAAAATTGGCTTAGAGCTTGATATAAAGTACTTATTTAAAGCCCCAAAAGTTGACTGGTTTCAACATTCTTAAAATACTTTCGTATAGTTAAGAATAGTGCTTGTCTAAGTTCGGCATTGGAGGAAAATGGTGTTGATTTCATGTGTAAGAATATTTCTAGTAGAATACAGGTTGTTTCTTACATATTAACACCGATGGATACACAAATTTCATTAAAAGGGGATAAATATAAAAAAAAATTATATCATAAATAAAAATACTCAGAATACAATACAAATTTAATATAAAAAAATTAAAAAAAATCTATTACAGAAATTAAGATCACTTCACTTGATTCTTACTCTAGTGTTTTCATATTGTTAAAATCATCTATAATTGAATTTGTATTAAAACTCAACAATTTTTTTTAATGTATGTAATCAAAGAATCATCAAGAAATTAGTCTCCCATTCTATTTCGAAGTCTGATATTGATTATCTTCACAGATAGACAAATTGCAAATAGGCTGGGTTGATGAATAAGCTTAAGTATAGTGAGTCTTAATAAAATAATTCACAATTTAAAATCAAACTCAAAGCAATAATATGAAAATAAGAGATAAAGAAGACACAATCAATTTTAGCGTGAAAAATCCAATTGGGTAAAAAAAACCACTACGTCCAAATTGGATAATCAATTCAATGGACAACTCCACTATAATAATTTTTTGTACAAGAGTTTCTAGTATCCTAGTTTCCCAGTCTACCCCTACACAACAATTATCCCAGCTGGTATCATTGTTCCTCAACAAAAAACTCCAGTCTCAATTCACCAAGAACATACTGATATCCTTGTTTCCCAGCCAAAAGTCGTACGTCTCAATTCACCAAGAACAGAGACAGAACTAGTATCCTAGTTTCCCAGTTGTGACCTCTTCCAAAGTCAAGAAGAATACAATAAAATGGTTACCTTTACGCTTCTATTCCTTAAGCAAATAGGTACCTTTAAATCCTGATAGAGAGTTGAAGAATCAAACTTGTCAAAAGCTTCTATATGATCTCACGATAATTCTCTCAATGGTGCAAACATAAACTCTCTAAAACTCTAATATTATTTGGAATGGAATGTATACTATAAACACAAAAATATGTTTCTATTTATACTAATTTAAGCATATGATTTTAACCAAAATGCAATCCTAAAAATATTCTATCATATTATGTAATGCAATCTTAAAGATATTTTATATTATGCAATGCAATCTTAAAAATATTCTATCCTATTTTTTATACAATATTAAAAAATATTCTATTCTATTTTTGAATGTAATCTTAAAAAATATTTTATCTTATTATGCAATGTAATCTTAAAGATATTATGTTATATTATGCAATATAATCTTAGAAATATTTTATCCTTTTTTTAATACAATATTAAAAAATATTATATCATATTTTTAAACTCCAAAGATAAAATAAAATGAGATAATTCTGAGCTAATCTTTATTGGACTCATACATTTACAATACCACACTTTTTTTGTTGTTAAATTATTTTTTTTTAATTTTTGATTTTTAATATATATATATATATATATATATATAATCTTAGATAAAAAGTATTTTGAAATTCTAGTATTAAACTTTCAACAATCTGACCGTTATCAAAATATTGGTGGCTTGAATATATATTAATAACATGAAAGAAATCAACAGGAATAAAGATCTCAAAATTCATTATATAGAAAACTTACATAAATATTCTTGCACATAAGCGAGTATGAGAATGAAGATGATTATCAGCAAGCGAAAGATAAAAGGAGAAATATTGAAGAGTTGAGAGTAAGAGATGATAAGGGAAAAGGCTCATGCCCTCTTCTGGTTTATTTACATCTATTTATAGATACAATACAGCTCGGACTTTTCTTTCCAGATTCCAACCTTATTTTATAATATACAGTAATATAATAAAAGCAGAGGTCCTAAATAAAGGTAAGTATTATTATCAGAACACGTAAACTAAAACACGCCTATATACATAGATAGGTATCTTGAACAGTTTCTGCTATCTTGTCAACAGTGCTTCTGTCTCCTGCCGACAATTCTCATTGGTTCTCTTTCTATCTTTATTGTCTCCTTCTAATGTCGATCAATCTTCATCTTTATTCCGAAAATTCGTCTTTTGTGAAATAGTCCAGCATATCCATGTTCTTGAGGTAAGGATTTGTACTGGAACTGCTTCCTTCATCCTTTACTGATTTCTGTTCTTGAGTTATTCCTTTCATTCTCTGTAATTTATCTTCAAACTCTTCTTGCGATGTGGCTGTTGCTAGTTCCGCCATTATTTGACTCTTTTGTGCTAAAAATAATGTTTCTTTATCTGCATCTATGTCTAACTGGCTTCTGGGAATTTTATTATTTCTTGCCCATTGTAACATCTTCTCTTTATTTATTAATCTAACATCGAATTTCTTCCACCATTTTATTTTTACTTGTCTAGAGAGAAAATACAAGTCTGTAATATTATCTGCCTTGACATAAGTGTATGTCCAGCTCATGATCCACGTTATTCCTTGCGAAGCTATGAAGGATAAAAACTTGTATCCATTCACAAAAGTGGTATTATCTTTAAAGAACTTATATAATTCTTCCATCTCCGGAGGAAAGACTTCTCTCATTGGACCAAAATTAAAAAACCATCTGATAAACCATTTTGAGAATTTTAACGATATACCCTTTTTAAACAAGAGAAACCAGGAATGTTTATCTGGTTTTAAATATAAAACATTATTCCAGGCGGTCATGTAGTCATAGTAACTATATTCTTGAGGGACAAAGGTTCTTGAGAATCTCTTGGGTTTATGTAAAGGTTGTCCCCCGTCTATGTCTGACAGTACATTAAGAATCTTGAGTTCAGAAAATTGCACCACTCCATTATTGTCTTCATTATGAACTAATTCAATTGAGTCTGTATCAATAAGAATGAATTCATAAAAAATTCTGGTTTTATGGATATCTGGACAGGGGTATGGAAGATCTTTAGGAAATATTTTCTCGGCTAAATCTACAGGAGGTAGCTTCAGCCAGTGTTTTTCGGCTATTATGATGGATAAGGTATTTTCTTTTTTAATATAATCAGGGTCAGTATCTGTATTTGTCTGAAAAGTTTGGGTATTGGGTAATCTTGAGGAAGGGGCAGGTTTATCAAAATCTCTGGGACCTACTAAGGTATTAATATATTGTAAGGGCGTATATCTGTTTGTATTGGGTGCTGGGGTTCTGACAACATGAGATAGTATATTTGGTCTCAAATTTGGATTGGTTAATAACCTGGAAGTTCCAGTATTTGCCAACGGCACTATTGATTTTCCTGAGCCTTTATTGGATTCCAGTGGGGATCCATATTGGTCTTTAGTCAACGGCTTTTTATCAGGTTTCTTACTCATTCTGACTCCTGTAGAAATTCTCTTGTTAAAAAATCGGGTAAAAAATTCTTATCTCCTTTAATATGTTCAATATCAAAATCGAAACAAGAAAGTAAAGATTGCCATCTGGCAAAAATATGTTTTGAAATCAAATTTTTAACATCTTTTTGCAAAACTGAAGGAGCTGCTTTACAATCAGTCCTTACCAAAAACTTTTTATTAAATAAATCATCTTGAAATTTCTGTAAACATAAAACTATTGAAAGTATTTCTTTTTTGACGGTAGAGTATTTCTTATGAGATGGATGCCAAATACCCTAATGATATCTGACAACTTGTTCTTTTGAAATAGTATAAACTCTTTGTTTAAGAATACCTCCATATCCTATTTCAGACGCATCTGTCTCTACAATCAGAAAGGCTGAAGGATCTGGAATACCTAGATATGGGAATTTCTTAGCTATAGTTTTAATATCTCTCACAGTCTTAGTCATATCTTTAGACCAATATGGGGTTTTTTCTAAGTCTTGAATATAAGGGAGCACACTTAATCCTAATATTAGGTATAAAGTCGGCAATATAATTTATACATCCTAAAAATCTTTGTAAATGTCTTTTATCTTTAATTTCATATGGAAATTTTTCTGTAAATTCTATCGATCTCTGGATTGGAATAATAGTTCCCTGACATATCTCATATCCTAAAAACCTAATTTTTGTTTCAAATATTTTTATTTTCCTTTCTGAAACAACTAATCCATTTTCTTTCATAATGTCTATAAATTTTTTTAAGTGTTCTATAAGTTGATTTATATTTTTTGAGTATACTAATATGTCATCTAAATAAACTATAGTAAAATCTGAATATTTGTAAAATATATTATTCATTATGTTTTGATATTCACTAGGAGCATTTTTTAATCCTTGCGGCATCACATTCCATTCATAATGTCCAAAAGTTACTACAAAAGTAGTTTTATATTCATCTTCCTCCCTGACCGAAATTTGATAATATCCTGATTTCATATCAAATTTGGAAAAAATAGAGGAATTATTTAATCTTTTAATTAAATCAATTTTATTAGGTAAAGGATATCGGATCCATTTTAAGACTTTATTAAGGGGTTTATAATTTATTACTAATCTCGGAGCTCCTCTTTCTACCTCAGAGGCTTTCATGACATAGAAGCCTGCACAGCTCCAAGGGGGTTAGGATGGCCTAATTAAACCTTTTTCTAGATATTCATTTATCTCCTTTTTACATTATTCTAAATATTGTTGATTCATTTGAATGGGTCTAGCTTTAGTGGTAATATCTTTTTCATTAAAATTATCAATATATGGTAGACTTATTTCATACCTCTTTCTGTGCCAAAAAGCTATAGGATTTGTTTCACAAATTTCTTGTTTTATTTTCTCTATTAATTTATTTTTCTTTTCTTGTATAAATTGGCTATTTAATT
>PYAF01002917.1:1894804-1903504 GCA_007407185.1 Glycine tomentella | reverse complement strand
TATTCTAAATATTGTTGATTCATTTGAATGGGTCTAGCTTTAGTGGTAATATCTTTTTCATTAAAATTATCAATATATGGTAGACTTATTTCATACCTCTTTCTGTGCCAAAAAGCTATAGGATTTGTTTCACAAATTTCTTGTTTTATTTTCTCTATTAATTTATTTTTCTTTTCTTGTATAAATTGGCTATTTAATTGTTCTTCTATTCTCTTAAACTGGATTTCTTTATTTAGCATATTTATCTGTTTACTCTTATTTTTAATAAGACTTATTGAAGAAGTTTTTATTTGATTTAATTCTCTTTGTCCATGAGGATTTACAAACTCAAATATTATTGATTTTCCTAATATTTCTGTTATTAACTCTTTTTCATTTACCTTAAAAAGGGTGTTCCTAGAATTATTTCACAGTTCATATTTTTTATTAACACAAACGAAGTATTATAACATATACCATTCTTACATATCCTTGCATATGATAATTTATATTTAATATTGATTTTCGATCCATTTGCACTAGATATATTTTCCACAGACTTCTCATAATATTTATTTAGTTAGTATTAATCCTTCTTGAATACAATTAACATCTGCACCTGAATCTATTAATGCTATAAAATTAAAACTTTCTTCCTTAATTATTAATGTTATTTCACAATGCCATTTATGTGTAATAATTAGACTTAATAGATTAATAAAATTTTCTTCTCTTTCTTTTTATTTATCTGTACATTTTGAAGTACTAGTAATCATATCTTTTTGAGATTCTAAGATTTTATTTCCTTCTAACTCTAATATTCTATATTCTAGAGATATATCATTTTGTTTTAATTCTTTTATCTCTTGTT
Source organism: Glycine tomentella (assembly GCA_007407185.1). Lineage (NCBI taxonomy): Eukaryota > Viridiplantae > Streptophyta > Magnoliopsida > Fabales > Fabaceae > Glycine > Glycine tomentella. Next base: position 1,902,654 of record PYAF01002917.1, on the reverse strand, counting down.
TTAGAATTTTTATTTCTTCTTGTAGATCTTTTAAAGTAATTTGTTTATTTGGTAAAAATCTATTATAAATTTCTTTCATATCTATTCCTTTAATAGGTTCCCTATTTGTTTGATCTTTTATTATTAATTCATTTAACTGGGATATAAATTCTTTCCTTATGGAAGAATCATCTAGTTTACCTATTATATTTATTAAGGCTTCAGTTTGATCTCTTGTTAACATATTTATAGTTTTACAATCTCTACAAGTACATATTTCTGGCCCTAAACAACAATTATCTTCTTCCGAACTATTGGAAGAATTACTACTAGTTTCGTCTTCTAACTGAAGAAATATTAGGAAAATCAATAATATTTGAGTTTATAAATCCTCCTAGACAAAGAGAATTAAATTTAATAAAAACTTCTTCAATAAGTCTTATTAAAAATAAGAGTAAACAGATAAATATGCTAAATAAAGAAATCCAGTTTAAGAGAATAGAAGAACAATTAAATAGCCAATTATACAAGAAAAGAAAAATAAATTAATAGAGAAAATAAAACAAGAATTTTGTGAAACAAATCCTATAGCTTTCTGGCACATAAAGAAGTATGAAATAAGTCTACCATATATTGATAATTTTAATGAAAAAGATATTACCACTAAAGCTAGACCCATTCAAATAAATCAACAATATTTAAAATACTGTAAAAAGGAAGATAAATGAATATCTAGAAAAAGGTTTAATTAGGCCATCCAAATCCGCTGAATATAGAATATTAGAGTTAGAAGGAAATAAGATCTTAGAATCTCAAAAAGATATGATTACTAGTACTTCAAAATATACATATAAAGAAAAAGAAAGAGAAGAAAATTTTATATTAGGCCATCCAAATGCCCTTGGAGCTGTGCAGGTTTCTATGTCATGAAAGCCTCTGAGGTAGAAAAAAGAGGAGCTCCGAGATGTCTGTGGAAAATATATCCAGTGCAAATGGATCGAAAATGAATATTAATGTAAGAATGATATATGTTATAATACTTCGTTTGTGTTAATAAAAAATATGAACTGTGAAATAATTTTAGGAACACCCTTTTTAGCATTATTATATCCGTTTCAGGTAAATGAAAAAGGGTTAATAACAGAAGTATTAGGAAAATCAATAATATTTGAGTTTATAAATCCTCCTAGACAAGAGAATTAAATTTAATAAAAACTTCTTCAATAAGTCTAATTAAAAATAAGAGTAAATAGATAAATATGCTAAATAAAGAAATCCAGTTTAAGAGAATAGAAGAACAATTAAATAGCCAATTATATAAGAAAAGAAAAATAAATTAATAGAGAAAATAAAACAAGAAATTTGTGAAACAAATCCTATAGCTTTCTGGTACAGAAAGAAGTATGAAATAAGTCTACCATATATTGATAATTTTAATGAAAAAGATATTACCACTAAAGCTTAATTATATAAGTTCTTTAAAGATAATACCACTTTTGTGGATGGATACAAGTTTTTATCCTTCATAGCTTCGCAAGGAATAACGTGGATCATGAGCTGCACATACACTTATGTCAAGGCAGATAATATTATAGACTTGTATTTTCTCTATAGACAAGTAAAAATAAAATGGTGGAAGAAATTCGATGTTAGATTAATAAATAAAGAGAAGATGTTACAATGGGCAAGAAATAATAAAATTCCCAGAAGCCAGTTAGACATAGATGCAGATAAAGAAGCACTATTTTTAGCACAAAAGAGTCAAATAATGGCGGAACTAGCAACAGCCAGATCGCAAGAAGAGTTTAAAGATAAATTACAGAGAATGAAAGGAATAACTCAAGAACAGAAATCAGTAAAGGATGAAGGAAGCAGCTCCAATACAAATCCTTATCTCAAGAACAGGGATATGCTGGACTATTTCACAAAAGACGAATTTTCAGAATAAAGATGAAGATTGATCGACATCAGAAGGAGACAATAAAGATAGAAAGAGAACCAATGAGAATTGTCGGCAGAAGACAGAAGTACTGTTGACAAGATAGCAAAAACTGTTCAAGATACCTATCTATGTATATAGGCGTGTTTTAGTTTACGTGTTCTGAGAATAATACTTACTTTTATTTAGGACCTCTGCTTTTATTATATTACTGTATATTATAAAATAAGGTTGGAATATGGAAAGAAAAGTCCGAGCTGTATTGTATCTATAAATAGATGTAAATAAACCAGAAGAGGGCATGAGCCTTTTCCCTTATCATCTCTTACTCTCAACTCTTCAATATTTCTCCTTTTATCTTTCGCTTGCTGATAATCATCTTCATTCTCATACTCGCTTATGTGCAAGAATATTTATGTAAGTTTTCTATATAATGAATTTTGAGATCTTTATTCCTGTTGATTTCTTTCATGTTATTAATATATATTCAAGCCACCAATATTTTGATAACGGTCAGATTGTTGAAAGTTTAATACTAGAATTTCAAAATACTTTTTATTTAAGATTTTCCGTAAACTTAATTCCATGGCTGCGTGTTAGTGGTATCAGAGCCACTAAGAAAGCAAAATATTGTTAAGGTTTTCTTAAAAGTTTTCTATATATCTTTATTCTTTCTGAGAATTTCATAAAGAGTTTTAATTATAAGGGTTATTCTAATTCTTGAAATAGTTGAGTGTAACACTGAGAGGTGTGTATACGTTGGTCAGCTTCTTGAGTCTAGGTGGTCCCGGCAGTGGAGAGATTGTAAGTCCGTTGGTTTAGGCTAGAAATGGAAAGAGGCGGTCCCGTAACATCAACAATATTTCTATATTCATCTGTGCATAAATTATCCCACCAACTTTTTAATTGACCAGTAAATCCTTGAATTATTGCTACAGCCGTATTCCTATTTGTAATACCTTTAGTTTTATAGGCAGTTGCCGCCATATTCATTTGACAGGTTAAATCTAAAATTTGTTGTTCACTCATTCCATCTATATTTCATTATGCAATTTCTGTTCCTGAATAAACATTTTGACGCATATCTCCCCTTTCTTCAAATTGTACATCTGCAGGAGACGACCTAGAATAATAAATTCTAAGTTTGGGACAATAATTTGATCCTCTTCTTAATTTATTAACTTCTAAATCATCTTCTTTCTTTAAAGTATTAATTGAAATTTTTTCTATACTTAATCGTTCTAAATTTTTCCTTATTTCTTCTATTTTAATATCCGTATTACTTCCTAATTTTATAGAGTCTAAATCTTTTTGGGACACGTTCATAATCTTATAGATTGGTTTATCTAAAGTCTTTTTTACTAATTTATTTTCAGAACTACTACCTTCTTCCTTAGAGTTATTTTCTATTCTAGTTAAATGGGTAGAAATAGTATTTAACATAATATTAGAGTAGTTTAATTGGTGATATAATTTTCTAATATCTTTGATTTCTATTAATTTTTCTTCTAATACATCTTTAAAAGGTGAAGCTTCTATTTCTAAACTAGCAATATTAATCTTTACTCCTTTGGTTGGAGGATATTCTGCTTCTATGATTTTATCTTCAATAGTTTTCCATACAGTTGTATTTTTAGTAATAGGATTAATTATTTTTTCTTTGTCAAACATCCAATCAAAGAAATAAATATTAATTTCATTTTCTTCTAAATAATTATAATAGTAATATTTTATCTATAGGAATGTTTATTCAGGAACAGAAATTGCAGAATGGAATATAGATGGAATGAGTGAACAACAAATTTTAGATTTAACCTGTCAAATGAATATGGCGGCAACTGCATGTAAAACTAAAGGTATTACAGATAGGAATACGGCTGTAGCAATAATTCAAGGATTTACTGGTCAATTAAAAGGTTGGTGGGATAATTTATGCACAGATGAAGATAGAAATATGATATTAAATAGTATAAAACAAGAAATCCAAGAACAAGTTGCTGTGGCAACCCTTATTTTTACTATAATACAAAATTTTATAGGAGATCCTAATATATTTAAAGAAAGAATAGCTAGTCAATTAAATAAGTTATATTGTCCGACGATGTCTGATTATAGATGGTATAAAGATACATTTTTCTCTAAAATAACATTAAGAGAAGATGGATATGCAGGATATTGGAAAGAAAAATTTATATCAGGATTACCTAAGCTATTTGCAGAAAAAGTTAGGATAAACTTAGAACGACATTTTCAGAATCCTATACTTTATGAGAAATTAACATTTGGTCAGATACATAACATTATAGTAGAAACAGGAATACAGGTATGTACAGATTTTAAGCTCCAAAATAAAATGAGAAAAGAAAGCTTAACAAATAGAAGAGAATTAAGTACTAGTAATCATATCTTTTTGAGATTCTAAGATCTTATTTCCTTCTAACTCTAATATTCTATATTCTAGAGATATATCATTTTGTTTTAATTCTTTTATCTCTTGTTTTAGAATTTTTATTTCTTCTTGTAGATCTTTTAAAGTAATTTGTTTATTTGGTAAAAATCTATTATAAATTTCTTTCATATCTATTCCTTTAATAGGTTCCCTATTTGTTTAATCTTTTATTATTAATTCATTTGACTGGGATATAAATTCTTTCCTTATGGGAGAATCATCTAGTTTACCTATTATATTTATTAAGGCTTCAGTTTGATCTCTTGTTAACATATTTATAGTTTTACAATCTCTACAAGTACATATTTCTGGCCCTAAACAATAATTATCTTCTTCCGAACTATTGGAAGAATTACTACTAGTTTCGTCTTCTAACTGATATATCATATTTTCCTCAGATTCTGTATAAGAGTCCTCTGGCTCAGAATTTAGCCTTACCTTCATTAATTCTTGCTTAATATTTTCATCTATCTCTAATTCATTAAATTTTGTTGAACCATACATTTATTAGCAAAATGTCATGGCTTTCCACATTTCCAACAAACATTTTTCTTCTTAAAATTATTTGTCTTTTTATAACTTTTCTTATAAAATTTTCTATAATTTCTATTGTTATATGACTGAGGTTCATATTTATTATTAGTTCTATATTTTCTCTTGGTATAATTCCTGTTTCCTTTTATAAATCTATGCCTCTTTTTATTTTGGGTACTAGAAGCCCTATCCATTTCTATACCATATTGATGGCAAAAAGTTCCTAATTCTCTTCTATTTGTTAAGCTTTCTTTTCTCATTTTATTTTGGAGCTTAAAATCTGTACATACATGTATTCCTGTGATATAATTTTCTAATATCTTTGATTTCTATTAATTTTTCTTCTAATACATCTTTAAAAGGTGAAGCTTCTATTTCTAAACTAGCAATATTAATCTTTACTCCTTTGGTTGGAGGATATTCTGCTTCTATGATTTTATCTTCAATAGTTTTCCATACAGTTGTATTTTTTAGTAATAGGATTAATTATTTTTTCTTTGTCAAACATCCAATCAAAGAAATAAATATTAATTTCATTTTCTTCTAAATAATTATAATAGTCTTGTCTAATCTTATTTCTTTCTTCATCATCATAGGTATTAAAGAACCATTGTCTATATTCTTTATTATATTCTGCTAAAAAGTCTTGTTTAATCCATTCTTTATCAATTTTAAAAGGTTCTCCTTCTCAAGTTAGAACATTTAATATTTGAGATCTAGTTGGAGAGTATTTAGGAGATGAATTATTATCATTAATATCTTGATATAATGGAATAGATATTTTTGGATTACTCTTATCTAACCCTGTTAAATCTAAATCTATAGTAGATCCACTTATAGAATGTCTTGATGATTGTCCTTTATAAATCATATATGATTTTTCTACTTTTAAAGATTGTGATCTATTCATTCTTAATCTTATATCTGTACCGTCTTGTATGATTTCTCTTATTTGAGTGTTATAAACTCTCCAGTACAAATCCTTATCTCAAGAACAGGTATATGCTGGACTATTTCACAAAAGATGAATTTTCGGAATAAAGATGAAGATTGATCGACATCAGAAGGAGACAATAAAGATAGAAAGAGAACCAATGAGAATTGTCGGCAGGAGACAGAAGTACTGTTGACAAGATAGCAGAAACTGTTCAAGATACCTATCTATGTATATAGGCGTGTTTTAGTTTACGTGTTCTGATAATAATACTTACTTTTATTTAGGACCTCTACTTTTATTATATTACTGTATATTATAAAATAAGGTTGGAATCCGGAAAGAAAAGTCCGAGCTGTATTGTATCTATAAATAGATGTAAATAAACCAGAAGAGGGCATGAGCCTTTTCCCTTATCATCTCTTACTCTCAACTCTTCAATATTTCTCCTTTTATCTTTCACTTGCTGATAATCATCTTCATTCTCATACTCGCTTATGTTCAAGAATATTTACGTAAGTTTTCTATATAATGAATTTTGAAATCTTTATTCTTGTTGATTTCTTTCATGTTATTAGTATATATTCAAGCCACCAATATTTTGATAACGGTCAGATTGGTGAAAGTTTAATACTAATTATATTTTAATATTAATATAATACAAATTATTAAGTGTATTTATATATATATTATATGATAAAATTTTAGGAGGGTGGTAGCGCACCCTAACCCCTTACATCCGCCTATGCAAGAAGAAAATTGTAGAATGAGATGGGTGACAAAGGAGTTATGAAAGAATGGGTTCTCGACCCACCGTTCGTTGAAGCGATGCATCAGCAAGGAATTGCAATAAGTCTTTGAAGAAGTAACCTTTGAATCAATAGCAAACATGTTGTGTTTGACAACTCATACTTCAATTTCAAAAATAATATTATAAATTGAAAGAATGAAAATTGCCAGGCCAAAAATGCTGGCGAGGACGTCGACAATATGTTAAAGACGGTTGTTTTTAAATTTCACATTGGACCCTCCAGAATGTAATGCAATGCAGTAACAATTTACCAAAGTGTAGAAAGTTTTAATCTTTATTAAAACTCCTGATAACAACAGCATCTCCGCACCGAAATGTCGTTGTTGCACCACAAACACAAGGCCACAACGATGACATCGTTTGAACGTCTTTTTTTTTTTTTTTTTTAACATTGGAAAAATGCTACAACTATTTAATTAAATGAATAAGAAACACCAATGAAAAGTTTAGAAGCAAAAAACTGATTGTAAAAGAATTGTCAACGACTGACGATGTGAAAATGATGTGAACAATGGACTTAAGAATTTGCTCAGAGCCTCACCAGTCACCACCAATGGTTGTGAAATTGAGACGTTAAGACCCAGAAAATGAATGCAAATATTTTAAGTTGAAACAAAAATACATGTCAATAATAGTATATATATATATATATATATATATATATATAAAAAAAAAAACACATTTTGTTGGGGGGAAATTGTGAAGGTTAAACTTGATTTGAGATAGTATGATTCACTAAATGGAAGTTAAGAAACTCCAATTTAGTTCACTACAGATATGTCAAGTGGGTTAAGATATTAATGAAAAAAAGAGTCTATTATTTGAATATCAAGTTCTCAACATCGTATTTAACACCATATAGTTTCTATCCCTCAATTTTTATCTCATGCTCACATCTCAAATACTATTCAAAATGTAAAAGAACAACAAATGCCTCAAAATTATTGTACAAAAATCATTAATTAATTGAAATGAAAATAATATATATAACCCTTTGCCAACGCAATCTCAATATTTAATCTCGAAGGGGAAATTCTAACCTCGAAAAACCTCTCATATTTAATCTCACGTGCTTTTATCCTGTTACTTTCAAAACGTTTAAACAGACAATCTTTTTGAAATTATGACAAAATAGTAGTAATGTGTGAAACTTTGAAAAGTTTGCAAGACCCTTTTGCACATTTCTAAAGTAACGGAACCAAAA
>PYAF01002917.1:1877736-1890662 GCA_007407185.1 Glycine tomentella | reverse complement strand
ATGGGTCTTGCCGCACTCCTATTGCAGGGTATGCTTGCAGAAACGAGGATGACAATTGTTTGTTTAGAGGATTAGTTGCTTCCCCTGATGGAACCCGTGGTATGAACATCTTTTTTTATAGATTTAAAGTATTTGACTTTGTCTAGTTTATAATCCTTCACAAATAACTTTTCTCTAAGCTTTCATGCATTTCCCTCTGTGCAGTGCTAGAGACATCCAGGGTTGGTCCATATGCTGTTGAAGATATGATTGAGATGGGTAAGGATGCTGGCAAGGACCTTCTTTCTCGGGCTGGACCTAACTTCTTTAGTGGTTAGCTACAGATGATTAAAGTGCGATCGGGTATACACAGGTTTCATGGTCAGCTTTCGGTTATTGCTTCCTAAGTTAATTCATTCTTTGACCTATTGTAACTTTAGAGTAGATTAAATGTTCAGTTGAGTTTGGGAAAGTGGACCTCTCATTAGGGTCAAATTGTTGTATTTTGAGGATATTAGAATGCCAATTTTTTAGGTAGTTTGTATAATTACCACGATAGTGGACTTTTGAGAGTTCAAGCTAAATACACCTGGGTGTTTCTCAAATTCTCTTATTGCTTATATTACCTTGTTGTTGCACGGTTAATATTTGCAAGCTCCTTTTTGAAATGGTTAAATACAGAGTGAAATATATTTTGAAATGGTAATTGAACATATATATCTTGTATAGAAAGAAAAATGAGAAATGTGAGGTGAAATCTCATTAGGAAAAATATTAATGAGTTTTTTTATTAAAAATATTAATAATAATTTTTATACTTAATCAAATAGAAATGAAAATAATCATAGAACTAATAGAACTAATTAAAATTAGAAAAATATTAATATGAGTTTTTTTGGCAAAAAAAACTGTTTTTGGCAAAAAAAAAAAGAAAAACTCACTTTGTGGCGGTTTTCAAACCGCTAGAAATAGAAAAGTGAAAAAATAAAAAAGTAACATTTTGTGGCGGCTTTTAGCCGCCACAATGTTTTTAACGACTTTACCAGCGTTCAACTAAAAATTGCCACAAAATTTTCTGACATCGTTACTTCTGACAGTCAATCCTGACCGTCAGAAATTAATTTTGTGGCGGTTTTTAGCAGCCAGAAAATGTTTTTTTAGCCGCCACAAAAATATCATTTTTTTGTAGTGTATATATATATATATATATATATATATGTTTTTTTTTTTTTTTATAGATTCTCAGTGCCTTCAAATGGATATTTGCAGGAGAAAGTTTTGTGAATTGGACCTTGTACTAGATAGTAGGTAGAGTCATAGTGAAACATTTTAATCAAAACAGACTCAATATATGAACTAACCATCGGTCCATGATCTTTTATCCAAGCAGGAAAGGGCCTGTCTGAATTCTAAGGATTAAAGGGTTCACCGTCCAAGAGGTTAGGAACAACTACATTATACCCAACAGCTCCAACTTTGTCAGCGAGCTTCCTTTACAATAGAGAACAATATTATTTACTGGATTACAAAGTAGGTGGTCATCACCAAAGTTAATAAAAAAAATCAAATCGGATGAATGTTTATGTCCACACTTGCGGACATAGGCACCACTGTGGGTCCGTCACTGGTAATGCAAGCATTAATTCATTATTGAGCTAACTTGTTTGGACTGAATTGTAGTACTATGGTGGGTACATTGCACATAAATTGTTCTTTGAAATACTGAATTTATTTTTTCTGAATGATGCAAACTGAGTTGTTGGTTTATGTGTTGTTCTATCTAAATGATGTACTGTTTTGAGCTGAACAATTGATGAAAGACACAAAATTGATTTGTTGGTTGCTATGATTGAGAAAACTAAAAGTGAAATGAATTTTGTGTTTCGTGAAAATGATTTTGATGCTAATTTCAGTTTGAATGTGAATTTGTTGCATATGGCTCCAAACAAGCTTACAACTAAGAGGGTCCGAAAAACTACTGCACATTGGTGTGAAGTTAGAGTATCAATTGGCTTTACTTATGACTAATATTTCCTAGAAAACTTGATAGGTCGCCATTAAGGATACATTCCCTCCCAATTATATTTTTTCATTCACAAGACTTAAACATGAAACATCACTTAAGAGAAACAAGTCCAATTCTGCTCGAACCAACATGTTGGCTTGAACCATTGATTTATTATTACGTACACAACAATCAAGATCGAGAGATAAGATAATATATGATCATGTTTTTTGTCGGTGGGAAAAACTTCTAGGAGAGTTTGGAGAGATCTCACTTATTATCTTATATATATATAAATATATAAGATAATAGATATTTGGTAATTGAGTTGAGAATTAACCATAGATAATAAATTTAAAATCTTTTTTTTTAGGGTAACATAATAGATTTAAGATCAATCAATATATTTATTCTAAATTCTAGCTACATCAAAAATATTATAATATAAAAAATAGATAGTAGATACTAGTATTTGATAATTGACTGTTGATAATAGATTAAAAATCCTTTTTTTTGTAACATGATATATTTAATATCAATTAACATCTATTTCAAATCCTAACTATATCTATAAATAAAATAAATTTCTAATTAAAGTACTTGATCAAATAACCTTGCCCCCTTAAATATGTGGTCATGGGTTCGATCCCTAGCACCTATGCATGAAAAATCATTTATTGCAAGAAGTCAATTTCTTAAATAAATTTCGATATTTTAGAGGATTATAGTCTTTCACTTTTGGTCGAGGGGTACCTAATTCACCCAAAAAGTACATGATTAGATTCCTAAATTACACCCATTATGAAAAAAAATTCAAACTTGATTTTGAAAATGATCTTTTTGGCTATTGAAGAATGAGTCAAAAGGATTGATCACGAAAATGATTTCTTATTTTTATTAGAAGATTGTGATTATATATTGCTATAAATTTCTACTTTTTTTTTTATTGATTTAGGGTTTTTGTTTTATGTTTTATCTTGCTAGCAAATATGCTTCGGGCATTAGCAATTGAGTATATATAGCCTACACATCAAGGTGCATTGAGATCGTTTCCAACACTCTTTTTGTGAAGCCAACTTCCCTCTCACCCTTTTATCTCTTTCTAAGTTTTCTTTTGACTTAAATATATTTTTCATACCTATAATATATTCATTTCAGTTCACTATCTAAAAAATATTTGATTTTATTTTATTAGCTAGCATTTCCAAACTTTTGATTTTAGTAATTGTCGTTAGTCTCAATTCGTTAAGTGGTGATGTGGCAAACTAACAAAGTGTCACATCATCACTTAATAAGTTTAGATTATCAGTAAATATCAAATGTAAAGTTTGAAAAACATATTTATGTCTTTTTCTTTTATATTATTTGACATCACCTCTCGAATGTCTCTGTCCAAGGGAGAGGATCAGAGATCAAGTGAGGGAAAAATGAAAAAGAAAATTTGAGGATGAAAAAGATAAAAAACAAGAAAAAGAGAAAACAAGAGAAAAGGTGATGAAAGGGATAGAATAAGTGAATTATCAGTTTTGTGTCACATTCTTTCGTTCCTTCCCAACAAAGAAGCCATAGCCACGTGCTTCTTGTCTACCAGGTGGAGAATTCTCTGGACCATGGTTCCAACTCTTGACTTTGACTTGATGAAAGCAATTACAACCCAATAAAGGGTGAACAATTTCTTGAGTCTACGTGAAATACAATGGATTTCCAGGTTCATTGTAAAAACCATCCTTGTGGGTTGTCATGTGATATCAGCAAAGTTGAACACTTGAACATCACCTTCTTTTTTTATCAACAAATGTTAGTTGTTAGAATGTTAGTTTTTGGTAATCATCCAACCGACCTTATATCTCCACCTGAACATCTCCTTGCATAGCTGCAGTTATGAAAGACAAAGCCATGTCCTATTGGCCACCTTATTCACATGCACCATACTAAAGAACTAGTAAAACTTAAGCATGTTTATTAAGTCTAATCTTTCAGCTATATATAAGTAGCAAGCTAATCCAATGAAGATAAGCTTGACATTACAAGCTCATTGGCAACCTACTAATGAGACCTTATAGGCTCTATTTCAAGACTGGGTTTAGTTTGCTTGTATCAAGTACTGGAGGCAGATTTCTAACTTCATAAAAACAAATTCAAACCAAACATAGTCATTTTCTTATTTAGCTTTTCCTACTGATTTGTGATTCATATTATCAGGAATTGAAAGTTGACAATGCAAAGCTATATCTCAACTTGTTGATTGCCACTATCATGAGGTTAGCTAGTAAATATTCTATCATAGTTTACTTAGCATTTTTGGTTGTGTTAAGCGACAGTACTTTTATTCCAATACATGATGACGTGATAATTCTTTCTCTCATTTCCTTATTTTGTTTTCTTTATGTTTATATTCAATCAATTTAGCCTTATATGCATTTTGATTATGAAATGTAGGGTGCCCAACATAAAAAACTCATTGATGCAACATTGGGTAGTGGGAACTTGAGGGAGTGTATTAAACTACCTCCTAGTGAAGATATTAGTCTGTGTAGAATGAATGTATGATGTTTCTGTTTTGTAGATCACATCTTTTATGTTTCTTGTACTTTTTAATCTCTGTAAATCCTGTATACCTTTAAAGTTTCTGTAAATCCTATAATGTGTTGTTAGGAATGTTTTTACTTTTTGATTTTATATGTTCCTAATAAACCTCTTTTCTTTCGGCAGCCATGCAATCCTAGTCTATCTTGCTTCTGCTTTTCCTAGAATTGTTGAACATTGGTTAGTAAAAATTCTTCTTTTGGTTATGAAATCGTAATATGATTATCTGTTTCAAAGAAATACTTTAGAGTCTTTTAAATATCAAAGCTGCACTGCTTCACTACAAAGTACTTGGCAATTGGTTTATGATAACTGTTTTGCATAGCCTTCCTGGGTAGTACTTGGCCACAATTTTCAATGCTACTAGCAATAGGTTCATGAAAGCATATATTGATCTGTAAAAGCCTGCAACAACCAACTAATTATTGGCGTAATTGAGTTTAACAATGTGATGATAAACTTATTGTTGGGGTCCAAGGAGAATCATGGGTTGTTCCTCTTATGGTTTGTGTTGTTGCAATAGCATAATTTAAAGAAGCATTAAAGATTGAAATGGACCAATTCAGGAGGTTCCATATTATCACTGCCCTTTCAATAATTGCTCTGATCCCTCGATGTTTTTTCTGTTTCATTTTGATTTCCCCCTCTTTTTCTTGCTTAGTTTGATTATCAATAATTTTCTCAAATGGCATTATGGAAATTTGAGTAATGTACCTAAGTGTGCTAAACCATTAAGTTTGGTGCATTTTGTATGCTAAACTAGTATAGTAAGTGTGTCTATGTGTGTTGGTGCATTTTAGTAGTGTAATAAGTGAGTCTATGAATTTTACATTACAAACTTATATATCGAAGTATTTTAAAGTCAAATAGGTTTGGCTGACTTCCTCACATCGATGAGTTGTTAAAGAAAAAGAACAATATTTTAAAGTCACATAGGTTTGGCTGACTTCCTCACATTGATGAGGTGTTAAAGGAGACATATATTAAGAAAAAGGACAACACCTGGGTGGATAAGAGATATGAGAAAACCTATGTAAGTTAACATGTTATATAAATTATTTAATTTTTCAGTAAAAAAAAGCAACTATGACGTATTGATTTTTTTCTTCATTTAATTAGCGAGACTTTCAGAAGAAATTGCAAGAAAGCTTTACTGATGGGACGCAAGCCATTAACCCTGCATCAAGAGTTAAATTATGGGCTGATGTTGCTAGAGGCAAGTCTCCAGGACGTCTTTATGGAGCTGGAGACATGTCCTCCCATTATAGGCCTGGTGTGGAATCACTAAAACAAGTGAAGTGAGCATCTTGTAGGTCAACTCAAACCATTGCTCTAGAATGGACGGCTGAAAGACTTGAACAACAAATGAAAGAGCAACAAGAACAACATCAACTTATTAATTTAATTTTAGTAAAGAATTATTCTTTATTTTATTATCATATTTACTGTTTTATTAAATTATTAATTTTATAAATTCTTGATTAAAATTAGATACTTATTATCATGATAGAGATTATGACAGTGAGAAATAAGTCATTTATAATTTTAATCTAAATTGTTCTTAATCGTAAGATTATTGTAAGTAGGACATCAATAATCCAGATATATCAATATATATATATATATATATGTAATGGTCTTTATTAGATACAGATTAATATATGTTATTTATTAAATTGCACATATAGATGATATATATGTGGATGTCATCATTTAATTAACTCAATTGATAAATCCTAATAGTTAATATTACCTTGATAAATAGGAAGTTCTTAAGAAGAAGTATAATAATTTCCTTTGACCTATATTATCATAGTAATTAACAAGTTATTTGTTATATTTTAATTTCGGACACGTAATGTCTTAGGACATTAGCTGAATGAATATCATATATGATTAGATACTTGTAGAATTGATGATTAATCAAGAAGAAATCTATCAACCTTAGGTAATGAGTTTGAGCTCTATGATAGAATTAAGACCTTGGTCAGAGCAATTGAATGAAAGAAGAAAAAATTTTCTTAAGTTATTCATTGATTAAATATAATGCGTTAATTTATTAGAGTTTGACAGTAATATTATATTCTAGAATTAACCTTGAGTTGTAAATGATGAATAAAATGTTACATTATTCTTCTATTGATTATTAAAGGTAGAAGATGTTACTTCACATGTTAAGGAGTGTCGCTAGACGCTTACCTTGATTAGTAAATTAATTATGATTAATTACTACTAATTTAATATTGAACCTATTGAGTCATATACAAATGAGTGTTCCGATCTTTACAAAAGAAAGTAATTTATTTGATAATTAAATTAGAGAATTAATTTAATCAAATAAATATTTAATGGAATATTATTATATTCTACACTAGCACCAAGAATATAATTAATATAAACAAAGAGTATTATTTTATAAATTTGGAAGTTGTCCATAAAATAAGAATAAGATTCTACTACTACAAATCAAGATCAGATCATAAGATTATTTATCGTAATTAATCATGTGATTATTTGAGAATTATCTTTGTCTTATATTAGCTTCTTAAGATAAAAAAAATATATGAGATTGTTTTTATTTTCAAATATAAAAGATAAAGAGATATGAAATTATTTTGAATAAAATCTATCTTTTTTGAAAAAAGGCCCAAATTTATATCTCTTTAACATTATAAATAGAATCATCTACACGAGAGTAAAGTATACTAGACACAAAATAGAAATATTTAAGTCTAATTTTTAGACATGAGAAGTAAAAAAAATATTCTCTCTAGAGTTTCACTCATCAAAGAGTTGATAGTAGTCTCGATATGGATATACTTAAAGTTTTCACACTATTGAAGAAAAATTTTGTTACTTTAAACATCACATCTAAATACACAAATTTATTTTTCTTTATTTATTATTATTGTATATTTTAAATGCAAAATAAATCCTATTTTTTGGCTGATAGAAATATTTTTGTATCTATTATATCATATATACTCCTATTGAATGGCAGCATCCCATATGCTATACCATGATATTGCCTGTTGGAGTGCCAATATATAGTTAAAGAAGTTTGGATTGGTTGAAGAAATGGGCTTGAAATAAAGCAATGTGTTAGACATCACAAATGGCACATTATTAATGGTTGCTGCGACCCTGTTGTACGTTGTCTGATCCTTGGCATGCTTGATTTTAGGACATATGTTAATACGTAATTAGTGGCCAATGAAGAAGAGTTTGCAACAGATTTTTGAACTTCTGCTGAAAATTTTAAAAATAGGGAACATACGGAAAACAAGGTGGCAATTTTGTAATTAAAAGGTAAAAGTAGAAAATAAAAACACAAGTAAATACTCCAATAGTTCTATGATTTAGAGTTTGAAAATGATTTTTTCTTCTTGTACTCTAATGACCCTTTGGCTATGGTGTTGCCAAGAGCTTCAGGACCTGTAGCCTGAGGATTGGCAGGAATGACAAAGATGTGATAGAGGGTCTTCGACTTGGTCTTGAGAAGGACATTGGTGGTTTGTCCAAGTGTGATTAGTTCAACGTTTGCTCTTGTAAGCTTCACATATGATATATAGCATGAGCTTCCACCACACAATGAGAGTGTGGTTTGCAATGCTACAAGTCATTATTTTAAAAATAAAAAAATACTAGTACTAAATTACTTAGATAAGTTTATTTGGTGAAAACTATTATCTTTTTGTTGAAAAATGAAAGTTTGAAAAATATTTTTTATTAAATATATTATAAATAAAATAATGTTAAAAACTCCTTCATTTAAAAAGAAAGTTTTACAATCTTCAATAACTGTTAGTTTGAACAAATTTCTCAATAAATACTTATATAAAATATAAAAATAAAATAAAATAAATTAAGAATATATAATAGATTAACTTTTTTTATAAAATTAAAATGAACTTATGTACCTCGATTTATAAAATAAAATTGAATGATATAACTCCTAAAAATTGAAATAAATAAGTTAACTTTAACTTATAGAAAATTTTTATTTATTATAAATCCTTGATTATTTAATTTGTTTTCCTGTCTTTATAAGTATATTATAATAAATTTATTTAAATAAGCTCCATGTCCATATATAACTTTAATTTTTTTTAATAAATATTTAGGATATAACTCCTAGTAGAGTGTTCCTCTCAAAAATAAAAACTCCGAGCTCTCTAAAAGATAAAATATAATAATAATCATCAATTAGAAAATAAATCAACAGTTAAGATTGTAACTTTAGATTTTGTTATATTTGAACTTAATTTTAAAAAATATTATAATAATTACAAATAAATTTAATAGTAATAACTAAACTAATCATTTTTTAAATATGCATGATTAGTTAATCATATTTTATAATTAAGGATAATTAAAGACAAAAAGAGTATAATCTTATCACATAATTGTACATTTTTTTTAGACTCCTTCTAAGTTCTAAATTCTAACTATGGGCTCTAGATCGTGGCCTAGCCCTTGTGAAGAAGGTCGATGGCGTGACTAAAGATCCAATGGGCACAGGACAAAGATAATTTTTAAAGTGTTTCAAATTAATCATTTTTGCATATGTTTATAGGTTTGGGTCTATCTTTTATCTAATCTGATCCAATTTTATTGGATTAAGTTTTTTTTAAATGTTTGAATTAAAATCGATCCAACCAACATGTAAAATTTTGATCAAATTGAATATCGATTTACTCAAATCCCACCACACCTGACCCATGAATAGAAAGTTTTAAGACTCAGCCAGACCCGATCGGTTAAACTAGTCGAATCGCGACTTGGTGGCTGGATCAAATTGAGTCTTTCATTCGATCGGGCATGCTTTTGACCCAGAACGACCAAGTAAGGTTTGCAATTAAACCAGTGACCCGTCGACTTGGACCGAGTCACTTATCCCTTTTTTTGTTATAGTCGAAACGACGTCATTTCAATATGAAACCATTTTAATTTTAGAAATCCTATCGACTTATCCTTCTTCCTCTCGCTCTACACCACCAATATCTCCTTCCTCCTCTCTTTGTGGTGTTGTGATGTTGCCACCTTCTACGTCGCCGCTCGCAGTCTCCTTCCTTCCTCTTGCTTGTAGTTTCGCTCTCGATCTCTCACAACTTCACCTTCTACGCCACTGCTCGCCAACGACCAACCTCTCCTTCCTTTTTCTTGTCGTGGCATCGTGTTGTCGCCACCTTGTTTGATTCATTCAATTCATCTGCAACTTTGTCCTGAGTTACAAGTGAGTCTAACTAAATTTATTTATTTTTCTTTTTCATTTTTTTTTGTGATTTTGAGTTAAATTGATCTTTTAATTCATTGTTGAGCATTTTTTTGACCATAATTGTGTTTTTGGTTTGGTTAAATTGATTTAGAAATTGTCATAATTGTGGTTGAATTGCACGTGAAAATTGAAATTGTGGTCTCGAATTATTTTAAAAAAATGTAGTTTGGAACTTGGATTGATTTTTTATACTTTATAATCTACATTGATATGATATGTCTATATTTCATTTTAGTATGAGTATTGGCATATACTGTTGTTGATGCCTTTGATGTTAAATGTTAGAAATAATAGTCATATTTTTTAACAAGTGTTCTTTATATTTTGTTTGTGTTTTTTAAGACTTACGAATTTCAATGCGTTAAGAGAAAGATTTTTGGAACTTGGGTGGTTATTTTTGTGATGATTGTAGGTTTCATAAAAGGAAAAAAATATTTTGTTGTGCTATTTTTGGTTTTTATTTTTGTGAACTACTTGAGTACAGTTTTGCTCAATGGGAGGCAATTTTGCTTGTGATTTAAGCTTAATTTGTTTTCGTATTAGGGGTTAGTTGATGTTTTTGTTTGTCTAATTTGTTATGAGCAGAATAATTATCATTATTAAACTTGATGTTATAATGAAAAAATGTGAGCGGATTGGAGAACCTATATCAATACCAAAGTATTGGACATTAGTGAATATCATTAGATTTGTTTATCGATTAATTGTTAATTGTTGAAACTTGAACAATGATATTTTTTTTAACATTTTGGTATTTAATTATCTATATTATTGAATCATATTAATTTATGATGTTATTTTTAAATATTTTAAGATAAATATAAATTTTTTTATATTTTTTATATTAAAAATTATATCATATGAATTAATTAATAACCAATTGGTTCGATCATTATTTCAATAATCCTGATTTTTTTTTCATCTACACTAATTTTGTTTTTAATTCCCCAAGTGCATGCCTTTTTTACTATGGTGAGAAGTTGGGATACAATTCCCGAACTTCTCACCTTGCCTTTTTTTTTAAGTTAGTATTATGAAATTAAAAATAAAAAATAAAAATTATTGTGTACTGCTAGGAAGTTGGGATTTTACTACCAGTATGTTTATTTTTTTAAAATATTTATATTTAAAAAAATATTTTTTTGAATTTTTTCTAAAAATAAGTGTAGCATTTAAAAAAAATATAATTTTAATTTTTTTTAAAAATAATTTGTTTGAATAACAAGAATTGTACTGGTAATTTGATTAAATATTTTATTTATACCAAAATACATAATATCATAAATAAAATACATAAAAAATAATATTTGTCTAAGAAAAAAATATAAATATATGTTAAGATAGTTGATTCAATTTATTCGTCCATTTTAGTGAAAATGTGATTTGAAATTGGATGACCATTTGAACTCCTGTTTTTCTTTGGATCAAGACCCCACTAATCTCCTACATATTCTTATCACATTAATATTTAGTTGGCATAATATGTTTTGCAAAAATAAATAATAACAACACATAATTCATGTAATTGACGTTAACAGATTTATAGACGACATGTGAGAGCATGATAAGTTTTATCCTCATATTCAACATATAAATGATAAATCCGTCAGTGACTGCATGTTTCTCTATTGTTGTCGGAAAAGGTCCTCATCCGTGCATTAGCGTCATCAGAATGAGCCATTGCGTCAAATAATTTCTCTCCATAATCCGAAAGGCGGAATCGAATCTCCATACCCTCTTCCAGATCCCGCAAGAATATTCCTCCTCTTACTACATAGCGGGTCTTGGTGCAACAAGGCTGTGAATGACGCATATAAGTTCTTAGTTTTGTAAATCCAACGTGATCTGGTCTGAAAAATCCAACTATTATACAAAGTTTCCATCTTTTGATGATTTGGAGCAAAATCCCGATTCTGGGTATTTGTGTATTTGTGCCATGAGACATTTATGGAGTTGAGTTTTGGGATTACCATGTTCTTGAGAGTGGTGGTTTGGTTGTTGATATGTCTTCAAATTTCTTCTCCAAGCCTGTCAAAATTTGGCCTAGTGATTCACAATGATTCAAAATTCTAGCATGCTTCATCGTTATGTTAGATCTGTTAGTTAATTTAGAATTGGAATATATCCAATTGCACAAGGGTCAGAATCTGAGTAGTTAAGAGGAACAATATAATCTACTACAACTGTACAAAAAACAATTTAAATAGAACCTGTATGATAAGTATGAATCAGGAACAGATACAAAGAGATGAAAAGATCCGAGCCCAACAATGTTGTCTCCTTAAGATAATTTGTTCCCTTAATTGATGCCAAAGGTTGATGAACAATTGTCTCCCAGGATAGAACGGATCAACGTCTGAAGATTGATGGCACTTCAAATCAACAGCCCAAACGAACAAAGCTAATGCTTGAGGAACCACAGAGTTATGTGATATGAAAATGCACTAATGTCTAAGCGAGAATATCAGAAAAGATTGACTATCAAAACTCTCAGTTTTCCTACTTCCTATTTTCTGACTGTCTTTGTGTCTATTTATAGACAACAAACAACCCTGGTGAAGAGTTGCCAGTAAACCATCGCGACTCTTAGCGATGAACCATCGTAACCGTTGGTTATCAGAGCGGTTGGGAGTAGTTATTTTTCTAACCTTTCCCAAGAGCGGTTAGGAGTAGCTATTATTTTGAATTGTTAACCGCCTCTTATTCATAACCCATGGAATTTAAACAAAAACTCCAACAATCCCCCACATGAATAAGAGATCAATTCAACATGACTAAATGCATATGAATATGTATGCAAGTGTGATTCCTCGGCGAGAAACAATTGCATCGAGATAGGTAGGGGTTACCTTTGAACCTTCTCTAGTGTAAACCTATCTGGTATACTAGGTCAATCGGTGGTCGTGATGCCTTGAACCGTCGACCTTTATGGTGTATACCGAGACAATAGGAGACACACAATTGCTTCTCTAGCATTGCTCGTCCTCATTGTTGTGTCCATTTTGGCCGTGGACACCTTCCTGGTTCTGCAAGTGTTGTAGAGAATCGACCTTTTTAAGTTCTCATTGAAGCGGCCCT
>PYAF01002917.1:1850240-1877636 GCA_007407185.1 Glycine tomentella | reverse complement strand
TGTAACAGGTGAATAGGTATCGAAGTAGTCGAGACCTTCGCGTTGCTTATAGCCTTTGACTACAAGCCTAGCTTTATATTTATCAATAGTGCCATCTTCCTTCATCTTCCTTTTGAAGACCCACTTACTTCCTAGAGGCTTAGTGCCAGGAGGAAGGTTTGCCAATTCCCATGTGTGATTTGATAGGATGGATTCAATTGCACTATTGATAGCCTCTTCCCAGAATGGTGCCTCTGGGGACGTTACAGCTTCTTTATACGTCTGAGGCTCATTTTCTAACAAATATGTTAGAAAATCAGGTCCAAAGGATGTGGTGATCCTTTGCCTCTTACTATGTCTTGGTTCTTCCTCTACAGGATTAACATTAGTTGTAGTTTCTTGAGGTCTCACAACATTATCATTATTGTTGCCACTTGGTTCATATGCTTTTTTATACGGAAATATATCCTCAATGAACCTAGTATCCCTTGATTCAATAATCGTATTAACATGTATATCTGAGACATCAGATTTATAAACCAAAAATCGACTAGCACTACTATTAAGTGCATAACCAATGAATACACAATCCACGGTTTTAGGTCTGATCTTCAACCTTTTGAGTTTAGGAACCGCGACCTTAGCCAAGCACCCCCACACTTTCAAGTATTTCAAGGATGGTTGCTTTCCTTTCCATACTTTATGGTATGCTCTTTGTCTTCTTGTGAGGAACTCTATTAATAATATAGTTTGCCGTCAAAATAGCTTCCCCCCACAAGTTCTGTGGTAAACCGGACGTGATTAACATAGCGTTCATCATTTCTTTTAATGTCCGATTTTTCCTTTCTGCAATCCCATTTGATTGCGGTGCATAAGGAGCAGTCGTCTGATGTATAACCCCAAATTCTATACAGAATTCCTCGAAGGGGTCATCATATTCTCCCCCACGATCCTCCTTATAGTCTTAATTTTCTTGTTAAGTTGATTTTCAACTTTATTTTTATATTGTCTAAAAGCCACAAGTGCTTCATCCTTACTATTAAGTAAATAGACATAACAATATCTACTGCAATCATCAATAAAAGTAATAAAATATTTCTTATTACCCCTAGATGGTACAAATTTCATATCACATATATCAGTATGTATTAAATCTACCAATTCAGTTGATCTATCAACAGAAGAAAAATGTAATTTTGAAAAGTACAAAAACACTGATTAATCACACAGATCAAACAGAAACACTGATTATTCACATAGATCAAACAGAAACACTGATTAATCACACAGATTAATCATTCAAAAGTACAGAGAGTAGACAACAGTATATAATACAAAAAGATAGAATATACTGAACCCAGATTTAATACCAAATTGTCTTAAGATTGTTAGATCTGTTAGTTAATTTAGAATTGGAATATATCCAATTGCACAAGGGTCAGAATCTGAGTAGTTAAGAAGAACAATATAATCTACTACAACTGTACAAAAAATAATTTAAACAGAACCTGTATGATAAGTATGAATCAGGAACAGATGCAAAGAGATGAAAAGATCCGAGCCCAACAATGTTGTCTCCTTAAGACAATTTGTTCCCTTAATTGATGCCAAAGGTTGATGAACAATTGTCTCCCAGGATAGAACGGATCAACGTCTGAAGATTGATGGCACTTCAAATCAACAGTCCAAACGAACAAAGCTAATGCTTGAGGAACCACAGAGTTATGTGATATGAAAATGCACTAATGTCTAAGCGAGAATATCAGAAAAGATTGACTATCAAAACTCTATCAGTTTTCCTACTTCCTATTTTCTGACTGTCTTTGTGTCTATTTATAGACAACAAACAACCCTGGTGAAGAGTTGCCAGTAAATCATTGCGACTCTTGGCGATGAACCATCGTAACCATTGATTATCAGAACGGTTGGGAGTAGTTATTTTTCTAACCTTTCCCAAAAATGGTTAGAAATAACTATTATTTTGAATTGTTAATCGCCTCTTATTCATAATCCATGAAGTTTAAACAAAAACTCCAACACGTTATTCACCCTAATGTAGGATTTGTGCACTGATTCAATTGCCATGGACCCAAGCCATTATCATACATTCCCCTTCATCTGTAACAATTATATCAATTAACCAAAGAAAATTCTTGGTTGTTTTCGATTCAAAACCGGAAGACGAAGAGAGAAAGAGTCGGACATGAGAGAGAAGGTCACATTTGGAAAATTGATAAAAAAAATAAAAAGAAAGGAAAAATAAATAACTTGTTATCCGGTACTTTATCTTCATGTTATGCTCACAATGATCTCCACCATTAATTATTTTATTTTTATATCACAAGGTCTTAAAAACTTTTGCCCGGTGCAATAAAACAAATGTATACAAAATTCCATGGGCCCAACGCTGATACCATTTACAATGAATTAATGTACGGATATCAGTTTGTTCTATTCTGTTATACTTTGTAGGTTTTGAGGAATCAGTGTCTCAGTGTTAGTGTGAGTCCGTGACACTCATCCACCTGTTTTCATTTGAGCCACTCTTCTCACTGCCAAACACTCTCGTTTTCTCATCTGAAAATGAGGACCATCTTTGTCCTTCTTCTTGTTCTGGGTACTCTCTTCTTTCTCTGTTTCGTTCTGTACTCTGTTTGGCTGCCATACAGAAAAAAGAAGGCAGAAACAAACACCCTAATGCATCTTCTCTACTGTAAATTTTTTTATGTTTTGTTGGTTGTTATTGGTTGCTGAAAGGAGGAGTTTTTGACTTTGTGGTTGAAGAGTGTAGGAAATAACTTGAGTTTTGTTCTGTGTTTCTTCAGGTTTGTTTAAATATGCATTTGCTAAAGAAGGATTTTGCTCTGCTCCTTCGGAATCGAAATCAAAGCCTCTTTATTGGAAAGTCGACAATCCCACTCTCTCTCCTATCCACCTTCAAGGTTAGTGAACTATTTTTGTTGTACTATTTTTTTTTATCTTAAAAAATGATTGTTCTTATTATTATTATTATTATTATTATTATTATTGTGTTGATGTAAATTGTTTAATGATTTTTTTAAATAAAAGGCAGTTTTGTGTCTTTTTATGACACAGGCTTGTGATCTTGGTTAAAGCTAAAGAAGTTCACAAAGTTTTGAACACGTGATTTTTTTCCCTAAGATAAAGATGTGGACTTCAAAATTACTATGATATTATTATTTTTGGTTGCTGAAAGAATTTGCTTATGTGGTGAACTGAAGTGTGACACGACTTGACTTGATTATATATTAGTATTTATGAACTATATGTAAAGGTTGTTTAGATCTTATAATTTCTGTTAGTGTTGAGTCTTCAACTCTTTTCTTGAAAAGAACTATATAGTGAATTTGTGTTGAATTTATTATGTTTTTGTTTGCAGATTTGCCTGGATTCACACGCAGTGTTTATAAGAGTAATCATGCTTTGATATCACCAGAAAGTCATGTATATGGCCCTTTGCCTGATTGGTACTCCCGACTTTCTTCATTCGTTTTGATTAAGATGTTTAAGCCTCTTCATTGCCCTCTTGTTGTGTAGTGACTTAAATTACTTTGACAGGATCAACACGTTAGGCGCATATTTAATTTCACCAGAAATGGGATCACACTTTCTAATGTACCTAGCTAAGTTGAAAGGTTTGATTATGACTTATTTCACTTAATCTATTATGTTTACTAAGTTGCCTGAGTATATTATCCTCGGAAGAGATATAGTTGCTTCAGCACGATTATTCTAGTCATCTAGATTACATATATTTCCCAACATACTAAATTTTTTATGCCATTTTCTGCTCATATACAATGGTGCATCATTTGGATGTTGCTTCCTTCCTTCCTTGAATATCTGAAGCATATGGGGTATATACAAGCCTCCTTAACTTTAGATCAATATTATTGAAAAAACAAAGTGTGGCATGGAAAATATTGAACACTTGGAAAGACATTGAAAAACAAATCACTTTGTAAAGGTGATTGCATCTTAGAAAATCTGGTTTCATCTCTCACAGAGGATTCTTCTCTCTCTCCAAAGTAGTAATGTTTCTCTTGTCCAATTCATGTCACACTGGTTCAAGAACAGCTTTCGCATACTTCAACTCTACAAAGCCCTGGAATGGCTTGTAAGTTGTAACTTCAGTGCCATTATGTCTGGTGCCCTGTTTGTTTCATTATTCTGGACCAACCTCCACACTAAATACCGTTTCTTTTGTTTCACACTAATTTTTATAATGTCTGGCAATATCTTATTTGTTTCTCTTTTTAGGGATCAAAATGATATTGGGTTACAATTTCCATCATATCCTCAAAAGTCTACCTTTACACTTTACCTTCACTCAGCCATATCATTTATGATGCTTGATGTTTTATGTATGGTGCAATTCACAGTTTGCCGCAAAACTGAATTTTCTGGTACACTTATGAGATATGCTTTGCCTCTTTTCCAGAAAATTCAAAATCAGGACTACCCCTGCCTGGTGTGGAGAGGTTGTAAACTCGTTATTTGACTTATTTCGGTTTTTCAGTTTCTGCATTCTACCCCTTCCCAATTTCTTTTCCATGACACTCCAAACCATTTGACATTGTTTCTGGCTCCTAAATGCATGTTTGATGTATTTACAAGATTGTTATGTGTAGATTTATCTTTGTGCTCCAAGGTTCTGTCACCCTCACTAATGCTGCTGGTGTTAGCCAACTACTGAAGGTAATAAGTTTATGATTTGAAAATGAACTTATTCTGTCACTTCTCAGTATGATGACCAATTTTTAGTATTGTTAAAAATTGAAATTTTATATAAATCTCAGGTTTGGTTAATGTGTTTTTTAAACTACTATTAGCTCTCTCTTTTAAAGTAATTAATGAAGAAAATATTATTAGAAAAGAAAGAGAGTCTGAAGGAGAATATAATATCCTCCTTAAGAGAAACAGTTGAAGATAACCGTGAGCCAAATTAGCTCAAAAAGATTTTTTTTTTTTTTAATTGGCAAATGTGAGTTTTGTTAGCAGAGGCGACTGACCACGCGACCTTTTCCCTCTTTTCTTCTCCCTTAACCATCCAACCCACAATAAAACTTCCAATCTTTTTCCATATCAGTAATAACAATTCCTTTGAAAAAACCATGAGTAAAGCGCACCAAAGTGAAGCTGTAGGCACTATCTTGTCCTATAAAAATATTAAGGGAAAAGAGAAACCCTTGAAAACTTGGACATTCCTCTACTGCCAAATGCACTAGAGAGCTGCACATTCCACTCATTACTAATTTACTATAACCTTGTGCCCTCCTAATTCCAGTTGTACCCTTTGAAACATATCGTGAGAAACTTCTTCAAGGTGGAATGACACACCTAGTGTTTCCCTGTACCCACTAAATGCTAACACAAGCAAAAGGCTGTTTTTGAACTATTTCTACACATAAACCACATATCAGGAGAAAAAGATTCACATATAATTTCCTCTTACCAGTATTTATACACCTGTGGTAGAAGTTCCATGTTAATTATGTTAGTTTCAGGAAATATATTATACATGATGTATTCTTATAACTGTTTTTTCTAATTTTGGTTACATTTTTCTGAGATCAAGCTCATTATTTAATCCTGGTGGTAGGTTCGCTTCAATGTATAAGTGTTTTATTTATAGAGTAGCAAACTCCAATGACATTTAAATTGGTCTTAAATTCAAGATACAATCCTTGAAATGTTTTTTTTTTTTATATATAAAATAAAAAAAGACTGATAATGATCAAAAAAGAAAAATTACGTACCCCATTGCCCAGAGGCTCCTCGCTATGTGAAGGTAAGGGGGAGGGATATTGTATCTAACCTTACCCTTGCATATGCAAAGAGGCTGTTTTCGGATTCGAACCCATGACCAACAAGTCACCAAGACACAACTTTACCGCTGTGTCAGGACTCGCCCTTAAAAAAAGGCTGACAATGATATTGCTTCAAAATTTTATCTTATACCTTGCTATTACTATTTTTTATTGCTTGAGAGCTTTATGCATTAATAATTAAGACGATAGGAAAATTTTATGATAAAAGGGAAGGAATGTTGAATAAACTTGATTGACAGCTTATGATATTGCTTTCTTATTTCTCACACTCTATTGCAAGATTGTCTCCTTTGGCGAGTCCTCTTATTTTCTGGTTATATGAAGTAATCATAGAAATATATATTTCCCTCTTGTGTGATACTTATTATTGACCTTAGTCTATTTGCACATAACAATTGCTGTGTCTTTCATTCATTTTTTTTTTCTGGCTTGTAGCTTTTATATAAATTTTCATGAAAATTTCGATAATCATATTTTCTATAAAGGATATAAAAAAATTGATACCATGGTTTTAATTCCAGGTTGATTCATATGCTTATTTTCCTCCAAATTTTGAACATTCAATTGAATGTGATGCACCTGCTACTATTGTGTTAATTGAACGAAGGTTTGTACTTTGTACTTCCCCCACTTGTAATTTATATGTTTCATCCCCATCACCTTGCCATTATGAGAATGTCTGCAATTAATTATGATTATTATATTGAAAATGGATTGATGAATCCATTTTATATTTCAAGATTACTTGATAAGTAGTCACAACATAAGTTGGTATAGCTTTCAAGGATTGCATATCTTATTTTAATTATGTACATTCAGATAGTGAGCAGTTGAGTACTCTAATGACTTTGTGTATGAAAAATGTCTATGATCTATTAGATATTCTCCGCTACCAAATCATATACCAGAGCCATTGGTTGGTTCAACTGATAAGCAGCCACTCCTTGAGACTCCAGGCGAGGTAAGCTGTTGACTCCAACATACTGAAAATCATTTTGTTTTATTTCACTTTTTTATTTTTTATTTCTTTGCTTTAAATTGAGTGATTATGTTTTCCAATTTAAGATGATAGTTCATAAAAGAACATTTATGCCACTGTTACGATTATTAATGTCATTGCCTGGAGCAATTCTTACATGCTTTGGGTTCATGTCACTTCTTATCATCAATCTGAGAGTATGTTTATTACTCTGAAGTCTGAACATGCAAGCATCCTTTTCTGGGTGTATTACACCCATCGATTCAGATAACTTTCTGACGGTCCATGTTTAACTACCAATACAACTCTGTATGATTTTGGTCTGTACGTAATACAATTGTGATATATTAGAAATTCCACATTTGTTGAGGGTTATCCTCGACAATTAAGTCCCTCTGCTCTCTTTTTCTCTATCTATCTTAGGTTTTTGAACTGTTATTCACTGTATCTTAAGTTTTTGAACAGTTTTCATTGCTCTCAATATGCATTATCAGATTTTTGAACTCAGGAAGCTAATTCCAACATCTTTGGCATATGACTTCAATATCCATGTAAGCTAAGCTCAAAACTCTCGTTTACTTACTCTTTTGGCACACTGTTATTCATTGCATATGTCCAATTTTCATGACCGTGGTTTCTGGCAAATTTTGGTTAAATGTTACTGATGTACCCATGGCTGCAGATAATGGATTTTCAACCTGGAGAATTTCTTAATGTAAAGGTAATTTGTTCTCTACCCTACTGATGTGGGTATGTTATATATGTATGCCTTACAGTTGAATTAGGAATGTGGGTCTTTACAATGGGGATATGATGATAAATCACCTCTCTTTTGTTGGACAAATCAATGGTTAGTAGCTTAATAAAGGATGGTCAAGAAGGAAATGAATGACTATCCTTGGTTAGATTCTAGTGACATTTAATTTGTGGTCAAAGCTCTTTCTTGAAGCCTATATAAGGGGGGCTTGAATGATGTTTTGTATCATCCCCATTTTATTCAGTCTCTTCCCTTGTGAAGCTTTTGTTTATATTTTCTAGAGGGGAATTATAAGGTGATTTTACTCCTGTTGATAGAGATAGTGATAGTTGTTCTCTCCTAACAAGTTTGAGAGTCATTGTAATTACTATATTCTTTCGATTATGATCCTTCTTTCACTTGTGGATGTAGCCTATAGTGGGAGAATGTTGCGAAATCGGCAAGTATACCGTTCGTTCAAGTAATAAAGAGATAAGTAAAGATATCGTCCCACGAGGATTAGTGTACCGATTGTATTATAACTTAAATCTAAAAGTTGGATGGATAAATGTTTGGTGAAAAGTATGGATTGTGTGTTTGAACAATTAAATGTAAGACAAGGATTTAAAACATAAATCTAATTTATGAACAAGGAAACGAAGTTGTGACAATGTAAAGAACGCGTAGCCAGGGCACTCACACTCGATGTTTCCTTCCAATGAAATCGTATCGATTACTACATTCACTTAACTAAGTTATTTAGCCATTATGTGCATACAAGTTCAGTTGTTCAACAATTCCTCAGTGAAACAACCCTTTAACCCGCTTGAAAGTTCTAATCCCTTAGTCACCTTCCTAGAGTTAAACATTAAGCAACACATTGAAGAAACTACCAACATACATTCCCATTCCTAGGTAATGTAAAGCTAGTTACCACACTTAGTTCCAAGACTAAAGCCCCAATATTCCTATTGTGAACCCTAGCTCTTTAACCTTTAATAGATTGATCAAGTCTAAGAAAGAGATATAAACATTCAAGCAAAGTGCAGTAAAATGACTTTTGATAAATGAATAATAGCATTCAATACATCCCAATGGAATTTACATCAAGTGCTTGGCCCTAGCTACAAAATAGAACTAGCCAAACCTATTCATGGTTAGCCCTGAACTAACAAAAAGAAACATGCCCAGCTGAAGCACAAGGAAGAAGAAGGTGAAGAAGAATCTCCACTTGAGCCTTCAACTCCCAAGCCCTAGCAAAGCTTCCCAAGCTTCTAAAACCCTTAAGTTTGTGTCTTCTCCAGTGTAGGAACGTGCCTTCAATGCTGAGGTTGAAGTATTTATAAGGGGAGGGTGAAAGTCCAAATCTGCCCTCTATCAGCTTTCAGAATTACACAAACAGCAGCCTTCCACGCTGATGGCGTGGGATCCCAGGCTGGTAGCGTGGCATTCCAGAGAAAATTGCATCTTTACTTCACATCCCACGCTGGTGGCGTGGGTTTCCAGTGGAATTTGCAAATGGAGGTTGTTTTCCACGCTGGGGGCGTGGGTTCCATGCTAGTGGCGTGGCAAGCCTTTGCTCAAACTTGCTTGAATGATACTCTTTCCTGTTATAAAGATGTTCAAATTAGCATAACACATGACAGGAAAAGATTCATCAACATTTATCTTAATTATATGCAATTCTAGGCTATTTGTAGATGATTCTTAGCTTTTAATAGCTTGGAAAGACCTATATGCTAGGCGCATATCAAACAATTCCCAGATTTAGATATTGCTGTCCTCAGCAATGAACAAAAAGTTTCAAGAAGGAAGCATGAATCAAATCTCCAAGAACAACATTGAATACAACAATCCTTGAGCTTAAAATGCTACAAATAACTGAATCCAATCAAAACTTCACACAACGCTTTTCAAATCTACCAAACATAGTAGTCTAACTTGAATACCCTTCACAAATGCAATAATTCACTCATCACTCAAGTGTCTGGTATTCTCTCAATCCATCACAGTCCTAGTACTACTATAAGCTTGCTCTTATTCTCAAGTTCCTAACAATAAGAACATAACACATGCATAACTGATCAAAAGGTCTTAAAAAGGGTTGTAATGTGGCTTGGCTTAAAAGTAGGAGCATTTAGGAAGTGGCTAAATAAGCATTGAGATTGAACTCTCTAGATTTTTGAAAGTTTTCTTTTTCAATCTGTTCCTCCTTTCAATATTTTCTTTCCCTTTTCTTTCAAATTGCTAATTCTTTCCTTTCATTTTGTTGATTGGCTTTTAATGAATGCCATTCTTTGTTTTTCATCCCTTTTCATTCTTGTTATTTACCTTGGTATTTGTATTCTTTTCTTTCAAAACCACATATCAATTTAGCAGTTCAATCTCAACCAAGGTAAGATAATGCATATGGTTTGAGGTATTTATCAAAAAGAAGGTTTCAGGCTCAAGGGGTTAACAAAGGAAATACTTGTAGGGAAGTCTATTTGGCCTAAGCTTATCAGAACAGAATGCCTTTATCACATCAATCATGCATGCATAAGAGAGAAACAGAGCAAGTTCTAGAGTGCTATCGCTGTGAGGTCTCTCTACAAGGAATTAACTGATTAGGCCCAAAACTCACAGGCTGTGGTACAAGCTAGACTTATGATGATGTCAAATCAAACATTGCATTCCATTTCGAATTGAATTCAGCCATACAAGCATTCACACTCAGTTCGTGTTCCACGCAACATTATAGCAGGATTCATGTCACCAATGCTTCCAAAATCTAATCACACAATGACTGATTGAGCAAATCCAAATCTGAGGTATGCATGCTTTTAGCAAAATTGTCTAATATGTACACCTAATGTTAGGTTAAAATTAGACTCTGTGATTACTATACTCCTTGATCCACAAAAAAAAAATTTCAAAATATCTACCTGTATCTGTTCACCATTTCACAAAAAGAAAAATTGTTCACCAAAAAGAATTATCATTCACAAAAAGAATTTTGTTTGACTGACGCTTGTTTCTTCAACTAACGCAGCGTCTTCCCAGATTTAAACTCAATTGCTGTCCCCAGCAATGACGTAATTAGTGACACAAAATAATTAAACACAAAGAAACGCGTTACTAGAGGAAACAGGATTCAACTCATACGCAAATATATAACCATGGCAGAAATGTCTATGATGTCCAAGCAAATGTACCATCAGATCACAAAAAGTATGCATAAAGTCTAAACATGAAACTAGTCCAAAGCATGAAACAGAAACTAAACATAAGCATAAGTAAAGAGAGGGATAGGGGAGATAATCCAAGTCAGTGGGGTTGGTCATCCTCCATGGGGTCTGCGCCATCTGGGGGTGGTGATGGATAGGCGAAGGCAAGTGCAGGAGGTTGTGGTTGAAATTCGGAGGGATCAATGGACAGACGTCTGCAAATAGCCTCAAGCATGCGGTGTTGGCTGTCTACTTTTTCCTGCAGCTGAATGTAACTGGCGGAGTCCTCATAAATAGGGGTTCGGTGGGATGCTGGACGGCGAGAAGAAGATGCTGGTGCCCTAGGTGGAGGAGAAGCAGCTCGTGGTGGAGGTCTGGGGATCTCAGGCTGAGGCTCCTCTAAGCCCTCGCGTGGTGCATGTCGAGGACTTCGAGCATCCATTTCTTCTTAGGTAAGCTCGGCGGTGCGAATAAGCTGCTCCTGAAGCATGTGCTTCACGGAGTCCAAGTAGGTCCGGAGAGTCATAGTGGTGCCCGACTTCACATCCTTTGGCTCATCCTCAGGGATCTCCAAACCTGCATGCATACACAAATGGGAGATAAGAGAAGAATGCGCTAGATAGAAGCGGCTGCTGCTGTCTAGTGTCATGTGCAGAATCCGGTTAGAGAGAACAGAAGCAATGTCTAGGTTCTGCTCCCTCATCAAGACATAAAGCAGACAAGTCCTCTCCACATTGACGTCCGTCATATTAGTTGATGGAATGATGGTATGGTTGACGAA
Organism: Glycine tomentella; assembly: GCA_007407185.1. Lineage (NCBI taxonomy): Eukaryota > Viridiplantae > Streptophyta > Magnoliopsida > Fabales > Fabaceae > Glycine > Glycine tomentella. The sequence goes on along the minus strand of PYAF01002917.1, from coordinate 1,866,103 downwards.
CTGATGCCAGAAGTCTGCCTCAGGAGTCAGCTCTTGTCTCTTCAGCTTCTCTGGGATTCCATCCGAACAAGCTTTCATTTTTCATGAAGAATACCGCCCTGTGATGCCTCGGCGAAGCTCATCTGCCAACTGAGGCATATCCTCTCTGTATAAGGCTTTGCCGGTACTCGGAATAGGTTGCATTCGGTCATATCAGCGTGCAAAGTCACAGCCATAGATGCTCTGGAATGAGGTTTGGAGGAAGCTTTCAATGAATTTGGCGTCAAATGGGACCCTGACTCCTCTTACCCAACTCCTCCGACGCTCTTCCACAGTGTCCCGATCCACATTAGCCAGGAATTCCTTCAAAACTGAACTGGAGCTGGGTTCTGGAAAGCTGACTAGTGTGTGCCAGTGACGTCTAGTGATCACTTCTAGGATTGGAGAGTCGGCTGGCAAATCTTCCCAAGCTATGCACTTCTCGGGAATGATCTTCTTAGGGAGGTACCACTTATCAAACCTATCTTGGTGTTCCCGAGAGCGGAAGCGACAGTCATCAAATTCAGCTGTACGCAGCCGCTTACTGCTAGCCCCAGTGGTGGCTTTCTGCTTACCTTTGTCAACTTGTTTTCCATAAAATTCAGAAAAATCCAATACACCACATAATTTCCATTAAGTTATTTCCAAATATACTATAATGTAAGCATTGGAAATTCCCAGTTCCCAGATTTGCTTAATACCATATTCTGGGCAAGCAAGTTCACAGTCATCACATATGGTTGCAAGGAAGCCAGAATGAAATGTGGTATAGGAATTCCCACATTCAAAATATTTAAAAGCAAGCATACAAGTTCAGAATTTTATAATCACATCACATCTAATCCCCATGAAAACACAACAGGGAACACTTAAACAGATTATAAGCTTGAAGCAAATTAGGCAAGAAAGATGCATGAATAGGCTTGTAGGGAATTCCCAGATTTAAACTCAAATAATGGGTCACAAGAGGTGTATCCAATTCAGAGAACTTGTGCTTATGCCCATTAATTGATAGCAAAACATAGTCATGCAAACCATCTGGTCCTCTAAATTCTCACCAACACAGGTCTTTCAAAATTAAACTTATTCCCAAACTCTGAATTCGAACATTATCATCATGGAACACATGCTATGTAAAACACTATCTGCACTACAATTCCCAGATTTGATTCACACACTACCTCATACAATATGCTTCATGATGAATAATCAAATCAGTGGGTACATGTGCAATGGTCAAGGTATTCGGGTTTTCAAACATTAAATCTCAGCAATAATGCCTAACCATTTAACTTGTCATCCCATGGTTCTAGGGTTTTAGTCACAATCTTAGAGTTGCATGCCAAACAATTGAATAGTCATGAAGGTCCCTAAAAACCCTAGCACTCACTGAATCATGCCACACATAGTATCTCCAAGACATTACACACAATGAAAGCAATCCATTAAGTATTGAAAGCAGAATTTCAGAGTATTACAAGAAAACCCTTAAGATAATAAAATGTAAGCTTTTGAAAGCAATCAAGCAAAGATCAGAATCACAATGAGTAGAATGAGAGGGTATTGAGCAATTTACAGCTTTCATTCAGAAACACAAGAATTAAAGCATGACAACCCAGCCAGCGCCACTGGCGTGGCTTCCACGCTGCCAGCGTGGGCTGGGAAATGAACCAGAAGCTTCATCAATGGGGTTTTCAAGGTTTCCCCTTCCCATGGTGTTCCTAAACATCAGAGCAACACAAACAAGGAATGCTTACCTTATCACGAGCCATGGGTATGAGTTGAGAATGAGGAATGCACCAAATGATAACCCACGAGAGAAATGGTTAGAGCAACAGAATGGAGGAAGATGAAATGTGTGGTGAGGAATGGAAGATGATGAGGTTAAAGGAGAGAGAGAGAGAGAGAGAGAGAAAATAATGGGAAGTTAATGAAAGTAATGGGTTAATGGCAGTTATGGGAAGGAGTTATGAGAAGGTGAGGGGTTAGGGTTAAGGGAAATGGAAAATGAAAATAAGATATCAAAATTCGAAATTTGAAAGCCACTTCAGAAACTGCCACGCCACCAGCGTGGCTCTCCACGCTACCAGCGTGGCTTGGCAGGGGGAATTGAACTTGCTGAGGGTTTCCCACGCTGCCAGCATGGCACTCCACGCTACCAGCGTGGATGTTCAGGGAATCTTGGCTTTTGAGAAAGGTCCCCACGCTCCTGGCATGGCTTTCACGCTACTAGCGTGGGATTCCAGGGACATTTGACACTTCCCTTGCTCTTAATTCATGCCACTCCTGACTTACTATAATGTTACCCCTAACAGTACACCCTCATACTTAAATGAAAAATGGAATAAACAAGCAAAATAGACATGATTGATATATAGATTACCTCAATCAATATGCAATAAAGGAACTACATGAATCTATTCTAAAGAAAAGAAAAGAAAAACACACAAACAAAGAAAACACCATTGAGTTGCCTCTCAACAAGCGCTTGTTTAACGTCACGAGCCTGACGGGAATCAATTAAGATTCAGGTGAGCGCAAAGGGATTGCAACGACCTCCCTATCAATCTGACCACCAAAATATGGCTTTAGTCGCCATCCATTGACCTTAAATGGTCTGTTGGTGTCAAGAGGAGAGATTTCTATTGTTCCATAAGGAAAAACCATTACAACCACGAATGGTCTAGACCATCTAGATTTGAGTTTACCTGGAAACAACTGCAAGCGCGAGTTGTACAATAATACCTGTTGCCCTGGTTCAAACTCTTTTGGGTGGATCTGCTTGTCATGCCATCTCTTGGTTTTCTCCTTGTAAAGCCTAGCATTCTCATAGGCGGCAAGTCTGAATTCATCTAATTCATTCAGCTGCAACAAACGCTTCTCCGTAGCTTTTGATAGCTCAAAGTTGAGGAACTTGGTGGCCCACATAGCTTTGTGTTCCAACTCAACCGGAAGATGACAGGATTTCCCATACACCAACTGATACGGTGACATACCTATCGGTGTTTTAAAAACTGTCCGATAAGCCTACAATGCATCATCCAATTTCTTGGACCAGTCCTTCCTAGAACTTCCAACAGTCTTCTCAAGTATCCTCTTCAATTCTCTGTTAGAAACTTCTACTTGACCGTTGGTTTGTGGGTGATAAGGCGTGGCCACCTTGTGAGTTACCCCATACTTTGTGAGCAAACTTTCAATTTGCTTATTGCAGAAATGTGTGCCACCATCACTGGTTATAGCCCTAGGAACCTCGAAACAAGTGAAGATGTTCTTTCTCAAGAAGTTTGCAACCACTCTAGCATCATTAGTGGGCAATGCCAATGCTTCCACCCATTTGGAGATGTAGTCGACTGCCACCAAGATATATTGATTAGAGAAAGACTTGGGAAAAGGTTCCATGAAGTCTATTCCCCAAACATCAAACAATTCAACCTCCAAAATGTTGTTGAGTGACATTTCATCTCTACGGGATATGTTACCCGTTCTTTGGCACCTATCATAATTTTCTACAAATGCCTTAGCATCTTTAAATAAGGTGGGCCAATAATATCCACTCTGCAGAACCTTGTGAGCAGTTCGGTTGCCTCCAAAATGTCCTCCATAACTTGAAGCATGGCAATGCCAGAGGATCTTTGGAACATCAAACTCAGCTACACATCTCCTGAGAATGCCATCAGCACATTGGAAATATAGAAATGGGTTGTCCCACTGGTATCTTCGGGCATCATACAAGAATTTCTTCCGTTGCTGCCATGTGAAGTCATCAGGAACTGCTCCCACAGCTTTATAGTTAGCCATATCAGCAAACCAAGGAGCATTTGTGACAACCATCATCTGCTCATCTGGAAATAACTCATTAATGGCCAGTTCTGGCCCATCTTACAGATTTGTAGCTTGAATCCTTGACAAGTGGTCTGCTAATTTGTTTTCCACCCCAGCCTTTACTCTTATCTCTAAATCAAACTCTTGAAACAAGAGCATCCAACGCAGTAGGCGTGGCTTAGCATCCTGCTTGGTCAATAAATACTTAAGAGCAGCGTGGTCAGTGAAAACAATAACCTTGGAACCAATCAAGTAAGGTCTAAACTTATCAAGTGCATATACTACAGCTAGCATTTCTTTTTCAGTTGTGGCATAGTTAATCTGTGCCTCATTCAAAACCTTGCTAGCATAATATATCACATGCAGAAGTTTGTCCTTACGTTGACCAAGGACAGCCCCAATTGCATAAGCACTTGCATCACACATCAATTCAAAGGGCAAGTTCCAATCAGGAGCTGTTAAGACTGGTGCAGTTGTAAGCTTTTCCTTCAACACATTAAATGCATTGAGGCAAGCTTCATCAAAGACAAAATCAGATTCTTTTGTTAACAGTTGGCTAAGAGGTCTTGCAATTTTGGAAAAATCCTTAATAAACCTTCTATAAAGCCAGCGTGGCCCAAAAAGCTACGCACACTGTTAACATTTGTGGGAGGAGGCAATTTTTCAATCAACATAAGTTTGGCCTCATCTACTTCAATGCCTTTTGAAGAGATTTTATGGCCCAAAACAATGCCATATCGTACTATGTAATGACACTTCTCCCAGTTCAAAACAAGATTGGTTTCTTGGCATCTTTTCAAAACTTTAGACAAATTAGATAAGCATGCATCAAAACAAGAACCAAACACAGAAAAATCATCCATGAACACCTCTAAAAATTTCTCAACCATATCAGAAAAGATGGAGAGCATACACCTTTGGAAAGTTGCAGGCGCATTGCATAAACCGAAGGGCATCCTTCTGTAGGCAAATACTCCAAAGGGGCAGGTGAATGCTGTCTTTTCTTGGTCCTCTGGTGCCACGGGAATCTGATTATAGCCAGAATATCAATCAAGGAAACAATAGAAAGCATGGCCGGCTAGTCTTTCCAGCATCTGATCAATGAAGGGAAGGGGGAAATGATCTTTCCTGGTCGCATCATTCAATCTTCTGTAGTCTACGCACATCCGCCAACCAGTGATGGTTCTTGTAGGTATCAGATCGTTGTTATCGTTCTGAACCACCATCACTCCTCCTTTCTTCGGTACTGTCTGCACCGACCTCACCCAAGCGGTGTCTGAAATGGGATAAATCATCCCTGCATCAAGAAACTTCACCACTTCTTTCCGGACCACTTCCTTCATCATCGGATTAAGCCTTCTTTGTGGTTGCCTCACGGGCTTCACATCATCCTCCATCAGAATCTTGTGGGTGCAAAATGAAGGATTGATACCCTTCAAGTCTGAGATGGACCATCCAATGGCGGATTTATGCTCCTTGAGCACCTTTATCAGCTTGGCTTCTTCATCCCCGGATAAGCCTTTGTTAATGATAACAGGGTATGTCTCATCTTCCCCCAAAAACACATATTTGAGAGCTTCTGGCAACTCCTTCAATTCCAGCTTTGGTGCTCCATGATCAATATCAGTTGCCTTCTTCTCCAAAACCTCCATCACTGTTTCCACCACCTTTTGAGGTATGACAGAATCTTGTGGTTCTAATTCCTCTTCTATTCCCTTGATCAGAATTTCTTCAGCTTGGACACACTCATCCAATACATCAATACAGAAACAGTCATTCCTATCAAAAGGGTTTTTCATTACATCGAACACATTAAAAACCACTGATTCATCATCCATCCTCAGTTCCAGCTTCCCTTTCTCTACATCAATTAATGCTCGGGCTGTAGCTAAGAATGGTCTTCCCAAGAGAAGTGGTATCTCACTCTCTTCAGCCATATCCAACACTATGAAGTCAGCTAGAAAGATAAACTTGTCAACCTTGACAAGAACATCCTCCAAAACTCCGCTTGGCTTTCTTAAGGATCTATCGGCTAACTGAAGGGATACCATAGTAGGCTTTAGCTTAGATATGCCCAAGGATTTGCACACAGTCAATGGCATTAAGTTGATGCTAGCACCAAGATCACAGAGAGCTCTCCCCACATTAACATTTCCAATGGCAATTGGGATGTTAAAGAACCACCGTGTCACATTCCTGCAGCTTGTGCTTCTTGGAAAGAATCTCTTTCTTGAACTTGGCATAGTTGGGCATATTTGCCAATGCCTCAGCAAAAAGAATGTTCACTTGCAGCTTTTTGAACATTTCCAAGAACTTAGCAAACTGTTGCTTCTGAGCTTTTTGCTTTGTCTTCAAGGGATATGGTGGTTTCTCACATTTAGAGAAATTCAGAGGTGGCTGCTTAGGCTTTGAAGAAACCCTTTCTTCCTCCTTCTCGGGTTCCTTTGAGCTGCTGGAGGCTTCTTCCACTTCAGGTTCCTTTTCAACTATAGGCCCTTCTTTTTCCTTCTCTCGACAGACTACATTAGATTTTTCTTTTGGGGTAATCACTATCCCACTTCTGGTGGTTATAGCCTTTGCATGTTCTCTAGGATTCACCACAGTGTCACTAGGGAATTGGCCTTGTGGTCTCTCAGCTAGTTGCTTGGAGATTTGGCCTATTTGAACCTCTAGATTCCTGATGGATGCGCCTTGATTCTTAAGCTGAGACCTTGTCTCATTCATAAATGCATCAGTATTCTGGATGTGATCGTTTGTGGTTTTGGCCAACTGCAACATAGCCTTCTCTAATTTTGATGGCTCCTTGGGAGGGATGAGAGGCGATTGCAAATAATGGTTAGACTTGTAGTCTAACCCACCTCCTTGAGGTCTTGGTGGATAACTACTCCCAGAAGCTTGATTATAATTTCTCTGATAATCTTGTGGAGGTCTCTGATCATACCATACTCCGTTAACTTGAATTGGATCAGCCCCCACCAAGGTAGGACAAACGTTGGACTCATGGTCCCCTTGGCAACATTCACATACAACCACACCTGCTTTAATTGAAGAAGCTTGAGCTTTTGAGATCTCAAGCTTGTCAATTTTAGCATTGAGGACGACTAGCTGCTGTGATAAAAGTTTCTGCTCAGCCAACATAGCATCAGTGCTGCCCAGATGAATGACTTCCCTCTTAGGCTGAGTTGCAACACTCTCATTTTCAGTACATGCCAAAGAGTTGATCAACTCATGAGTTTGGGCTGCGGTTTTTGATCTTATGGAGCCTCCGGCTGCTCCATTTACTACCAGCTTGGACTCCGGTGTCAACCCATTGAAGAAGATGCACACCTTCTTCCCAACTGGCATGTCGTATTGAGGACATCGCCGGATCAGCTCTTGGAATCTATTCCATGCCGCGCATAATGTTTCTCCTTGGAGCTGAGTGAAGTTGGTGATCTCATTCACCAATCGGTTGTATTTTTCCATGGAGAAATATTGGGCGAAGAACTTTGCCATCAGCTCATCCCAAGTGGTTATACTGTTTGAAGCTTGACGGCCTAACCACCTGAGAGCTTTCCCTTTCAAGGCAAAAGGAAAAAGCCTCAGCCTAATAGCATTGTCTGACATTCCATGATGGCGGATGGTGTCACAAATCATCATAAATCTATCAGCAAAGTCATGAGGATCCTCATTGTCCTCACCACCAAATTGACTCTGTTCCACCAAGCTTATTAGAAAAGGGTGGATGTCGAAGCTATTTGCTTGAATGGATGGTCTGACTATGCTTGATGCAGGCCGGACGAACATAGGAGTAAGGATGTCCTCCATGAGTTCATCCTCAGATCTTGGCTGCTCCCTATTCCTCTCAGCCATATCTAGTTCTTCTTCTGGTTCTTCTTCTTCTTGTGGTCTAGAACTAGATACTTCTGCTTCCTTCCTTTGTCTCGCTAACTTCTGGTTCCTCTTTGCTGTTTTCTCAATTTCCGGATCAAACTGAAGATTCACGGGGTCAGCGGTACCTCGCATAAACTCTGGAAGCAGGTCAGTAACAAAATAAATCCAACGTTAAAGATAAAAAGTTATAATAAAATTGGCTAAAACAATTCCCGGCAACGGCTCCAAAAACTTGTTACGAAATCGGTAAGTATACCGTTCGTTCAAGTAATAAAGAGATAAGTAAAGATATCGTCCCACGAGGATTAGTGTACCGATTGTATTATAACTTAAATCTAAAAGTTGGATGAATAAATGTTTGGTGAAAAGTATGGATTGTGTGTTTGAACAATTAAATGTAAGACAAGGATTTAAAACATAAATCTAATTTATGAACAAGGAAATGAAGTTGTGACAATGTAAAGAACGCGTAGCCAAGGCACTCACACTCGATGTTTCCTTCCAATGAAATCATATCAATTACTACATTCACTTAACTAAGTTATTTAGCCATTATGTGCATACAAGTTCAGTTGTTCAACAATTCCTCAGTGAAACAACCCTTTAACTTGCTTGAAAGTTCTAATCTCCTAGTCACCTTCCTAGGGTTAAGCATTAAGCAACACATTGAAGAAACTACCAACATACATTCCCATTCCTAGGTAATGTAAAGCTAGTTACCACTCTTAGTTCCAAGACTAAAGCCCCAATATTCCTATTGTGAACCCTAGCTCTTTAACCTTTAATAGATTGATCAAGTCTAAGAAAGAGATATAAACATTCAAGCAAAGTGCAGTAAAATGACTTTTGATAAATGAATAATAGCATTCAATACATCCCAATGGAATTTACATCAAGTGCTTGGCCCTAACTACAAAATAGAACTAGTCAAACCTATTCATGGTTGGCCCTGAACTAGCAAAAAGAAACATGCCCAGTTGAAGCACAAGGAAGAAGAAGGTGAAGAAGAATCTCCACTTGAGCCTTCAACTCCCAAGCCCTAGCAAAGCTTCCCAAGCTTCTAAAATCCTTAAGTTTGTGTCTTCTCCAGTGTAGGAACGTGCCTTCAATGCTGAGGTTGAAGTATTTATAAGGGGAGGGTGAAAGTCCAAATCTGCCCTCTATCAGCTTTCAGAATTACACAAACAGCAGCCTTCCACGTTGATGGCGTGGGATCCCACGCTGGTAGCGTGGCATTCCAGAGAAAATTGCTTCTTTACTTCACATCCCCGCTGGTGGCGTGGGTTTCCAGTGGAATTTGCAAATGGAGGCTGTTTTCCACGCTGGGGGCGTGGGTTCCACGCTAGTGGCGTGGCAAGCCTCTACTCAAACTTGCTTGAATGATACTCTTTCCTGTTATAAAGATGTTCAAATTAGCATAACACATGACAGGAAAAGATTCATCAACATTTATCATAATTATATGCAATTCTAGGCTATTTGTAGATGATTCTTAGCTTTTAATAGCTTGGAAAGACCTATATGCTAGGCGCATATCAGAGAACCATATAATTCTTGGTGTTCATTTTATCTTTATTTTTCTCATTTCAACTTTTGTTGCAAGTCAAATTATGATCAGAAATTTCCACACATCTTTTTACTTTGAAGACTTTTCATCGAATGACATTAACTGTGGTATAAATTTGAATAATGTAATGTAATAGTCTAGTTATGCAAATATGCAATCATTTTTTATGGCACATCCAAATATATGCTTAATGTATACTTCTGATTTGGCCTATTATCTCAAGTTCCCATTTTTTCCATTATCAAATAAAAATTTAGGTTTTTTCATGAGATATCATGTTGAAACTTGTATAAAACAAGCTATCACTTTAATGCCATGTTTGGTTGGGTGGAAATAGGGTGGGGAGAGTGGAAATAATGTTGGTTGTTTGGTTGAATTGAAAAGTGGAAATAGGGTGGGGCCTAGTAGTACTTTTCTATTCTATCTCACCTATTTCCATTCATCTTTCTATCTCTATTTATATCTTCTCTATTTCTCTAACCAAACACTTTTAAATTTCACTTATTTTCATTCTTCTTTTCTATTTCCATCCACTCTATTTCTTTCCTCTTTACCAAACAGACCCTAAAAATGAATAGTCTTCACATGACAATGAAGCTGAATTTTATCACGTTTAGGACTAATTAATGTGATGTTATGCTATCTTCAAAACATATCCTCAGTACATTTTATTGAACAGATAAAAGTAAAAGGATACACATCTTTTATAGAATTGCACTTCCATGATATTGTTTTGAAATCAGCGAGCCATTTTCTTTTTGATGTTAGGATCTATTGTACATTTTTCATTAGTTATTCATATAGAAGTCTAGGTGAGAGTTAGTTTATCTTCCAATTTTTTTAAAGGTTTTTTAATTTTATATTAAATTTGTGGCTTTTGCAGGAGGTCCATTATAACCAGCATGGTTTGCTGCTATTGGAAGGGCAAGGCATTTATCGTTTGGGTGATAGTTGGTAAGAGTTTTAGACCTAACCTGTCAAAAAAATTGTTCTGAATGTTGCATGGAGTTCCATATGGTGGCATTTTTCTTTCCATTAAATGGGCACTGCTGCATTGAAAGAGGAGTTTCATTTGGTCTATGTGGAAGTAGTGTGACTGGTATATATACAATATCTATTACTTTGGGCTATGCCTATCCAATCGCTTGAGCTTTTGATTTTGCGTTGAATTTGGGATCTTGGCCCTAGGTTGGCTACTAACAGTGAGCTATTTGAACTTAACTGGTCAGATTTGAATGATTGTGCATCTTGGTTGAGAGTAGGACTGTGCATGACCTCTCTCATGCCTCTAACCCGGTCTGATTTGAAGTTGATTTTGATGTATTCAGGTTTTAGAAATTAGACTTGTTGTATTTTGAGGACAAATTCGAGTTATTTCGGGTCATCCCAATCCAGTTTGGTGTCCTATTTTCTTCTAAAAGATATAAGATTATTAAACAATTGGTTATCAATAAAATTTTTTAATTTATTTAATAGATAATATTTTGTACATCATGTTCTACTATGTGGTGTCTGCTAGATTTTGGGTTGGATTTTAGGTTGTGTTCTTCAGTGCATTTTGGATAGAATATATACTATTTTTATTGTTTTCCAAGATTGATTTGTTACATGATATTGTTTATTCTTATCATTGCAAACTGGCACTTTATATCAGTGATTTGTTTTTTCATTCTTTTTCCTGTGAATAGGTACCCAGTTCAGGCTGGTGATGTCATTTGGATGGCACCATTCGTCCCACAATGGTAAATCATATTATATACAGCTACATTTATGATAAATGTTAGGAACACACTCATACTTTTTTCAACACATTCTCTTTAATTAGTTAAAATTTATTGAAAATGACAGATTTTTGTGGATCCCACTTCATATATAATTCTCATGATTTAGTAATTTTCAATAAATTTTAACCAATTAAAAAGAGTGTATTTGAAGGGTTGTGTTAAATAGTGTATTCGTAGCACTCCTCATGTAACTTTAACCTCATTTTACATGTTCAATAATAATACATGTGCTGTCATCAGGTATGCTGCCTTAGGGAAAACAAGAACACGGTATCTTATATACAAAGACGCGAACAGAAGCCCATTGTAACCGTAATGTTTTAGATGTGAATGATATGGAGGATAGCGACTCCCTTCTTATGTAATGATTTAAATAAAGTGCTGAATACATTTATCTGTGATATGCTTAATGTTTTTAGTATTTGTTCACTTCAGTTTTATTGTAGACGTGTATTGGATAAACACGACTATATTATCTTGGGTTGAACCTTTCTTTTTCGTCACCAAGTTGAGTTTTCAAAGAGTCCTTGAAAAATTACCTCAAAACTTAAGAACTAGATAATGAACATGTGCCATGCACGGGACAACAATTTATGATAATACAATGTTATAATTTTTACAAAAAAACCATTTTTTTTTTGCAAGTTAAAAATTGCAAGATAATATATTTGAGGCTTAAAAATTTGTTGGTTCAATTTTGATAAGATAAATGAATAGACCAAGCAACATTTACATTTGATGCATCTTTGCAACTATAATGCTACCTGCCCCCCTCCCAAAGACATAATAAATTTTAAGTATGGCTTTTCTATTTCAAACTTCGAAAAAATTTCTTTTAAATTTCATTTGAAGTCTCATTGGATACTTGCCCTTCATTGTTTGATATTTGTATCTTCAAATCGATACGTGAAGTAATCCTAGAAATAATAACGTATAATCATCCAAGTGAAAAATAGGTTGTGAAAGATAAATGTCAATACGTTTAAAAGATTGTCCTTGTCTTTTATTTATAGTCATTAAACAATAACAGAAATTATTTACACTAAAATTTAAAAGAAATTATGTGATCAGATGGTGTCTATGAAATTTTTGGTCCTAAACTTAAATTGAAAATTAAATTTATATTATAGTTCAAATCAAAGTCACATGAAAGTTAAGTGAATAGTATCACAGGTTAGAAATATATTTATCTTTGTATCGCATTACTCTTTTGATTTTGGATCTAACAATTTCATTCCCCAATATGCATTTGCGAACCCCATTTGGCCTAAAGATAAATGGCAACATGATTGAATAATGGTGTCCATATGGTTAGATGATGACACTCACCATAGAAGTAATAAAAATATCATACTTTTAATAAAAACACAATTACTATTGAATGTTTTAATTCATATGTAAAATAATTGTCATAGGACCATCGATCATCTTAATGTGCATTTTCTCAACAAATTCCCTGTAAAGTACATGTTACCCTGTTATTACTACAATAACGCAAATAATTTCATTTAGCTTTTCCAAAATTGGGATATTGAATTGACCAAATTTTGACATTATAAGATATATTAAGATGGTTGCATCTTACTCCAGATCCTAAAACACAGTCCATAAATTTATCTTCTCGCTATTTTTGTCTAACTCTTTAAGATCATCCTTCTCTACAACATGCATGTCCTATGACTATTGATCAACTTAAATAATTACTCCAATTAACTATTCACGAACTACTAAATTCTTTTTGAAAAAAATACTAAATACTAAATTTTATTAAATTATTAGTAATAATATATAATAAATTTAAAATAATTAATCAAATACTTATCAATTTTATAATAAATATTTTAAAAATATAATCAAAATTTTCTTTCTCCTCAAATCATATATTTATTTATTTATTTATTAACATTTCTTTGTACATTAAAATTTACTTTTATCTTCAACATTAATTATTCTTATATGAAAAAAATCAACAAAAAAAATTATCAATTTTAATGAATTTTATCATACTCGATCATTTGTTCATGTTTGATTTGCAGTTAAAAATGTTGCAAGACATATTCTAATACAAATTCAATGAATAAAAGTAAAATGAATGCAAAAGTAAGAATATGGAACTGTTGACAAGATTACTTCAAAAGTAATTTTATAACATATTTCCAATCATACTCCTAGTTTGTGTACTTTTCTGTGTAATTATAACAATGACTTTTTATTACATAAAAAAAATATAAAAGGAGTGTTAGCAACAGTTTCTCTTTCACTATTTTTTGGATATTCTAAATGATTGGTTAAAATTTATTGAAAATCAGAAGAAAAAAACATTAGTTAAAAAATAAAATCTACAAAAATTGATAATTTCAATAAATTTCAACCAATCGCATAAATAATATCCAAAAGAAAATGTAAGAAAAACTGTGGTTAACGCTCTTTAAAGTATAATGCAAAGAATCCCTGTACAATGAAAAGTTGGCTCCGCATTATTAATGTCAGCAGAATTAATATTCACGTTGAACTATGGTAAACAAAAACTTAGGTGCCCATTAGTTTCTTTGAAAAAGCTTTTATTTTATTATTATCTTGGTTGAAAAAATCTACCTACCTTGATTGTTCCTGCACATTAATTTTTCTTATAAATCATGTGTCAACATAGTTTATTTAGAGGAAATACAGTTATATCATTTCATTCAGAATATGAGTAATAATACAAGATGAGATATATTTAAAGACATGAGAACTAACATAAAATCTTGAAGCTATTGCTAAGTTGTGAGCTATAAGATTGATTTGTCTTTTTACAAAACTCATCCTTGAAATTGATAAGTTAAAAAAAGAAACTCTAAATATGATCAACCGGTGATTTGCAATCCATCTCGAAAGTGACATTATGAATGTTGAGTTGCTGAACCTAGAGAATAACTTGATGAAGAGCCCAAACCTTAGCTTCGTTTGGAGCAAGGATGCTAGTTGCGGTTATCGTCTTTGCTGTAAGAAAATTACCATTGGAGTCTCTCAAACAGTGATTTATTTATAAAAATAAAAATTAATTATTTAAATAGATACATGTAAGTAATTGTTAATTTGAATATGGTTAAGATTCATTTATAATCTTTTCTATTCCCTAAAAAAATTTAAAACTAATTTCTATCAAGCTCTTAGAAATGTCATGTTGTACAATTATCAAAAACTAACAATTATCTTTTATTTATTTATTTATTTATTTGTAAAACTAACAAATCTATTTACAAAAAGAATTTTATTATTGGGACATGATTTATTTTTCATAGATTTCTTACTTTAATTAATTAATTCACAATATAACCTATTTAATTGATTACTTATCTTTTTTGCCATTAAAAAATTATCTAAAACTAATAGTTACCTATCCTAAAAACGGTAAGTCTTGAATCTTCATTTCATTTCATAGTTTTTTTTAGCAAAATACACAAATACCCCCTTAAGTCCCCTTAAATTTAGATATATTATATAAGTATCCTCTCTATATTTGACCCCTACGTAAACATCCATTATTTTAGAATTTTAGTTACACTAATATCCCTTCTCCAATAACAATGTTAATTTCATTTATCCAGAATAGTCAGATGTTATTCACATGATCTTTTAAAAAAATATGACAAAAATACCCATGCCTTCTTCCTACAATAAGTTTAAATCATACATTTTAGGATTTTTTTTCATGCCTTTGTTGATTTTTGTTTGATTCCTATTGACCAAACCGATTTCTTCATACCTTGTTTGATTTCTTCATGTGTTTGTGAGTAATTTCTCCACCCACAGTTCAGGTTGAACCACAACCAAACCAACACCGACCAACTCAAACCACCAACCAAACACAGTCGTAGAAACCATCGTAGCTGAATACCACCTTGGAGAAATCTACTTTTAACCCAAGTAGACGCTTACGATGATCGTCGAAATCCTAACATATGAAGATGGTGGCCATTGAACTTGAGAGAGAACTAAAACCCTAGCAAAACACATTTCGAGGTTCTAATTTAGGGATTTCAGAACATGTGAGGAAGCAGCGAAATAAGGAGTTTCAAAACTATGAAGGATAA
Organism: Glycine tomentella; assembly: GCA_007407185.1. Classification (NCBI taxonomy): domain Eukaryota; kingdom Viridiplantae; phylum Streptophyta; class Magnoliopsida; order Fabales; family Fabaceae; genus Glycine; species Glycine tomentella. Next base: position 1,850,963 of record PYAF01002917.1, on the reverse strand, counting down.
TTTTGATCTATCACAAACACACAAACAACATAAATTAATGGATTCGGTTAGATGCAAAAGAAATGCATTTTGTGCATGTAATATGTCCAAACTTGAATGTTTGTGTAATTTGCTCTTTTTTTTCTTCCTTAATGAAGATAGTATCATTGGATTTGTTGATGATACTTTTTAGCAAAAAATTTAACTAATCACATTTAATGAATTTTTTTTCTTCTAGCAACGTTTTTTCTCTTTAATTTACCTATTTGTTTGATTTCCCTCAAAACAATTAATGTCCATAAAAATTCCTTAACTATCGATAAACTTGACTCATGAAATTGAAAGAATCTACTTAATAAAATAATATTCAATATCCTATCATAGTAGTATCCTTGGCATTGCTTTTTTCTATGTCACCATGTGCACCTAACAAAAACTTATATAAGTATGCAAAACATTATCATGAGCTAACGTGAAAAGTTTAAATCAATAACAACCTAATAACTATATGAAACCATCAAACTCCAATATCAGAGCATAACAAAAATAAAAGCTATATTTTTTAGAAGGTATCTCTATAGAAGGAAATTCCATAAAGTCATTATAATTAATAATCACATGTAAATTTGCATCGAAAACAAATTCCAGAGAATATAAAACAACTCCATAAAATTTTTATAATTAATTTTCACAATATTTCAAGTCATTATCATAATAAATGTGTCCATAATGTTGGATATTTTA
>PYAF01002917.1:1832327-1850140 GCA_007407185.1 Glycine tomentella | reverse complement strand
ATTAAAAAATTAAAAGAAAGTATGCAAAACATCATTAAAGTTTTAATAAAAATATATTTCTTTTAAAAATATTTGTTAATGACTAATCTTATATGAATAAATATCTATGAAAATATATTATTTAGGGTGTTGTCCTGCATATTATTTAAAATTTTCAATTAAAATATATTCCTTTTAAAAAAATACACATCAATATCCGTTAATTTCCTCTCTCCACTTTTGATGCATATGAAATTTATTTTTAAGTCTAAAAAATTAATTTTATTTTTAATTATTTATTCAAAATTAAGTAAATATTTGTAAGTTTATTATTTTTAATTATTATTTTTCATAAAATATATTTTAATAACTATACTAAAAAAAGTACACTTATATATACACACACACAATAATTTATTTTCTTAATCTATATGCATAATTATTAATTAAATAAACTATTTTTAATTACTTTAAAATAAACCCCATATTATAAAATTATTACTTTTAATTATTAAATAAACTGAAGAATTAGTACTTAAATAATATTCAATGTTATTATAGTATTTATAGATTTATAAAACTTAAAAGAGATGAAAATAAAATAATAAGCATTAAATATAGTTTGTTTGAAAACTAATTATTGGTAAGAAAACAATTAATAGTGTATTATTATTATTATAACAATTTAATTATAAAAACAATTTTAAAAAATCAGTAAATGAAATTTTGTACTAAATTCTAAAAATGAATCATTATTTTAAAAATTAATAATAAGAAAGTAAAAGTAAAAAAATTATTTTTAAAACATAATTTTTAATGCTATTAATATATATGTGCAGTAATTTTAAATAACCTTATTTTTAAAATAATAGTTAAAATATAATTATGAAAATAATTATGACTATATGATTATATTTAAGGTTACTTTATATATATATATATGTGTGTGTGTGTGTGTGTGTGTGTGTGTGTGTGTGTGTGTGTGTGTGTGTGTGTGTGTGTGTGTGTGTGTGTGTGTGTGTTTTGATTAATGGTTGTGTGTGTGTGTTTTGATTAATGGTTGTGATAGTTTTAAGGGAATTTAAATAACGATAATTATGAAATTAAAATATTGATGCATGGCTCACAAAAGTTCAAGCTTCCTTAATCATGTTTAAAGAAAAAACTCAAATGTGATTAATTAAATAATTAAAAATAAATTAATGGATTCTTGTTACACTTTTCCTTTGTGGTCGAGAAGTGTAGAGCTCTATTGAACTAAAATTGTTCTTTATGGAGGATGGGCTCGTACTCCATGGTGTCTTTTAACACTATTGCTTAACCTGTTGAGTTTATGCACAATTATAAACATTGCAGTTTTTTCTCACTTCATTTTAAGACATCTGTTTTTTTTTTTTATTAAATAAATGTTGTAAAGTAATGTTCTTCTCTAGTTGTCACATGGCACTGATATATTGTGGTCAAAGAAGTGAAACAAGAAGGGGCTTCAACTGCTTCATTGTATCGTCCAAAGGGGTAATATCATCTACAAAAACTTCAATATCTTAATCAGTAATGAGAATAGAATGTTTCTTAAGAAGTGGATTTAGAGGTAATTGGGGAGGACCTCAAGTTAAATGTTCTCTAAACATATGACTCATGTCTCTAGTTAGAAGCACATGAGTAATTTTGAGGCCGGGAGGGAGGTCGATTGTGGGTTAAGTCAATGTTTCAAAAGAAGGGTCATGCTATTTCTAGGATGCAGTTTGATAACTTAATAGATGGTCACATGTAGAGATGATAAAGTGGACAATTCTTGGGTCAAGCATGAAAATGGGTTAGACTGAGCCAGCCCAAATTATATATATGAGTCTTGTTTTTTGTGGCCAAGTAAGGCCTGATGGTCCATCAAGCTGGTCCAAATTGACCCATTTCATTTTTTTAGTCTGAATTTATACAAATTTTAAAGAAAAAATAAAAAAAAATATTAGACCAAAGTAAACCAAATTGAATTTAGACCTATATTTTTTGAGTACAGATTCGAAAGACGTATCAAGACAGTCTAAATTAACCCAATTTTATTTGGGACAACATTTTTTATTCTAAACTAGCCCAAACCATTTTGACATCTCTAATCATAAGGCATGACAAGGGACAAGTCAAGCTTGAGTAACTATAGTTAAGCATGGGTTAAGTTCCTCTAGGTAGAAAGATACAATCTTTTTGTACAATCGTCGTCAAATATCATCGTTTTCGATGACACGCGCAACAACGACAGTTTTACAACCGTCGTCGTAAGGGGTTGAGAACCGTCGTCGTTTGCCTATAATGTAGTATTGAGCATAGGTCTTATTAAATAGAGATAATATAATTTAATGGACCTCATAAAAATTGAAGTAAATAATTTAATGATCAAAATTAAAAAGTAAATATTTGTGATGCTAGTATTCTTTTAAAATAAACATTTATCTTTTCAACCCATTGCTTTCATCTCAATAACTGAAATTGGTATCAATTATCAAGATAAAATGATGATTTTGGTTAAAAACACATTTGACAATCAGGTCGATCCAACATATTTTTTAAGCCTAAAACAAATTGAGGTGAGACATTTTAAGTGAAAGAAAGTAACAAAAAAATTTAAGGGCTTTAAAAAATTAAAAGTGATTTATACTTTAAGAGGGTTTGAACTTCATTCACAAAGGAAAAAGTACACCTTAGGCCATATGCAATGTTGATATCTATTACGGTTGTTCAAGAAAAAAAAAAATTAGTGCTTGTTGAGTATCCATTGTTGGAGCTGAATCTTAAATAAGATCAGGTCCTCCTTATACATATTAAATAGATTGTGGGACTTACATGCATGTTTGTATTTTTGTTAAAAAGTGATAAAAGATAATGATGTGTGGTTATTTATGAGATCATTTAATAAAATTTGTAGAATACCTGGATTGGAAAGGTGAGATTTTAAATTATAAAAGGTAGATATGGATTATGTGTAAATATAAGACCCATTTAAGAACTTCAAAGTGGGTTGTGGATGTTCTTAGTTACCATCACACTAAACTAGCTAATAATAAATTTCGTACAGCACTAATATAAAATAACTTTCGTTGCAGAGGTTTGGACCACTATATGCTTAGGGTCTATTTGGATATAAGCCAATAGTACTTTTGAAAGCTTTTTTACTGGAAATATAGTATTTTTTTCAATAGAGAAGCTTCCAAAAGTACTTCTAGCCTTGTATCCAAACAAACTCTTAATCTGTCCCTAAAACAATGGTTATGCATCTTAATAAAGAAGAATGTGTTACAAGAACTCTTGCCTTTTTCTTCTCTCTAGTTATAAGCAATGGAGAGTGAGGGGTGGGCGTTGGCTTCATCTTTGACGATTAAACAATTCAGCTGGTTTATATTTTTCTATAACAAAATAATTGATTATCTACCGTTCCAGCTTCATCTTGAACCACTAGAAGATTGAAAGGAATCAATAGGAAGGCTTGGGAGGAGGCCAGCAAAATTGTAGAGGAAATCAGTTGCTTCATAGTCAATAAAAGTAAAATTGGTAGTTTGGAAAGTAGGGGTTGTGAAGCCACATACAAAAAAATTCTCATTATTATTTGGCATCGTGTGGCAGAAAGACCAAGAGCACTTTCATACAAATAAAAATTGTGCCTTGGCAATGGGATCAAAGAATTTGGAATCCTTTAATTCAATCGTTGTTTTGGTGACCATAGCAACATTATCATAAAAAAAAGGTTTAATCTAATCTTTCTATGGTTATCATCTAGGGGCCAAACAAAACCAATTGGAATATGAATTAGAGTAACACATGAGGTATATGAGCTTCCGCGTGCCTCAATGGAGAATTTATGTGAATGAATCTGAATTGGCCCCACCTTACATGCGTGATGACCGGTAAGAAAGGATAAGAAAATAGTAATAAGCAAATTTTATGCATAACCACACATCTTTTAAGTATATTAATTTGCTTGCCATCTCAGTCGTACCTGAATGGGAATAGTATGATAAAAACATATTAATTTTTATACTTTGCCGCCAGAAAGTATTTCATCTTTTAAGTATATTTTGAGTCTCTCAAGTTATTTATATATCCCACATAATTCATAAAATTCTTTACATTTAGACCATTATTGGTCACAAAATTCGATTCTGGTGAACCCTAGATGCTTTTTTTGCAATTACGTACAAATACTGGATATATACAAGCAAAGGCAGACCCTCCTTCCCCCCTGGAAGCACAATGTGGGTCCAAAATGTACGGGCTCTCATAAGTAGTCTCTAGGGATATGAAAGAATTTTTTCATGGTCTAGGCTTCTTAGGATAATGATTAATGTTTTATGTTTGGTGCTAGTTGTATCACCAGACCAGATCTTGCACCAGGATCGGCTTGAAACCAAAGTCCAACCAGCATCGCCCATTTAATTTGGATAACAGATCTAAAACATGTGAGTTTCAATTTTATCCATTCATTGTATAGTTTTTTTTTTTCTTTTTCAATATTAATTTAATTATATGTTTTGCATTGTGCCAGTGATTTTCTTCTTCTTTTTTGAAACTCAACAAATATTCTGCCAGCAAAAGTGGTTGGTTTTAAAAACAATTTTTAACCATTTTTTGTTGAAAAATATAAGAAAATTTGAAACAGTCAATATATATACTTTTCAAAAGTTTAATATTTCCATTATAAAAAAATCAATTGCACATACTTGGATAAACTTCTCTAAATTCATTTCTAAGAGAAACAAATAAGAAGAAAATAATAAAATAAATTTTTCTATAAGGTAAAATTAGCTTATGTATATAAACTAATTTGTAAAAATTTCTCATATAATTTCTTCAAAAGATGATTTTTAACTTAGACATAAATAAATTTTAGCTTATATGGATAAATTCATTTAAAAGTGTTTCTAGATTAATTTCTTTAAACAAACCCATTAGCTAAACCCACTAGGATCACCAACCAATCCAAAACCCTTATTTAAGTTTTTATAAGAAATTTTAGATTTATGTTTTTATAAGAAATAAGTCATATGGTTCTTAAGAAAAATACTTATTTTAAAGTTTTCTTTTAAGTTTAAAAAAATTCACCCAAAAATGAATAAAAACCCTGTCAAAAACTACATTGAAATAATTGTAAATATATCCCCATTGTACACGGTTTAGCAGCCATTATCATTGAAATTTAAGTTTCTTCCACATTGCATCAATTGATGTTAATTGCTACATGCATGGAAAATAATGGCATTAGTTACCAAAATGCCCACCATATTCTCAGAATACCTCTTCTATATCTTGACAGTTTCATATTCATTTTTTTAAAAATTAAACAGGATATTTCCATAACTGGAAATTAAATTATGACTAATTCCTTTAAAGATAGAGATAACTGGAGTGAATTTTTTCTCTTCCAATAAAGTTTTCTTCATATCCAGAACCAGGTAAAGGAAAATGTAACACGTGACATGGTTGAAGTGATGGAGAAAATGTATTGTCTTTTATTGTATAATGGATACATATATCTTCATTATTATTATTGCTATAATTTTTGGTACATAGATTATATATAGGATGGAGGGCATGCATGAGGCAACAGCAGCATAAGATCCCCTAAACTATAGTGCATTATACAGCTGCATTTCACTCGTTATTCCAACATAAATTCTGTCTCTTCTCTCCACTTTCTGAGATGGAAAACAAATAACTCCAACTTTTTTCTCCCTAGTCCTATATGGATAGCTCTTAATTTCTTTTCATTGTACTGCGTGCTTGGGCGACCCAGCTGATGAAAAATCTTCTTTGACATGATAAATAACTAATAAGAATGATGATAAAATTAAAGAAGGCAAAAGTTTCAAATGCTTTGAAATGTAGTTTGGTATATCTTTGTCGAGCGATCAAAAGATGAAATTCATGTAAAATAGAAGAACATGCAAAAGTATATGTGCGAGAGCTTTATGAATTTTCACAAATAATAATAACTAAATTTGTTTTAATAAAAAAAATAAGCTCTTCTAGTTAAATTATGGTCCTTCATATATACGCAATTAATTAACAATGCAGCAAATTAATCACTTTTCTACTAGCTATAGTTATGCTATGCATTTGATGAGCAGATGCTCACGCGTGCAGTGTGCCAATTCTAGTTATATATTATTATATGTCATGGTCGGATATGCTGTATATATATTTGGTTTGGTAATAGAAACATGTGAATGGATTTCTTCCTTTTAAGATGCTTGACATAATGGAACCATTTTACCAATTTTTAATGAAGACGAACGAATGACAATTGTAGAAAGTAAACTTATAGTTGTACATTAGTTTGCCTTTATGTCATTTTTAATTTGATTATCGAACCGGATTACGTTGTTAATTTCCTAAGAACTAAATATACGCATTCTCCTGTGTAAGAATATGGAACTAATTATTGTGGTGTTTATTTAATGATGCGCAAAATTGATCATCAGCACCCAATGCAAATTGCTTAAGGCTCTATTAAAGAATTTATTATTATTTTTTTTTATCAATTCCTCATCCTTAAACTTTGGCTTTTCATTATAATAAATTAAGAGATAATGAAGCCATAATCATTTCCTAAGAAATATGCTTTCCTTTTACTTTGTTAAATATTAGAAGTAGAATATGACTGTCATGTGTGATGGGAATCCTCTTATTCCAAAGGCATAGGGCAAAAGAAAAAAAATTATAGGTTTTGCTCGGATACATGAACAAACCTGACGGAATCAGTGAATTTGATATCCGTAGAAAGAGGGTATATTTATGCGTATCCATAGCATCAAGATTCAACTGAGAAAATTATAGTTTTAAAGTTAAAACCTAATTATTAAATGTAGAGTGGAAACCTGTTGTTGCGAAACGGCAAGTGTACCGTTCGTTTCAAGTAATAGAGTGAGTAAGTAGAGTATCGTATCCACAGGGATTAATCCTAATTTTATCGTAACTCACGATCTGAGAGATTGGAAGAAAACAATATGTTTGAAAAGTAGTGTTGTATTGTATTTTGGAATTAAGTGAATTAAATGACAGAAATTAACAAGAATTTAAAAGCAAATTTGAATTGATTGTAATGCAGTTGAGAGAAATAATTGTAGTTAGAACACAATCCTCTTTGATCCCTACCTCTTTCACTTGATGGGTTATCAATTTCAATTACTTCTGATTACTCAGAGGATATGTCTTTCCAAATTTAGTTAAATCCTAATTCCTTAGCAATTTAACCCTTTAACCCAATCAAAAATCCTAATTCCTTAACGATTCCTATCAAGCTAAGCATTTAAAAGAGTATATCATAAAGTTCTGCAATTATACATCCCTATCCCTAGGCAATGTAAAAACTGTTATTTTACTCATGTCAGAAATTAGAATCTCAACATCCCTATTGCGAACCCTAACCCTCAGAACTTAAATAGAATGACCAATTCTAAGAAAGAATATAACAATGAAGAACAGAGTAAAACAAAGCAATCATAATAATCTCATATTAATACCGATCAAATTACAGAGGAGTTCACATTGGGTCTTGGCCCTAACCACAATAAAGAAAATTAACCAGACATGTTCATGTCTAACCTCAAAGAATACAAAGAGAGCAGAAGCATTAATCCTCTTCAATATCTGGTCTTGATCTTCTCTCCACTGTGTTTCTGTCTGTATTTCTGTGTGTCTTCTTTTGGCCTCCTAAGTCCCTATTTATAATTCCATGTCTATATAGTTAATTAGGATAACTAAACCCTTCTGATGCTTTATTTTTGTGACAAATCTTTCTTTGTTCTGCTTCTTTCCTTTTTTTTTACTCTGAAATAAAATAGTAATAAAATGAGATAAAAACAAATAAATAAATAAACTTACCTAATTCTAACATATATTGTTAATTATTGATTGAATTATAACTAAATTAACCCTAAAAATTAAGATGTGCTAGCAGCATATCACCTGTGACTGTGAATTCTAGTTTTTAGTGACAAAAAACCAATTATTGGGGCTTTGCCTGGGTGAAAATGCTATATCTAATAATATATATTTGTGTGTTTGTGATCCGTGTGTGTTTTAACTCAGTAGGTCCGAGTTAGCTAGCTAGATGGTGTAGCAGAGAAGTTCATGTGGTTTGATTGTCTTTTTCTTATTCTTCCTTATGTCAGGTTTACATGGCTAGCCAGTATATACGTAAAAATAATATTCTCGTACTATTTTTTAAATGAATTATTATTGATTGAAATTTGTTTAAACTCGTGAAATTATACATGATCTTACTTTAAATTCAATGAATCTTACTCAAATTAATATTTCATGATTTTTAATAAATTTTAATTGATAAAAACTTGTGTAGTTAACATTCTTTTTCTAATTAAAAAAGATATATACATAGAAATCAGTCTTAGCACACTTTTTTTTTTATGGTGAAGCTAGGCCACAAAATTGAGATGTGTACGTTACACTTTTTTTTAATGTAGAAAACTGTCCACATCTCACTATTCTGATCTGGTTTGAATTTAATTTTAATGTGTTTGGATTTTAAAATTTAGATTTAATATACTTTTAGAATAAGTTCGAGTTGTATTTTTAGTCGTTCTAACTTGATTTTTTTTCTTATACTTTTTAAATAATTATGTATTTTTATAATAAAAACTTCTTAATTTTTTTAGAATCCAATAAAATATATTGATAAAAGAGTATGAAGAGTACTCTAACCCATTTACATCCACACGAGTTTAGGAAGACCAACAAAAAACCATTTTTTACTATGAGTTACTCATGGCCTAGATGTGATTTTGGTCACGCCCTTAACATGCCTTGATGTGTATTTTCTTTACGCCTTATTTATAATAGGTTACAGTCCCCTTTCATCCTTAGGTTTAAATACACCTTTCAGGGATTGATTGAGGATTTGAAATCTTAGATGGAGAATGGTACTATATTTTTCTCTCTAAGTTTGGATGTTCTTATCTCTTCTGTTGGTTTTGTCATGCCTATAACTAACTAGACTCTTTGTTTATAGGATTGGGAATAATCCTTGCCATTTTAATGGATTTGTCATTTGATAATTCTTTATGTGAAGATTGATTTCCTATTTTTTTTCTTCTGATCATGCTTATTTATGTGAGTTGATTGACCATCCATTTGCACAATATCCTTGATATTTAGGGAAGAAATTGAAAGGTGTACCCAGGTAATGGATATGTAAGTCCATTCCAAGTAATTTTTTTTTCCTATAACTTATAAAGAGATGTTGTTAAAAGAAAATATTTAAAAAATTATTATCAAATATGAATAAATGTTATTAATATTTTTTTTACAATATTTTGTCAAATATTATGTATAGTCCATGTCGACATTTATTCCTATTTGGTGACATTTTTAAATGCTAATTTTTATTAAATGTTAGACAAAAAAATGTTACTAAAAATCACATGTGTAGTAGTGTTGCCTTTTCATTGTTTTAGTTTTTCCTACTCACATGTATGACAGTGTTGAATATGCTACCATTTATTTCTTGATGTGCATTACATTGAGGTTGTGTTTCAAATTATTTTCTTTTCCATATGGAAGATCCCAAAATAATTTTTGTCAAGTTGTATCATTGTTTGTGTCCTTCTAATGTGACTTTTGCTTCATCATTTTCTGTGACATCGACAAATCCTCAACTCTATGCCAAACTTGTTCGACTATCAACCTAGGTCGCAAAAGAGTATACATGCTCAATCATATTGAACCCTGAATTAGTAACTAAGGTTTTGTATTAACAAACTCAAATAAAATAAAACAACTTTACATGCCTTTTGTTTTCAAATTCAAATTTGTTATGAAAATCAACAAAAAAACTATAAACAATAATTTAGAAGGTAGGTTCAGATTTTTTTCCCAAAAAATTAGCGTTGGAAACTCTACATTGGCATTGAATTGTAGGGTCTTCTAAGATTTTGTAGTTCAAGGTTTAAGAAACTAAAATATAAGTGCATTATAATTGATTTTGTTGTGTGTTTAGGTCTATAACTGCATTTTCATCTGAATAAGTTTTTATTCTTCAGAATTAGGGTTAGGCATTGGGAAAGTTAAGGCCCAACCCAATTCAAACTGACACACTTCATTCCAAGCCCATCTTCGATCAATTGAGGCATCGATTTAGGTGGGAGTTGGTTTGGCGAGTCATAAACTAAGTTGGGTGGGTTGAAATGGTTTGACCCAAAATGCCTTTGCCTTGTCTATTTCAATCACTCCCTCGAACCATCATCATCTCATTGTTGTAACTAAACACTACAAGCCACCATTAGCGAGAACACTTTTCCTTAAAGTGCCATGTCGTGCACATCCACTGCATATGAACAACACATCATAATTGAAATCTCCAAATCCCAACTTTAATTTGCACAAAAACAAATTCATACTCATATTTATAAAATCATAATAGAATTAAAGGAATTTTTTTTTAAGATTAGCAAAAGAGAGGAAGAAAGAATTGTAGAATCTTGAAGTTGCTAAGACAAAGATTATGCTAGGATTTAGAAAGGTTGTTTTAATAATCTCAAAGTTGCCTAGATGGAAAGTGCATTAGGATTTAGAAAGGTTGTGCCAATGATCTCAAAGTTTGCTAGATGAAGAGCGATGTTAGGGTTCAGAGGAGCGAGATGATGAGAAAAAAAGAGAAACGACACAATAGAAAGTTGGAGTTTAGAGAAACTGTTAGGGTTTTCAATGTTTATTTCAATTTTGAGACTATTGAGTCTTTTTCAACCAACACATAGGTTTAGGTCTGGGCCACTAGCCACTTAGTCCATTATTATTATATATGTAACATGAGTCGTATAATATATATGTGAGAGTCAGACCAAATGATACAGGTGTGACTTACACCAACTAGTTATTACAACATTTAATAACTTTATATAGTTTGTGAATTCGATCAATTCAACTATTGAATTATAATTATATATTACCTTGATTATTTGTGTCAAATTTTATGAAAACAAAACATCAAAAAGATTATTAAATGATTTGTATTTTGGTATATTTCAAAAAGTATATCTTAAATTAACTTTGATCTATATGAATGGTGTATCAAATGATTTTTTTATTAAGATAAAATTTGATAGATGTAATCTATATGAAATAAACTTTTAATTCAATGGTGAGTTTTGAGATAAAATTATTCAATATTGAAAGTTATTGAATGATGCAATACTTGGTATAAATTACACCAGTGTCATTTGATTCCTCCCCAAAATATATATGGGCTTCATTATTATATTTTTTTTTATCTAATTAACTTTGGTCAAGTAAGATTCCAAATGTGGATTTACTAAATCAAAACTAAACTTGCTCGATGTAATCCATATGAAATCGAAATATTCAACTAGTGCTACTCAATAGGCTTTGGTCCGATCATGATCAAATTTCAATGCATTTACTAAAGGGAGTTGTTATTGGCCCCAATGGGTTTTTCTATTGGCCCATACAATCCCTCAAAGTTCCAAAATTACCTATCGTCGAAAAATATTACAGAATCATGATTTCACAACATAATAGAGGGAGCAAAAATTGTGCACAACGGAATCACGATTCCATTGTACATTTGCACAACGGAATTGTGATTCTATTGTGCACAATTTTTGCACCCCTTGTTATGTAGCGAAATCACAATTCTGTAGTGCATCTTGGTGTGGGAAAAAATGCACAATGGAACCATGATTTCATTGTGCAGAAGGGGGAGGAGGGGTTAAAATATGCAGAACAACGGAAGTATAATTCCATTGTACGTTACACAATGAAACCACATTTCCATTTTACATTTTTTTCTGGAAAAAAATGTATAACAAAAGTGTGATTTCGTTGTATATTACACAACGAAATCACACTTTCGTTTAGTAATTTTTCTTAAAAAATAATATACAACGGAAATGTGATAACAAAATCATACTTTCATTGTATATTGTTTTCCATAATTTTAAAAAGTCTACAAAAATGATAGATATTGCATACAATTTTCATCATCCATATAAAAGGTTGGGCTGGTAAAAAACTTGTCTTTCATCATCCATATTTTTCCATCCAACTGACATTATAACCTGATCAGATATAAACATATTCCAATCTATTGACTTATATAATCAATACACAAAATATAGTTATTTTGAAAAATGCACAGCACAATGAAATCGTGATTCTGTTGTGCAATATTTTGTATAATACAATAGAATCACGATCTATCATGTTGTCCAAAATATTACACAATAGAATCACAATTTCTTTGTGCAATAGATTTTGTTATACAACATAATCAAGATTTTGTTATGCAATAATTATGCAACACAACAGAATCATGATTCCGTTGTATTACATAATGCACTGCAAACAAAATTTTGATTCCATTGTCTAACAAAACTTGTTGCACAACAAAATCGTGATTCTGTTGATCAATAACAAAACCAAAGAAGAAAAAAAATAGAATCGTGATTCTTTTATACAAAATTGTACAATAAAATCATGATTCTATTTTGATTACGAAAATAAAATAAAAATTCCCAACAATGTGTGAGTACATAAAGGAAAAGAGAAAAGAAGAAAAATGAACGAAAAAAGGAAAAAAGGGAGAGAAGAATGAAGATAGGGAAATGATGGGGTGGAAAAGGGTAACTTGATAATTACTCATGCCTAATAGAGGTCAAAAATAATTTTGTTGGGACCAATAATAATAATCTTTATTAAATTAAAACCGACTTTCTCCTATAAAACACTTTTTTTTTGCTTCCTTCGATATTGTCAGGTTTGGGTCAGGTCACAAGTTTGTCCTCAACCCTATTTAGAACCATGTCATTAACGAGCTATTTTCTGTCATCAATGCCCATTTACATGTATGTTCATCGGCAAATCAATTAACTAATGTTAACGACAAAAAAGGAAAGGCTACCTCTCTAATTCGAGAAAGTTCAGAAAAAAAGTCAAAAAGGTACTATTTCGTAGCTTGGGATTATTCGCGTTGATTCCAGATATTTTTTTCTTTTAAATTTTTATTTTCATTCCTGGAGTGATCCTATCTCCTTTCTCTCTGCTTTTTATCCAGAATCTTGTCTCCTGTGATGATATAAAAACAAAGCAAAGCATCTTTCACACATGATATGACCTTATAAATGGCAAAGAAAGCTGATACTAGAGGTGAGGTGTGGGATGTGGCCAACACACCCACTAGGAGGAGGAGAGGTGAGGGATGAGGTCAAAGCAAATTTGGATGACCCACTTAAAATAAATAGGAAGCAAAAGGCTGACACTGCTTCATACCGTCCTTCCTCAGTGCAACTTAATCACCAATCACATTGAAAAGTATAACCAAAATTCCACTCCTCTAGTGCTTTTCTAATAGACAATTAACTACGTGAATATGCTTATCTCTTCTTCTTATGTATTATTAATCCCATCAAATTGGGCCCTCAATGTAAAATGCACACACACACATTGCATCATATATGTTTACTCCGGACCTGCAAATTGCATGGCTCTAATGAAAGCTTTTATCTGAAGCTAATCATCTAACTATTTACATAGACACTTTAGGGGGGAAAATGGCAAATGTACTGGGGAAATATAAATGGGGCCAAGAATCAGCAAGAGGACAAGTGATTATCACAAATTGCAGCAAGTGGGCCGAATTGTAAGTTTACAAAAGTCAATCTGTGCTCATTATTATGCCTTATTAGATATGTTATTAAAAATATATTGTTGTTATAAATATATAGCACGCCATCAAAGATTGGATCAAAAGAGGATTAATTAAGGTGTTTTGGGTTTCCATGTTCCATTACATCACTGTAAGTCATTATGCCCTTGACCTAGCTAGGAAAGGAATAATTACCTTCCTTTTCACTGTCCTCCAAATAGAAGATTTATCGTTTTAGCCGGGGATAATTATAAGTATTGAAATGATAACCAAATAAATTATCTACTTGATTGATTTCTGTGTGTGATTATGAGATTCATGACAATTTGGCATTAAAAGCGTGAAATAGCTGGCAGCATTTTTGACTGAGATACTCAAAGAAGCCTTCACATTTGTTGTAACATGGTTTTAAATTGTGACCGCAATTGGCAAGTTATTTTGACATAATCATCGCATCACGATCATAACTACAATCGCATCAGTCACATTTTCGTGCATTGTAGACTCATCTATAAGGTGATCGCAATCGCAATTTAAAATCATGGGTTGCAATCAAGGTTTTGAACTGCAGTAACAGTTACACTTCTGTCATTGCTTTCTTGATATGGTGAGAAATTGCCAACAAATGCAATTAAATACTGTTTTTTTTTTTTTTCCCACTAACCATAGTATTGATACAAGAGACATAAATCGTTATTATTTATGATAATTGTTATTGATTGCAGTTAAATGTTACAAGGTTAAAATTACGGTCACAAACTATTTTTTAACACCTTACTAGCAGTAAATTACTAAATTTTACAAAGGAGACCTTAAAGATGAGTTTGGAAAATTGGATAGTGTGTGCATGTGATTTTTTTTTAAAAGTTTGTATGTCTCGCCTATCCTATCAGTGAAACTTCTACCATTTGCCCTTTTCAGCTACAGAATCCAGATTGATCATTAACGAGGGAAAAGCTAGTTTCAGAATAAATCGGAGTGCTGTACTTTATGATTGTCATTCACTATTTCCAATTATCTTGTTATACAGTATACAAACTCTACTTTGTGACTCAGTGATCATGATGTCAGTTGGACATTGATTTTTATTTGATTAGATAACTCTAATAATTAAGATGAAGGACAGCTATCCAAATGCTTCCAAAAAATGATGATTTTTTAAATATTTATTGATTATTAAAAATTCATATATAACAAGAAAAAACTTAGCTAGTATAAAGAACTGATGTATGCATTTTAAATTAGAGCACCATTCTTTTAGTCAAATTAAACCTATAAATTAATTCCCTTTATATAAGAAAATGTATAAAATGAGAAAATCATTTACAATATATTAAAATTTAAATCAATGACAGATATAATTTTACTTTCTTACTTCATACATCCTCTTATTTTAAATTTTTTAATTAGTCTCAATAATATATTATTTATTATCTTCATTCCTATTTATTAGACACAAATTAGAAGTAGAGCTTGTTTTTTTTTTTATAAGACTTCATCTATAATATTTCTTACACTAATTTTTTTAAACTGAAATATTTCTATTTAATTATATTATCAAACTAGTAGAAGAGAGAAGAGTATTAATGATAAGGATAATTTTTGGAAAATATATAAATCTAGAATATATTTATTACTATTAATTAAATTAACTATTTTTCTTAACCCTAATAAATTAAGTAATTTGGTTGTAAATAGGAGCAGAGTGAGTATACTCTTATGCAGGGATTGTTATTGTATGTTCTCGTGTTCTCGCAATAACCTAGTGTCCTCCTATATTAGGTGTTTCAAATGAGAAATCTCTTACATAAAATGAGAACTTCAATGATAGTTATTTTTATCAAGGTTAAAAATAATAGACTAATGACAATAAAAACAAATCATAAACAATTCTTATTAGACCACCAATATTATTATTTTTAGCACCACTATCATCATAATCACTATCATTATCATCATCAATATTGTCATCATTATCACTAATAAAAAATAATTTTTTAATAACATTCAAATGCTTAAAGTTCATTAAACGAGTATTTATCCTACATTCTCATCATCACATATTTTTCAGGTATCCAAAAGACATAGGTAGAATTTTCATCCCTACTCGGGACTGGCCATGGGCTTAAGTTAAAGGGACGATGGCTTAGAACCAGAGGCATTGACCGTACTGCCACGGTCCCCAAAAAAAAAACACCAAAATGCCACGCCTACAGTAAATTTTACCAGACTGCCACGCGGCCTATTTCGCTGGCCTCAGTAGCGAAATAGGCGGGCTTATGTGGCGTCCCAACAATGGCTACATAATTCGCTGGCCAGACCAGCGAATTATGTAGTCAAAGCGCCAAACTGACATGGCAGAGCAGACAGGCCATGTGGCAGGCTGTGCAAAGTTCGCTGCCCTGACCAGCGAAATAGGTAACCTATTTCGCTAGGCATGCTAGCGAATTACGTCCACGTGGCAGCTTTTACCTATTTCGCTGTCAGGCCTAGCGAAATAGGTTACCTATTTTGCTAGCCCATGTAGCGGATTACTACAGCACCCCCCTATTTAAACTCCCACCCCGACATATTGAAGCTGTCCAATTCTTGTGTAAAGTGAGGAAGCTATATGTTTTTGAGAGTATATGCAAAATGAGTGGTAGTATGAATGGTTTGATCACCATTGTGTACTATAATGGGAGAAAATATGTTGGACCGAATGGTCAAATATTTGAAGGAGACAGCAAAATGTTCCGTATGCCCCCCGGATGCAGCTATGATGATTTGATGAAAATTATTTATAAAAAGCTGCGATTACGACGGGGTCAGTCTGTAACTCGATTGAGTGCTCGATGTGCATCCGGCAACCCAGTGCAATGGGTTGGTGTGGATGTTGTAGATGATGAAGATTTATCCCTAGTTACAGACGCATGCGTATCCGACGGAGGAGATCCGAGATTTATAGAATTGTATGCTGAAGTGAATTGCGGTGGTCAGTCAAGCAGTCGAAATGTTGAAACAAACATTCATTCGATTGACCTTAATGTAGAGCCGATGCCGATGGTCGATTGGGAAGATACACATGTATCAATGTCACCACCTCCAGCCACGCAACCAACACAAGAATTTGTGGGAGAAGATACTGAAATGGTGGGCAGTGAGCAGACAGATTTGATGGTGGACAGTTCCGAGGAAGAGGCTGATGAAGGTGTTGTTCCTGATACCGATTCGTCAGATACGGATGTAGAAGGTGATTTTGATCGTGCTTTTGATATGCCTTCTCCAGGCATCGTTGGAATGCAAGCTCGCCTTCCGGTTCCAGGTATGAATGCAAAATTGTGTGTTACTTAGTATTATTAAAATGTTTGGTGGTTTAACAAAACAATTTGTTTAATTTTAATATGTCATTATATAGCAGAGGCCAATGTACCATTTTGGTCTAACATAAGTCATTATAGCAATGTTAATTGGGCTCACCCAGATGAGGAGTTAGTTGACATGGAAGGGGCGCAAATACCTAATTGGGAGATAGGGCAAGAGTTATCTATGGGTCAATTGTTTCCAAGCAAGTTCGATGTTCAAATGGCAATAAAGCAATACTGCATGGGTGAGCATCGCACAACGGTAGTTGCAAAAAGTGAAACGAAAAGGCTTATAATGGTTTGTGAAAACCATCACGAGGGTTGTGCATGGAGGATGAGGGCGTACCAAAAAAAGGTTGGCACAGATTGGGTTGTAGGCATATGGAACAACGAACACACGTGTGTTGGTCGACATTTGTCTCAAGATCACAAGCAGCTAGACTCTAATTTCATATGTTCGGTGATCCTAGGTAAGTCTAATTTGTGTTAAATCATTATGTATTTTTGTTGGAAAAGTAAGTAACTTGTTGTTGGGTAATGCATTGTAGAAATGATTCGTCAGGACCCTAGTGTTAAAATTGCGTTAATTCAAGAAAGGATCTCGTCAATGCTCGGCTTTCATATTTCATACAGGAAGGCATGGAAAGCAAAGCAAAAGGCTATTGTGAAGGTATTCGGGGATTGGGATGAGTCGTATGCATTCCTGCCACGCTGGTTGGGTTACATGTTGAATTATGCTCATGGGTCTGCATATAAGTTGGAAACAATGGATCATTTTGTTGATGGAGAATTGGATGACAGTGTAAGGGTATTTAAAAGGG
>PYAF01002917.1:1792177-1807307 GCA_007407185.1 Glycine tomentella | reverse complement strand
AATATGCTTAAGCCACAAGTCTATAATCACAAACTTAAATCATCATCTCTTATACTCATGTCATTTCAACTTATCTCATTATCTATTAAGAGTTTTACTTGACTTGCTTGGCATAATTGAACTTCTTATCACTTAACTTAATCTTTACCTTATACATTAACGCTAAAACTCAGCACTTTAATTGTTAGGGTTGTTATAATTGTGATATTGTTGGATCAATTAATTTGTGTTTGAACTCATTTTTAAATTATCAAATTAAGAGAATTTGTCTTGATAATAGTAATGATATTATATCTCATGTTTTTAATGGGAATTGTATGACTATTAAAATTTATGTTTGAACACCATGTTCATCTACTCATGAGATCAAAGCTTTTAACGTTTTCTTTCGGACATGCAATCTTGTATGTTGCAATATTGATACGCATCATGCCAACAAGTTATAGTTAGTTCTTCCCTCTTGAAATTAATTTTCGATTAACAATCTTATATTTCCAATTTAATATTTTATTTGTATGTATTGTATATGTTATAAATATGAGTTAAATTATTTGATCACCACAAACTAAGATGAGCCTCCAAAGGAGGTTGGAAATATATGTTGGGTATGAATCTTAATATGTTGAATCATCAACAAAAGATTTATTTAGGACTCAATGTTGATTGTTATTTTGAATTAGTTTTTCCAATATGATGGGGAGATAGTAAGCATTTTGAAAAAGGAGATTAGTTGAAATGAATTATCATTATCTTGATTCTCATACAAAATAATTTGAATTGGAAATTCAAAAGATAATTCATTTACAAAGTCTATTAAAAAAAGTGGCTAAATCATATGTATCAATTATTAATGCTTCAATAAAATTTGATGTCCTTATTGGATAATATTGCAAAATGGATCTCAGACACGTATGAAGTGTGTTAGACACATTGGTTCCAAAGATAAAAATCATCAATTAAGAATATGAACTAAAAAGTAAGATGGTCAAATTGAGGTTATGAGAATAATAAAAGATTTATATGATATAATTAGATATTTTAGTTCCAAAATAACTCAGGTACATGAAATTAGTAAAAATAAAGAGATCTCATATTATGTCATGAATAAAATATGATGGAACCGAAATAAATTCAACGTTGACAATGTATTTGTATATAATGTAGCGCTAAATGTAATAAATGATAATGAGAATCAAGAGTAAGTCTATAAAGGATTGTAAACAAAAAAATGATTGGCCAAAATAGAAAGACTCAATTGAGGCCAAATTAGACGCACTTTCCAAAGCGAATAATTTTTGGACCTGTAGTCTATACACCTAAAGATATAAAATATAGTTATATTTTTGGACATGTAATCCATTCAATTGAAAATGAAAAACTAGTTAAATTTTTGGACATGTATTTCATATACTTGAAGACGTAAAACTAGTTAGGTTTTTGGACCTGTTTACATTTTTTGGACTCGGTGGTTATACACTTGAAGATGTAAAACCAATTGGATGCAAATAGACTTTTGTGAAAAAATAAAATGAGAACGGTGAAATTAAGAGATAGACTATATGATATGACTTGACATTAATTTTGATGACCGATATTCACGTATAGTGGATGCGAGTACTTTTGATACTTAATCACTCTAGTAGCACATGAAGGACTCAGTACATCTTATGGATATTGTTACAACTAACTTATATGACTCTCTTGATAATGACATTTGCATGAAACTCACTAAAGAATATAATTTGCCTAATAATGCATATTCTTGAGAAGAATACTCTCGTTGGATTAAAACAATCAAGTCACATGTGGTATAATCGACTTAGTGAATACTTGATAAAGGAAGGGTATAGAAATGATCCTATTTGTCCGTGTATTTTTCATGAAAATTTGAAAATAAATTTTCTATAATTGTTTTTTATGTAGATGGCGTAAATATTATTGGAACTCTTGAAGAGTTTTCAAAAGCTATAGATTGATTAAAGAAATCATTTGAGATGAAAGACCTAGGAAGCACAAATTTTTGTTTGAGAAATTGATATGTAAATAATATAATTTGTGTGCACCAAGAAGCTTATATAGTAAAGGTGCTTAAAGGTTTTATATGGAAAATCACATTCATTCTACATTAAAATGATTTAAGATCTCTAGATGTGAACTAAGGTCATTCTAGATCTTGAGAAAATGATGAAGAAGTTCTTAGTCCTGAAGTACCATCTCATCGTGTTATTGAAACACTAATGTATCTTATTAAGCATACACGAGCTGATATATCATTTCCAACCAATTCACTAGCAAAATATAAGTCTTCACCAATACGAAGACATTTAAGCATGTACTTCATCATTTTAGAGGTTATTTGTTAGGTCCTCATAATGATATCATATGTTTACATGAGGTGATATGATAATTCCATGACAATATGTGAAATAAGACAAAATAGATACATAAGCTAATCATGCATAAATTTTAGCTCAACATAAGAAAAAATGACATTGACAATCACATATGAAGACAATGTTACATATATTGCTCAGTTGAAAGAAGGATACATCAAAGGAGATAGTACAAAGCATATTTTACAAAAATTCTTTTTCACTCATGATCTCCAAAAGAATGGTGATATAAATGTTCAACAAGTTTGTTCACATGAGAATCTAGAAATTTCTTTACAAAGTCATTACCAAGAAAGACTTTTGAACAATTGACTCACAAGATTGGATTTTGTCATCTTAAAGATGATTGCTACATGAGGGGGAGAAAAAAAATGTTTTGCACTCTATTTCCTTTCGCCATGGTTTTGTCCCATTGGGTTTTCTGATAAGATTTTTACTGAGGCAGGTGATTATGTGTGGAAAAATGGTGTACTCTTTTTCTTTCACTAGGTTTTCAACCCACATAATTTTTCCTAGTAAGGTTTTGACTAGGCATATTCTTAAATAATGGACATCCAAGGGGAAGTGTTATGAATAATTTATTTGTGGTTGTCCATATTTTTCATTATATTTTATAATATTTTCTTATTTATATTTATCATTTGTAACTTCCCTAATTATCTTTTGTATCTATAAATAGGCTACTTCTATTGGAAATAATATACATAATTTTCATTCTTTATAAACTCTTTTATTTTCTTCTTTACTTTTCTTTCTACTTTTCTACTCCGGAAGGCCCAGTTGTGTGTCAAGGAAAAGAATAGAAAATTTACTTGACTCCTTCATGCATGTTCCACTCGACTCAAAGGGATATAGCTCAGTTGGTAGAGCTTCGCTCTTGCAATTGGGTCATTGTGGTTACGGGTTGGATGTCTAATTGTTTATGCGGTAATGATAGGATCCTGTACATGAATCGGTTGCTCACTTTTTCTAAGTAACGGGAAAAAGGACTAAAACATATCACTGAAAGACTCTACTGAGACAAAGACGGGTTGTCAAGAACGTAGAGGAGGTAGGATGGTCAATTGGTCAGATCTAATATGAATTGTACATTGACGGTAGTTGGAGTCATTGGTTCTCTTAGGATTTCCTCATTTGGGATCCTGAGGAAGAGGATTAACCTGAGTTATATTTTATTTAACATCTATATATTTTTTTATAAAATTTTTATATGTAATGTATATTCTCATATATATCAATTCGTAAAATACAAATTGATCAAACTAACTTATGTATTAATATTTGATTGATAATTAACTTATTAGTAATTAATTTATTAACACCAATATGTTGATTAATTAATTTATTAACATGAATCTATTATATTAATGTTAATTAATTGTATTTAGTTGTTAATTTTATTTGTTTGAATTAAAAATAAAATAATCTCGTATAATATTTTTTGAAAAAATAAATATGAAATTATCACATGACATCACCCATAAAGCAAAACCTTCTTTATATATAAATATATATATATATATATATAAAGTATGATGTCTTATGCTATTTTTCTTAATTATCTATTTAAATTGATTTAATTATTATTTTACTAGCTAATTATAGGGCTCACAATATTATAATCTCTTATTAAGTGTACATGTGTAATACTTAAGCCATCAAGCTCTCCTACCTATGAACTAGTCTTTTGAATTAGACTCTTCTCCTATGCTTACTTCATAAAAGTCATAACAAAAAACTTCTAGTTTCTTTTTAATTTTAATTCTTAACACATCAAACTCTCTTACCTATGAACTAGCCATTTAGTCCATTTGAAATTTTTGTCAATAAAGTTATATGGGCTAAAGCAGACATCCCGTCAATGGTATTTGAAATTCCATAGTGTCTGGAACAATTTGCAATAAGTTTCATCTCATCATTTGATTTTGTTAAGGACAATATGGATGAATACATATACTACAAGGTTAGTAGGAGTAAAATCATCTTTGTAGTCTTATATGTGGATAATATACTTCTTGTAACCGATGATTTAGGGATGTTACATGAGGTGAAATAATTCCTTTCTAAGAATTTTAACATGAAGGAGATGGGTGAGGCATCTAATGTGAGAAACCCGTAGGTGCACGATCATTGTCAAGTAATAATATCGAATCCACATGGACTGCGTTTTTGGCTTAACAATTACCGCAATTAAATAGAAAGCAAATAATTAAGAAAATATAAAAATGGATTTGGAAATATTTAGAAAAAAAAAATTAAAGATCAAGATAAGATAAAATTAAAATAAAGATAAGAAAAATATTTGATTGGGATTAAATTCAAATTTAGAAAATTTCATGATCAGGGTTTTGCACCGAAACTCTTGTTCAACCAATCTAACAATTCAAGGTTCTTTTTAATTTTCTTTAATGGTGAATTAACCTAAGGTAATCTCCATTCTCTTTCAAGAAATAGAGATGTGCCTCATTGAACTTACCACTTACTGTTGTGGTGGCTATGTTCAATTAAACTCTTTATGTTCTTTGTTAATTCATTTTACCCACCTAGGGTTAATTCTACTATCGTGAATCAAAACCTAAGTTCTCCTATTATGGTTCCCTCACATAAGTTCACCTCCTAGTACATTCCTAAGCGTCTAACATCATGCAAACGATGATCAAGTGTCTAACATTTATAAATCAATAAAAGAAGAATTAAAGGAACAAAATTAAAGAAAACCTCAAATTGATTAAATTAACATAAAACAATTTTCAACGCTACATCCTAATCCCATAACAAAGATACCACTCACACATAGTCATATGAGAAAAATCACAAAGATAAAAGAAAGAATTGAAAAGGAATCAAATGCTCTCGCTCTATGTCGTCAGTCTGTTGATACATTCTGAGGATATTCAACTAGAGTATAAAACCTATTTAAAGTCATTAGCCAAAAAGTCTTTAATGACCAATTACAAAACATAATTAAAAATAACAAAAAAAATGTTTGTGTGCCACACCCATGGTGAGTGCCACACCTAGGGTATGAGCACTATTGGAGCAGTTGCGAATCTCATTAGGGAATCCCACACTTGTGGTGAGTTCCACGCCTAACGTGTGGAGATTCTACTGAAAGTATTCTTGGAGCTCGTTAGGATGTCCAGGCCTGTGGTAAGCACCACACCTTGGTTGTGAACTTTGTAAACTCCAATTTCTCCAAGTTTTCTTCACATTTGCAAGGTAGTAGTCATTCTTTTGTTGGATCAAAGCTCTACAAGGCCCCCAATTTCTTTTATCTTGACTCAAATCACTTCAATCCCTCATCCTTCAAGTTTCAAGGCTAACTCACCAAGTTCAACACCTACCAAAAATCTAAAAACGCACGAAAATCATATCATGAGTTCTAAATGATGAAAATAAGGCAAATAAGAGTAATCCTAGTCCTACTTGACACTAAATAAATGAAAATCTACATGAATGAGTATGCTAAATATGAATGAAAATTCAACGCATCAGCATCATATATGTCATTGACATTTAGATCCACATAAATTAATCTTGAGGAATTTTTGGCTTATCCCAAAATGCTTACATTAATAAAGTTCTAGAAAGGTTTTGGATGAAAAATTGTTCACTAAGTGTGACACCTATTATGAATGGTGATAGGTTTAATTTGAATCAATGTCCTAAAAAAGAGCTTGAAACGAAACAAATGAGAAACATTGTGTATTCTTCCGTTGTGGGGAAGTCTTATGTATGCTCAGATTTTGACAAGGCCTTTGTGGTTTGAATGCTTACGAAATGTCAAAGCAATCTAGAAGTGGAACATTAGTAAACTGCAAAGAAAGTGTTAAGGTATCTGTAACGCCCCGTATGCATCCGGTTCATTAACATTAATTTATGGTCATTAAGCGCAACAATTATCACAGATAAACAATTTGGAACCGATAAACAAAATGACATCATCAAACATCATTAACAACACCCATTGTACATCATATATGGTGAATTCTCATAATATACGAGGTATATATCAAAAATGTACATATCCCCTCTCAGGGTACAAAATCACAGGCATAAAACAAAAGTAGAGCCAACATGCTCTCCAACAATATGCCTAAGGTTCTCATAAAACCTATCCCTGCTCGGGCCTTTTGCCCTGGGATCTATCAGTCGCTCCTTGAGTATCACCTGCAAAACATAATCCCCAACAGGGGTTAGATAACAATCTCAGTAAACTCAGGGTCCTTGGAGGTCTTTCCTCCCCCTGGTTCACTTTCATGCATATAATATCAAAATTGGCATTACAAACTAGCCATCACAGCTCTCAAGCCATATCACCACATATACATATGTCTCAAGGGTTCATCATCACCCTTTTTAAGAATTTACATCATCGTCATTTAGCCATCGCACTATTAAAACACATCACATGTACATGGCGCATATATATATATATATATATATATATATATCATTCATCAATGCTTGAGAAAGCTACATCCATCTATCTGGGCACTTTTCTCATCAGGACTTCCTATCCTTGCCTGAGGAAGCTACATCCATCTATATTGGCACATCTCTCATCAGGACTTTCTATCACTAGTCTGAGGAAGCTATATCCATCTATATGGGCACATTTCTCATTAGAACTTACTTAAACATTTATATATTCTATTATATTCTACTGGCCAGAGAATCTCAATAATCACACAACACTATCACAGTGTATATCATTAATCCATATACATCATATACATGTTTCAATAAAACAGCAACACACAATTTCAATACACATGCATCATGATATACAATAATCATCACTCCCTCAGAGTATGGTGGAACACAGTCAATAGGAAACACTCCCAAGAACAAAGAGTTTACCTGGCAATGCAGTGCTCTGTTATCCAATCCCTGGACTGTGGTCTCCGCCACTAACACCCTTGGTGTCACGCCCTATACAAAGACACACACAAGCAAGAATCATCAACGGTCCTCAACCGTTTAGAAGAAAAGAAAATAAATTCCTTTCCATTTAAACCTCTTTGTCTTCTATCTTAAAGTTATCAGAACTAACCACCTTATAGGCGACTAACCGATCCTCAGCAGGATCTATCTCAGCCTAACCAAGGCACTAGAGTCTCTCTAAGACTCTGCATAAACCAATTCCATGTCCTAACCAGACCATATTTCAATGATTATCAATTTCATCAAAATGGTTACTTCAACACGTTTTCACCGTTTATATGGTCTCCTGAACATATTTTGTAAAAGAATCTAGGCTCATACGTATCATAATACCCTCCATTTAACCAACATTCTTCCTACTCATACATATATTAGAGTCAAAACCAAACTTCATCAATAGTCATGATTCAAAGTTCAATATTCATCAGAACAGCCTCCTGAGCATACTTTTCTAAAGAATCCAGGCCTAATTTCAGCCCTAACACAAATGGGTTACTATTCATCCCATTATCAATCTCACAAATCAATCTGTAAAACTTGAGTTTCTTACCACTAAACTGTCGAGGAAGGCTAGAAGGTCACTTCCCCAAGCTTTAGCGTCCTTGAATCGCCTTCTTTCCCTTCCAAATCTCAGTTTTACAAAGTTCCCTAGAGAACGGGATCTCTCCGATTGATGGTTCTCTCAAGGAACTGAAGCTGGAATCTAACTCATGGAGGAGTTCTAATCCACTTTCTAGTTGAGTGGGAAGTGTTTGGATGAGGTATGGAGAAGATATGAAGATCCTCTGGTCGTTAATGGCGGAAAACGCAAAGGAAGAAGAAGAGGAACATTTTTCCTCTACCAAAACGCGAAAATGGCCTTTTATAGACCCCCAGTCCCCATTCCCACGCTAATAACGCCATCCTAGAAGGTCAAATCATTTTTAGAGAACTTACCGCCATGACTCGTGTGATTAACTTCTTGGGTTTAAGCATAAATTTATTAGTATTGTATATATATCATTAAGTGTGAGAAATATTAGACCAAGTGAAAAATATTAGACTTGGTTTTAAATTTTAAGATCAAGTTAAAGCAACCCTAATTTTTCTTACCCACATTTCCTATTTTATCTCACCCACATCTCTAGATTAAGTTGAAGTCTGGTCATTTTATCTAATGATAAGAGATATGTTGTTATGTGATTAGGATTTATCTACATACTAAAAAGGAGGGATCAGTTTTTATGATGGATAAAATATTATTAAAATTGGTTTAAGGATGAAGTAATTGAAGTTTAAGCTTTATGTCCATAAAAAAAAACATTTGTTCTTAGTTTTTATAAAACAAAAAAGACCTCATGTGTTGACAAAAATGTTACATATATTTAAAAAATTAAGATATAGTTTTTATTTTAAGTTTAAAAAAATTCTTAAAAAGTTATTTTAATTCTCACTTAATGTTGAATTTATATGATCCCTATAAATAGCACAGAGTCATTAGTCTAAACACATCCATAAAACAATACACATTCCATAATTTGGAAAGTGTTTTAAGGTTAGAACTTAGAAGTATGTTGTGCGTTGAAGACTTTAAGCGTTGCTTTTAAAGTTTCGTCCAAATATTAGTCATCCTAATGAAATAAAATATATGCTAATGCATAAATATGAGATCGGTTTAAAGTTTTATTTTTACATTTTTTTTAAGGCAAGTATTTTTATTATATTTTTACATTGCCCACCAATGCTCTTATAACCCGCCCACTACCCACAATTTTGAAATTACCTTACAAGCTCCAAGAATTAAGGCATAGACAACATTTAAATACAATTCGACAAGTGTTTTTTATATTGTTTTCCAATTAGAATTAGAATTTATTTTAATAATCTATGTTGACTTTAAGTATAAACTTTTATTACTTGCAATTTTAACAGAAAGACAACACTAAAATCATCTTCAGAGCTCCTGCATTTTTGTCCTTAAAATGATCCCAACAAGGTGGAGGAAGAGACCACCTTATATATTGCAAGGTCAAAGGTGTTGGATCCTATTCCATCCTAACATCTAATTGTGCTTGTTGTCACACTTAAGATGGTGAAGAACAACCATCCATGGTTGAGAAGGCCTAATTAAATCCTCATTAAATTTTTTGTTTATTCCTCCAATTCCACAAAAGTTACATATAGTGTATTGGCCTAAATTAAACCACGTTCCATTGCCACTGCTTCTATCTCCCCAGAGATTTGTTTGGACCCAATGTAGTTAGTGACTTAGTGGACAATCCCGCAAAACCATGAATGAAAGTCTTAGGTCTATCACTACAGTGTTCAGATTACAATTAGTTGTTTCCAAAAAAAATAGTGTTTTACGGATCACTAATTCGTAATACCCTATTTAGCTATTTAAAACTCAATCATCAACCTTACATGAGCAATTTGCCAAACAAGCGTTTTAAACGTTGAATTATATAAAGACAGCCTTGACTTTGGAGCCAAAATTAAACAAAATCAAGCCAATAATAATCATGTTTTTGAAAACAAAGGCATCAAAAGTCTTCACAATTGAGTGTTTCTGCTGGAGTACTTCCAATCAAAGCGTTGCAATTAACAGTAATATTAATATATTTAAGACTAAATAAGTTTTTATATTGAGAAGTCAACTATGTGTAGAATAAATTGGAAGTAGAATATTAGTTATTTGCATTTTGACTTTGGTTGGAAGTGACTTCTGTATTCCCTCTCTGTGAATCCTTTCCCAGTGAGTAAATTAGTATCTAAGTGTCCAACAAAAAAAATCATTCTTTGGTTAAAGCAGAACAATATACCTTAAAACCTTGAAACAAAACAATTGTTTCAAGCTGAATCTGCTTTGGTATTAAAATTTTCATGACCTTTCTCGATTCTCCGCAGCATCAAAGGAACGGGATTTTTCAAAATGGTCATGTTGACTTTTTACCAAACATCAGATTTTGTGGGGAGTATAGAAATTTTCTCAGCAATGTGCATATCTTCTTGAAGAACAGAACCAAAGACAGTAAATTCTTTTCTCCACTCCCAATGGCTGGCAAGGCTTATAAAAAATTCTGGGCCAGAACCAACCCAAGCAACTGGACCCCTTCTTATAGTTGGGAAATCTTCAATGGGAATTTTCTTGAATATGGTTCCTTCACCTCTTTGGGCTTCCAACGTCCCTTGAATCCATGCAAAAGGGGGACCAAAAGCAGCCTGAAAATATGAGGATTCATTTGCCATCATTGAACTCTAAAACATGCACATGACATCAATAGAAATTCAATAAAGTCCTTTAACATCAAATGTATACGAGTCTTTAGACACAACAACAATAAGAATAAGAATAATATCTACAAATACATAGTAAAAGTGCATAGTCAATAGTGTGATTTCTAACATTTACGATATGAAACTAAAAACTGAAAAGAAACTGTAGGTTTTCCATATGTAAGCAGAGGAGAAGAGTCCAATTCAAAAGATTGGTTCACACGTAAGAGAGCCTGATGGCTTAAGTATTACACATGTAAATTCAATGTGAAACTCGTAATATTGTCACCTCTTTTAAGAGCTCAAGTCCATGTCAACTTCACACCATCCACATTGACCCAATGGTAGTACTTTTTCCTTCAAGGGCTTCAGTCACCTATTAATATTCGGTACATTGCATCTTAATCCAATCTATAAGTAACCTTTTTCATAGTCCAACTCTCAATGAAAACACAAAT
Organism: Glycine tomentella; assembly: GCA_007407185.1. NCBI lineage: Eukaryota > Viridiplantae > Streptophyta > Magnoliopsida > Fabales > Fabaceae > Glycine > Glycine tomentella. Next base: position 1,796,254 of record PYAF01002917.1, on the reverse strand, counting down.
TTTTTATGACTCAAGTATAAGAGGAGAACTCAACTCAAGAAAGAGAGCCTCGTGACTTAAGTACACACTCAATTTGAGACTCAATAGTTTTACCCTTTCGGAAGGATAAAAAAACCAGGGATCAAAACAAGAAACATATATAGTGTCCTAAACAAAATATATAGGAGCCCCCCAAAAACTAATGTCATGATGGAGATAAATAACTAACAATTACAATCAGACTTACAGAATATTAAGTAACTAAAGCTGTTGCATAACATAATAATTCGAATGTATAATTGCAGAGTGGTTTGGATACAAATGTGGAATGTCTATACATCCAATCACGCATCACATTCACATAGGAAAAAACCAGTCTTACATTTTTCATGTGGTTTCCTTTTGAATCCCATGATTGACCTCTGCCCTCTGCTCGGAAAAATTGGCAGCCTACACAAAGGTGCAATTGCAACAATTCCAGAATGTAGGCCACAGATTGTGGGGCACAGTCAGGGAAAAGCTTCACCAAATAAAGAAATTTTCAGAATTAGCTTGAAATCTTAATAATACTCCCTTTGGGCTAAGTTTATTTGTATCTTGGACTCAAATATAAGTAAATATAACTAATTTAACCCTTATTTAATGATATTATTCATAAAACACCCTTCATTTAATTGCAACTCTATTTTATTCATAATATCAAGTTTCAATGAGAGACATTTTAGGAATAATCTTATTTTTTACTTGAGATTGGTAAAAATAAATTATTTCTACTAACTTTCTTAATCAATGTGAAAGTAGTTATTTTTGCTTATATATGAGTTAAGAGAGAGAGTAACCATTAGTAGTGTAGTACAAAGAATAATGTGGTAGAAGTTGCATGTTTTTTAGCAGAGTAGTTCTTGGTTAAGTACTCAGTAGTCATTGAATTGTTTAATATATTGGCAAAGACAATCGCCACAAATATTCATGGAAGCTCAAACCCAGATGCAGATTTCAACCAGACCAGCCCATTGGCAAATTTTCTAGTCTTTTTAGCTCTTTCTTCAATTGAAGTGTATCCATGTCGCCATTTGCACCTTCAGATATATCAATTCCAAACCTGACATGCACAATAAATCATTGGTACTGTGTCAAAGCATGGGCACTTACTTTTACACAAAGATTTCCAAATTCAGTTTCCAGCCCAAAAATTCCCTGAAGAGATTAATTACAAATGATATTGAAAAATAAGATAGCGCATCCTAAATTGGTAATGAAATGTATATCATAAAGAAATTAGTAAGATATAACTATCAACAGAAAGAGAAGACAATTTCACAACATAGGTAATCTGCCCAATATGAATTCCAATTAATCACAAGACACAGGCTAATGCCAAAGTTGCTCTTCTAGTTAGATTCGTCCCATTACTCAATGTGTAGCAATTAGAAACATTAATTTTAAAAATAAATCATATGCACCTCTATTGGTGTGTAAATACACCAAACCTCTCTTACCTCTTCTTTTCCAAAGATGAGACCAGAAGTCCAACTAACTGTTTCCCCTTCTGCGTCTATCTGTTCAGGGGCTAAGCTGTCCTTTTGTTTCTTCAGCCAACACTGAAATAATTGAGTTTTTAATACAGTGACTTCTAAGTTCAGGTTAATTTTATGCTTCCAAAAACAAAAAGAAAAGAAAAAACTAGAACAGTAGTCCAGACTAAAAATGAAGTCTTTCGCGCATAATAATTAAGTTTAATACAATTTAGCAGTTACTGCTTACACTAAACAATATTCTATAACCACATTAGTTGTTTGTTTAAATTTACATGTGGTGGCACACTAACAAGGAAGAAGCAATTTACTTAGATAATCATGCAGCAAAACATTTAGACTGTTCAAGATGAGGGTGTGTTAAGAAAAACATGTGATAGGTGTTAGCCCAAGTTTTCTAACTTGGTCTATGTTTGTGATATTATCATGACAACTTTGATAATCATCATGCAAGTCTGAATTAGTAAAAAATTATTGTGAAAGCTCTATCTAACCCTTATCTTTTAAATTTCGATATCTATTTACTGTTCCTAGTTTTTGGTTTAAAAATTGCTCTTTTACAATTATAGTTTATTAATCGTTTTATCAGTCATCTAATCTCTACAGGCTCTATCATAAGTTCATTTTATAAGTGCATTTTGCAGAAAACTTCTTTTATCAACAATAAGTCCAGAAAAACACATCCCAAACATAAAAAAACCACTTTCCAGACGTGAAACCTAACATGTCATACATCTCAAACACTAGAAAGCACGAGTTTTTTGAACAGGAATGTCTTGTCTATATTTCAGAATTCAAACTCTTGAACACAAAAAAAGTATTTAATTACCGTTACGTATCCAGAACTAAGCAACTCCAATCATTTCATTTTTTTTCACTCCTGGAAGCAAAGAAATTAAATTTGTGTGTGTAAACATTGTCAACACAAGTTGTGTACACTAAATTGACACATAACAACCATTTTGTCTCATATATTAAATAATTACATAAAATCCTGGGTTACAAAATTATTCTATTCATTTAGGTTATATCTGTAATTATATATAAAGACAATAGGATATTTTGATATACATATTTTTATATTTATTTTATTCATTCATAACTATATTCATATCTTATTATTTTATTTTTATAATCACTTTCACAAATTGCCCACTAATTTCTGCTATCTTTCTTTTTATTTTATTTAAAAAATATATAAAAAAAAAAAAAAAAAAAAAAACAGTATGACATTAACGACGACGTACCTCCACTGTCTTCTACCAGTGGAAACAACTCTGACTCCGAAACCACATGAGCTGTGAACAAAAAGAAGGCATAGATGAAACCGCAGGAAACGAGGAAGATCAATGGGGTACTGCAAACGGTGCGTTTTGGTTCATTTTTCTTGCGACCCATGTGAGGGATTGGGAAGAATTAAGAACAGTACTTAGAAAATGGAATGGTGTAATGGTAAGTGAACATGAAAATATAGTAATAAGTGTGGCCGTTGACCAAGTGAGAAATTAAAAAGGGTAGCGCGCGCCGAATTGGATGGCACAGTGCCCTCTGTCGTAATGCAAATGAAAGTAGCTAGGAATGCGAACGTGTGTGCATTGAGAGTGATGGTAAATTGGTAATGATTCCAAAGAATTTTTTTTTGTTTTTTTATGTATTACGGAATATTTATTATTTTTATTGATAATTAATTTTAAAAGAATTTTTAATTATGTTTTTTTATTTATAAAATCTAAAATTGAGATATTACTTGAAACTCAATTAAATATCACTCGTACCAACTTTGTATGATTCCAAAGAAATTGACTTTTTAACTTGGGGTTTCAGATCACGACCGAAATGGAAGAGAATGAGATGAGTTAAATAGGAGATGGAGACTAGTCTCTAGTAACGTTACGTGCTGAATTAAAATTCTAGTAGAAATATTGGCATGTACTGTCCAAACCTCTAGTAGGAATCTTTTTTAGAAGAAAAATACTAAAAAAAGAAAACCCTAGGTTTCCAAAAATTTAACTATATTTTGGAAAGAAAAATATATTAGATCACACTTTTTTTTAACACTTTTTTTCTTTTTGATTTTTCAATTTTCAGTACATTCTAATTAACAAAGAGTGTAGGGAGGAGTATGTCGAAAAATGTGTTGCTAAGTCATCTTTGTTTTGAAAAATGATTGATTCATAACAGATTGATGTTATAAACTAATAAAATAATAATAAAAATAAATTATAATTTTCAAGAAATCAAATAAGGATATTATTGATTTACGTAAATAATAATAAAATATGTTATGGTCATATTGATTTAATATCTTCCTATTATTATTTTTATACTTTACTTTTTGTACTATAATAATAAAAAATGGAAATTAATAAATATATAAAATTAAAAATATATTTTCCTACATTTTGTGACATGATCAATTCATAATGTGTTCTAAATTTTCAATATTGCATAGTGATAAAATGACTATAGAATATTTTACAATATTGTAATAATAATTTAATAATATAATACTACTTTATGTCTTTTAATTTGATTACTTAAAAGAATAATTTATAAATTAAGA
>PYAF01002917.1:1733033-1762543 GCA_007407185.1 Glycine tomentella | reverse complement strand
ACTTCAAATTAATGATCATTATGAATTTCAAATTCTAGATTAATCATTAGATTGATTTTTTTAAAATTGATTATATTCAAATTAATGATCATTATGAATTTCAAATTATAGATTAATGATTGAATTAATTATTTTAAAAATTTATTTTGAATTCAAATTAATGATCATTATGAATTTTAAATTTTAGATTAATGATTGGATATGTTTTTAAAAATTGATTTTATTCAAATTAATGATCATTATGAATTTCAAGTTCTAGATTAATGATTGGATTAATTGTTTAAAAATTTTATTTTTTATTCAAATTAATGATCATTATGAATTTCAAATTCTAGATTAATGATTGGATTAATTATTTTAAAAAATGATTTTGAATTCAAATTAATGATTATTATAAATTTTAAATTTTAGATTAATGATTGGATTAATTATTTTAAAAATAATTTTAAACTCAAATTAATAATCATTATGAATTTCAAATTCTAGATTAATGATTGGACTATTTTTTTAAAAATTCCTTGTAACAAAATATTGAATGGGTGAAGGTTTTAAATTAAAATATTAAGTTTTAACATGTGGGTTCCATTGTGGGTACATTAATAAAATGATCATGTGATGTCCCATCTGATAACGATGACCGAATTTTATTTGATTGGATCTCAACAAATTCAAAATTTTAGATCGGCAATGGTTGGATACTAAGGATATTTTTTAAATTAAATGATGGTTAATTACATTCAAATTTTGGCAAAATTATTAACCCTCCCATCGAGGCTCTCGTAATGGCACCGAAGGCCCAAATAACAATTTCAGTTCTTTTACAAGTAAATTACCCAACGTAAGCCTTGTAAGGATAACTAAAGAATTGCAACAATGAACAAAGTAGTTAAGGAATATACTTACAACTAGTATGTTTATTGAATGATTATAAATTGTCTGTTTTAATTTTTCAGAAAATGTCGTCTTTCAATCCTTTAGCAACTATCTTGAGTCAAAAGCCTATGGATGATATAAACTACAAACAATGGAAAACTAATTTGGATATTGTTCAGCAATATGAGAAACTCAACTTTGTCCTGACTACCCTAAGCCAGAACGGTCTGAAGAAAATACTTCTGAGAAAACAAAGAAGAAATTTTCTAATTGGGAGAAAGCGAATGTTTGTAGTTCGCTACTACATTTTTGGCTAGTTTCGTTAGTCAGTTGCAGGAGCAGGTAAACATGTTTGAGAGTGGAGCAGAAATGCTCCAAACTCTTAATGGCATGTTTGCTACTCCTAGCAATTCAGCTAGGCAAAATGTGTTGGCTACGGTCACCAAAACCTTGACGACTGGTAGAAGTGTGCGAGATCATTTTTTAACAATGATAGCAAACTTTAAACGAGCAGATGACCATGGGATTAAGTTTGATCAGGAGGTAAAGGTCGACCTGAAACTGAATCTTACTCAGCTAATGCACGAGCTTAAGAGTGCTGAACCGCCTCTGATCAAGCAGGGAAGTGCATTTTTTTGTTGAAGGTTCTGTTAAACCTAAGGGAAAACCTAAGGGAGGTAACAAGAACAAGAAGAAGAAGAAGTCAGATATTCTAGTTGCCAAACAAATTGCAAAGAAGCAGCCAACTGGCAAGTGCTTCAAGTGCGATCAAAATGGGCATTGGAAGAAGAATTTCCCACGTATGAACTGACCATGTATAGGTAATTTACTTGTGATTGAGGCTTGTTTAGTGGAGAATTACAGTGATAAATGGGTCATTGATTCAGGAGCCACTAACCATGTTTGTTACTCTTTGGAGTGGTTCAAACATAACTTGCCTATCAGTCAAGGCTAAAGAGTTTTGAGACTTGGAAATGGGGAGCTTGTCTCTGCACTAGTAGTAGGACAAGATATTTTATCATTTAATAATTATAGAACTTTGATTTTGGATGATTGTTTATTTGTTCCAGATTTTAAGATGAATTTAATTTCTGTTAGTTGTTTGATTAAACATGGTTTAATAGTTTAGTTTAATTCCTTAGTTTCTATAAAGAGATCTTCTTCTTTTATATGTTCTGGTGCTTTGTTTAATGATCTTTATTTCCTTAGTCCTATACCACATGAAGTTAATCATGTTGAATTAGGAGACGAAGAGCATGTTCATCTATCTAAGAAAAGAAAGGTTTCCAATGAAACTTATCTTTGGCATTTACGATTAGGTCATATTAACTCTAACAGGATACAAGGATTGGTCAAGAGTGGGATTTTAAAATCCCTGGTTTTTGAATCGATACTAGTATGTGAATGATGCTTAGAGGGTAAAATGACAAAGCAGCCTTTTAAGGCCAAAGGAAATCATGCCACACTTCAGTTGGAATTGGTACATACTGATGTATGTGGACCAATAAATGTCCAGGCCAGAGGTGGTACTTCATCACATTCACGGATGATTACTCAAGATTTGGATACATATACTTGATGCGTCATAAGTCTGAAGCTTTTGGAAAATTCTAAGAGTTTAAGACTGAGACAGAAAAGCATTTTGGTGTTCAGATCAAGACTCTTAGGTCTGACCGAGGAGGTGAATACCTATCTGTAGAATTTAGGTCTTACCTGGCTAAGGAGGGGATAGTTTCACAACTATCTTCTCCAGGGACACCCCAGCAGAATGAAGTTGCTGAAAGGAGAAACATAACCCTTTTAGAAATGGTGAGGTCCATGCTTAGTTATTTTTCTTTATCTGAATCATTCTATGGATATGCCTTAGAAACTGCCACGTGCTTATTAAATTTAGTTCTATCTAAATCTGTTTCAAAGACACCCACAGAACTATGGAATGACCGCACACCCAATTTGAACCATATTCGGATTTGGGGTGCTTCGGCACATGTCCTACAACAGAAGTCAAATAAAGTGGACTCACGTACAGAAGTGTGCATGTTTGTAGGTTATCCTAAAGGAACTAGAGGTTGGATGTTTTATAGTCCAAAAGGTAAGAAGGTCTTAATGAGCACTCACGTGACTTTCCTAGAGGAGGACTATATAGCAAATTAAAAATCAAAGTTTGATTGTTCTTGATGAGCTCATCTCAGGTCAAGTTTTACCTCAACCTCAAGTGGTTCCATCTTATGTTCCTATTGTTGTTCAAAGAGAGGAAATATACCTGAAGGTGAACATACACATGAACTAGATACAGAACCAGAAGTTCAGCTTAGTGATCTACAACCTATAGAAATGCAACTACCAATTATTGAAGAACAAAATCAAGAATTGGTTAACCCACCTAATGAGGATCTTCAAGAAATTATTGATCCACCTAACTTGGATCATCCTGTAGATGCACAACAACAAGTTAGGCAAAGTCATAGTGGGAGAATAATTCATAAACTCGCAAGATATCTCTTGTTGGGAGAATCATATCAGGTTGTCACCATTGAAAGAGATGACGATCCCATTGGTTACGACGATGCACTTGAAGATGTTGATGCTCAGGAATGGCTTAGGGCTATGAACTATGAGATGCCTCCCGAGGCATATGAGAATGATTCGAGCCGTATGAAGGGAAACTATCACATATAGTTTGTGTTGTTTTTTTTTTGTGAGATGAAATTTATGCATTCTAACTCAGTTTGGTCTCTTGTAGAAGCATCTAAAGGGATAAAACCCATTGGGTCTAAATGGATCTACAAGAGAAAGAGAGGATCAAACAGAAAGGTTGAAACATTCAAAGCTAGATTGGTGGAAAAAGGGTACACCCAAATAGAAGGTGTAAACTATGAAGAAACCTTTTCGCCATTAGCCATGCTTAAGTCTATCCGGATTCTCTTAGCTGTTGCGGAAAGTTTCAATTATGAGATTTGACAAATGGATGTCAAGACTGCTTTTCTAAATGAAAAGTTAGAAGAGGACATCTATATGCAGCAACCAAAAGGGTTCATAGTTAAAGGGCAGGAGCACATGGTGTGCAAGTTACAAAGGTTTATCTATGGACTTAAGCAAACATCCAGGTCATGGAACATTAGGTTTGATCAAGTTGTTAAACCTTATGCTTTTTAGAAAAGTTCTAATGAGCCATGTGTAAATAAAAGAATCCAAGGGGAAGCAATATCTTTCTGGTGCTTTATGTAGATGATATACTCCTCATTGGAAATGACACAGAGGTATTGTTAGACATAAAGACCTGGTTGAACAATCATTTTGATATGAAGGACCTGAGAGAGACAAATTATATTAAACTCTTATGAGTCTAAAAGAATATGTGATTGGCATTATCTCAAGCCTCCTACATTGACAAGATCCTTGCCAGGTTCAGCATGGAGAATTCTAAGAAGGGAATTTTACACTTCAGGCATGAGATTCATCTCTCTAAGGAGCATTCTCCTAAGACTCCTAAGAAGAGATAACACATGAGCAGGATACCTTATGCTTCAGCTATAGGTAGTTTAATGTATGCTATGTTGTGCACCAGGCCAGACATCTGCCATGCAGTGGGAGTTGTTATTTGATACCAATCTAATCCTGGAGAGGAACATTGGATAACAGGTAAGCATATACTCAAGTATCTTCGAAGAACGAGAGATTATATGTTGGTCTATTCTAGTGGGAGTCTTGAAACCATTTGTTACACATACTCATATTTCCAAGGAAACACAATGGTAACCAAGATAGTATCGGAAGAAAACCTTGATGACCATTTTACCAAGAGTTTGCCTGAACATGTGTTCAAGAGGCATGTTACATCTATGGGTCTTAAGAAGATTTCAAACTTGTTATAGCTTTAGGAGATTGAATTTTCACTTTATTTATTTTGTGATCTTGAGTAAGACATCATGACATTGTATTTTTTAAAAAAGTTATAAATGAGATTTTATTCATTTATGGTATGTACACATAATTTACAAACACCAAGTTCTGGATCAATTGTAGAGTATATGATCATATGGATACGTTCATGGAGGACATGATCATAAGTTCTAACAATTGATGAATGGGTTCACGGCAGTTAAATAAAGTTGGGCACTTTATTTAGGCTGCAATGTTTTATGAAATGGTCTTCCTCCAAACCATTGTAAAATATTGGTGTGAATTAATGTTCGCATTGAAAGGGTCAAGGAGAGAATTGATTAAGGTTGTTTTTTCTGTCATAAGTATCAAATCTCTAACTAACCATAATTATGTGATTGCTCTTAATCCTGAGTTTATTATAAATAGGTAATTAAATAATTTTCATTCTTTGATTTACCAACGGGTGAGATCCAACCAATTGACGGTCAATAACTCGATATTTTGGGAGAAAAATTATTTAATTATCGGTATTTATGAGATAAATAACATGAAATTTGTAGGATATGTCCCCTTGATATGTTTTGGTACTTGAACATTAAAGACATTGGCCAGTGCATCTAATCCATTAAAGAAACTATCAAAGCAAGGGAATAAATAATTGATAGAGTAACAGAAAACTCATCAATCAATTATCGACATATTACAAAGGAGCGATGCATATTCGAGTTATATATATGTTATTATTATTGATCTTGGAGTTCAACTTTGGGCTTTTAGTGGAATAACACCGAATTATATAATCATTTATTGGTTATAAGGAGCCTTGATTAATAATAGATGGTGGATCCCCCGTATTAGCTTGAAACAAAGGGTGAGACATTTTCAGTTGATGATGAAAAGTAAGTTACATGATTTTGGGCTTTAAGCTTTAGTTTGTACTCAAGAGCAAGCGGAAGATTGTTGGAAATGCTCCTTATACAAAAACTATTGGGCCTAAGTGTATGATAAGGTCCAAAAGACCTAGGTTTAGGTTTCTTAATTTTCTATATAATAATCTTATTTGCTCTAGACAAAAATATACACAGTTGTTATCATCTCTCTGAAATAGAAAAGTGTTCACACATTTTCCTTCTCTCTTATTCGAGAATAGTACAGAAGATTTATCATTCATAGCCGATAGAGGAGGCTAAGAGAGGACTCACAAAAAAAAAAGGAGAATATTACAATAACGCTTCAAGAGGTAATTATCTCTTTTTGACTAGAAAGACAATACAATGCTAGAAGTGTTTTTGAGAGCTTTTCTACTAAAAAAAACACTATATTTCCATTAGAAAAGCTCTCAAAAGCACTTCTGCCTTGTATCCAAACATGTTCATAAGGATTCTAAGAAATCTTTCACATACTGCTATGACCGAATAACATATGAGATTACATCAATACCTCAGTTAATACAGGCAATGCATAGGATCCATCCGCCACAAATACGTGGAGAAGTTAATGCCTCTGATTTTTGCTTTCCACCATAACCAAGCCATATAAATGGCATTGTCAAAGACATCATAAACATTACAGATTTTTTGATTGAATATAGCACCATTTCTTTGTCTCTATAGAGCCCACAATGTCGCGGCCCAAACTGCTCACCATATCAGCGTTGCCTTAGGATCTGTGATAGTACCTTCATGCTGCCAAAAATGATTCTGAACCTCCAAAGGTAGCACTCGAACCTCATCTCCCCATAAGTATCATCGACTTCATAGGTAAACTTACATTCAAAAAATATATGCTCTGCAGTTTCCATCCCAAAATTGCAGAATACACAGTTCGTATCACTTCCCCCTGCAATGATATTTCTTCTCTGCAAATTGTCTTTAGATGTTATCCTTTTATGACTCAATTTCCATATGAACCCCTTTACTTTAGATGGTATTTGTAGCTTTCACAATTTCTTATAAAATTCTGCATTCTCCATTGTGTCCACCGAGATCAACTCTTGATAAACATCTTTAACTATGATTTCTCAATTAGCGCCAGTTATTGTTTCAGCTTCCCCTACTCCAAACTTCAAGTTTCAATTGATTTGAGCATTTAATTTTTCAAGGAAACATTAAAAGTCTCCACCGTCTTATAGGTATGTGATGACGAAAATTAATTTGTAACTTAAAAAGACATGGAAAATTGTGAAAGAAAATACTGTAATATCGAACTAATATGGTTTGTGGAAATTGAAAAAAGGATGATATAAGCCAAAATCCTAGATAGCCAGAGTCTGCCTCTGCTTGGACAATCGGACTGAATTGACCTTTCTTCTTGCTATTGTGAGACAATAAGTTAATAACTCAAACCCTAAATAAGTCTAAAAATGAACAAAACAAAATATATTATAGAGATCAAAATTAAAAAAATGTCGAGAACAAAAATTAAAAAATATTAATTAATCAAAATCAGAAACATATTTAAGTTACTTTTTAATGTAAAAATATATTATAATTGAGCTTCATTCACATTATAATCATGATCGTGACAAATTTTTATGAACAAATTTATAAAGTACATCATCTTTATTGTTTATATGGAAAACTTACAAACTCAGACATAAATACATAATCTTTAACACAAATTTTTAGGAAAAACTTGCAAATCCTTTTCTTCATTACAAGTTTTTATAGAAAACTTGTAAACCCTCATCATCAATTTTTTTTTTAAGGAAAACATGCAAACTCTTTCTTTATATGGCCTTTCTCTTTAGATTGATAGAAAACAAATCCTTATCGATAGAATCTTTAAATCTAAAAGACATTCTAAAGATAATATAATATTTTTTTATTTTAAATAATATCCTAAAGATTTAAATAAATAATAAATTCTTAAAAGATAAATTAAATTATTCTTTTCTAAACACTAAAGATGGAAGACATATTCTTGACATCAATTCCCACCACCCTCTTCAATTGCTGCAAAATGTTTTCTACTTTACCCAAACACCATCGGCCCTTGATTATCCCTTTCCTCTGTTGCATCATCCTCATCACCATCAAAGGGGGTGTCGCTGTTCTTGAGGGCAACAACATAGCCGGAATGGTCGATGAGGATAACAAAGGAATTTTGAGCGATGACTACGTGGTTTATTTGGGTTACCTTTTCTAATGAAGGGCACAAGCATTAATGCATATTTACCACCAAAAAAAAGGTGCTTAAGTGAAGGAAAAAATACATTGAAAGTTGAAACACCTCTTATATCCAGTTAAAAAAAGTGGTCTACCATACACCACATGAAAGCATGACGCACCGTAGACAAATAAAAATTTAAATGTATATTCCTTCAATATAAAAAGAGATGATAGTATAATACTCGATCGCATTGAAGAGAATAAATTTATTATAAACTTTTTTTTTAGAACAAATGATTCTATACTTGAGCACTTAGCACCACTTTGAAAAGTTACAAATAATTTGTACATCTAGCATATGTAGTATCTATTTCTTCGTTGATGGTGATTTTTAATCAATCACAGAGTCTTAAAAAAGAAAGTGTTAGAGAGAGTGCTCTAGTATTTTTTTTTCTTTGTTTTCTATTTGGGCCCTGTTGCCCGTGTTAACTAATATCCACAAATATAGAACTAAAAACATAACATAAAAAATATTTTAACTATAAATCAATTTATAAAAATATCTATACATAAGTCAATTTTCCTTTTTCTTTTTAGCAAAACCACAAAATAAGCATTGCAGACTATTTTGTAATTCCCTTTCGGGTCTCCTAAACAATAAAATTTCTCCCCGAAAGCGTGGTCAAAGTAAAATCATGTATGAGTGTGCGACTTTGCTGAAGCCGACACCTCGATTGGTCCTATCATCCTAATCTCGTAATAAAGATGTAATTATTATAGGGGGTTCTTTGCTTCTAATTTTAAACCTGCATTTATCTTAACTTTTCTTAGAACCAAGTGTTTTAGACTTTTGCATTTCGTTGATTTCCATGTTCTTTTTTAAGTAATGACATATGAAAAGAATAAAATGAAAGTCGCAACATTTGAATTACAATTGCAATTATTATTTGTCCTCTAGCATCCATTTACTTTACTTAATTAAGGCTTGATTATTTCCACATAAGAAATTAAAGCAAGTTACTCCGTTCACAATCACGTGCATTGTGGTTTTCTGTTGCAGCCTTGCAGTTGCACGAACAATTGATTTGTAAGACTTCTTGCATCTTTTTTTGTGAATGGGATAATATACTACTATGTTTCTCTTTAACCGTCGAATTTTTTAAATTTTTATTTCTATTTAAATTTTAAGGTTTTAATTGTAATCGAAGATAATTTTTAATAATTTAAACTACCATATAAATATAAACATAGCAAACATTATTTATCATTGAATAAAATCCAATGAACTTTACATAGCATTGTACAATTTTTTTCATAATGATAATTTTTATTTAATAAATAGATTTTTTACATATTTCAATAAACATTTTAAAAAAATATAATTGAAATATTAAAAAGGAAATATTTAATTTAATAAATTTAACAAATAATACCAACCTACTTATGGTGATATATAATATAGGTTTATTTTCAATTTGATATCTAAATTATTTTAATTTTTAATTGTTAAAAATATTCAATTTAATCATTTTTTAAAAAATAAATCAATTTACTCACTCCTATTCAATTGAATTAATATGATTAGATCATAAATGTCAATTATTTTTGTTTACAACAGATTTTAATAGTCACTATATTTATTATTATTTTTTTATAAAATTAATAAAACATTTCCCTTTCTTCTTCATGCCTTCCTCCACCGTGTATAAAAAAAAATACCCACATCACCACCCCTATTCCCGGCGAACCCCGCCATCACCACCACCCTGGAATAGGAGGAGCTCTTTGTGATTCGTGCTCAAAGCTTCCGTCGTGCTCCGATACCCAGGCTCTGCCGTTGCACTCCGATGGTCCAGATCTGCCGTCACCACTCCGCCTACGTCATCCGCGGTGGGAAGCACGTTTGTGAGAGAAGGTGTCCAAGCCGAAATTTTTAAAAAATAATACATAATGACGGTTGAAAATCGTTATATTTTTAAATTTTATATTAATGACATCAGTTTAATTATACGTAAATGATAAAATTGATGTATTTTTAAAAAACTTAAAGAATAAAATTAAACTTTTTAAAATGTGGACACTAAATTGATTTTTTTAATATAATTTGAGATTAATATATGATAAAAAGGCTCATTTTGTTTTTGGTACAGTAGAAAATAAAGAAACAGGAACTATTTTTCAAATCTGCACCAACTCCAGTCTCTACATAATTCTGGAAAGGTTATATTTTTAAAGACAATTTAGACGAGTTGTAACTTGTATACGAAGTACGAACTATTCAAAAGGTGACATACTGATATCTATTTCAACCAATTACAAAATAAGTCAAAAGGAGAAAAAAAAAAAGTTGATAAAGCAGAACATGCGTAATGTAATCTAATAGTATTATATCTAGAATCTTATATATGCAATATATGTAATAATATGAAGTTTAAAATTGTCTTCTTAACCGGTGAGGAAGAAAAATTACTCACGACAAGAGATTGTTTACAGGATGAAAAAATAAAAAATAAAATAGTTTTTATTTTAAAAAAGTAAAAGAAAATTTTTAACGCTCTTTTCTCTTCTGTTGCACTTCGTACTCTCTGACTACTCTTTATCGGTCAAGTTTGTCGGCCTCATTGCACCATTGTCGCCGCCGACAAGACCACCTTCGTAGCATAGCAAACCCATCACAAGAAGGTCTTTTATGAAATTTGAGATATGTGAAGCACCGTGAGACTCTTCCTCCGTGAACTATATCTTCCTCCATCAGACCAACACTTCTTCGACGGTGACGGCAGCTACTTCTCCGCCTCCTCGTTGGCGACAACTCCCACCATCACCACCACGCCAACAACCTCTTTGCGTCACTGTCACTCTTCTACTTCTTTCATTTTCCTCTCCCTGTTCATTGCATTTTCTGGATTTTTTATGTTTGAAATTTGTTTTTCTTTTCATCTTGTGTAATTTGTTCAAAATTTGATATTACAAAGTTCAGATTACAAAGACGACAACCGAAAGAAGGACGGTGGAAGCGAAGGAGGCACAAGGTGACATGTGCATTGAAAAAGTGGACATAAGTATTTATAATATTTAAAAATGTTAGTTTATATTATTTCTCATATTATTAATAAAATGATATAATCAAATTTTATTTATCTTTTAATTGAACTTTAGATTAATTAATATACATTTCACTTGATAAATCAGAATATTAAAATAAAATAAAAATAATCTTTTTTTTCTTAAAATAAAAAAACTTAACTGTTGCATATATAACAGAAGTATTTGTGAACTAATGTAAATATATATATAAAGTATATAAATCAAAATTAAAAATATTTTATTCATGATAAAGTAAAATATAAAATTATGAATATTTATAACTTTAATTCAATTAGTGTCATATTATTTTAGTAGTGATTATAAATTTTATATTAAATTTAATATCTATTGAAATATATATTATATCTATATATATAGAGAGAGAGAGAAATGATTTCACTTTTAAAATAAAAATAAAATTTATAATATTAGAATAAATAATCTAACATAAGATATGACTTATATTAATTAGGGGTGTTCACGGGTCTATTTGGATCGATTTTGGCCAAATTTAGGATCCAACCCAATCAAATTTGATCGGTTCGATTTGGATCGATTTTCAGGAAAAAAAATTTGAAACCCAACCCAACCCAACACGTTCATGAACAGTTCGGTTCGGTTCGGATCATCGGGTTACCCACTTATTATTTTTTAAAGAACTACTATTTTATATCACGATTCTTTCAAATATCTCATACAATTAACACAATATTATCAAATGTATGAAAGTAGTAAAATTGATTCATTTAATACCATCAACATAATATTCTAAAATAGACTTATAAATTAAAATAAAAGATTTTTGAGCAAGGTTTAATATAATAGTCTGAATCGTAACTGTTTCTTACAAACCAAGCTTTGTAATAACCAATTTGGTTGCAACTAGATTTGTTGAAACAAACAAATAAACAAAATATGATTCATTAATATTATAAACATGGTAAACAAAATATGAAAAAAAGGTCATAACCTTAAATCAATTCTTATTTCAAAACAAAATACTGTTAGTACCTTGATTCTGATCAAATTTTCATTATTTTGATTTCAGCTACTTAAAGTTTTAAAGTAGGGAACATAACTCAAATGTCTAAAATACAAGGTCCTAAATAGTTAGCTAAGTGTCAATTGAGAACTTTTTAAATATTGAAAGTTATTTCATTTGGTCCAATTTTTGAAAGCAATCGAGAACTTTTTTAATTATAAGAGTCTGTTATTAAAACTTCTATAACATATGAATATTGTGTTGGTCCCAGATGAACTCCAAAGGGGGGTGAACTGAATTTTATAAAATAATTAATAATTTAAAATCAAACTCAAAGCAATAATATAAAGATAAAAGATAAAGAAGACACAATCAATTTTAAACGTGAAAAATCCAATTGGGTAAAAAATCACAACGTCCAAATTGGATAATCAATCTAATGGACAACTCCACTATAATAATTTTGTGTACAAAGAGTTCCTAATATCCTAGTTTCTTAGTCTACCCTTACACAACAATTATTCCAGTTGGTATCGTTGTTTCCCAGCAAAAAGCTCTAATCTCAATTCACTAAGAATAGAGACAAACTGGTATCCTTGTTTCCCAGACAGACTGGTATCCTAGTTTCCCAGCCAGACTGGTATCCTAGTTTCCCAGCTACGACCTTTTCCAAAGTCAAGAAGAAGAATACAATAAAATAGTTACCAACGCTTCTATTCCTTAAGCAAATAGGTACCTTTAAGTCCTGATGGAAGAGTTGAAAAATCAGACTTGTCAAATGCTTCTATATGATCTCACAATAATTTTCTCAATGATACAAACATAAAATCTCTAAAACTCTAATATTATTTGAAATGAAATGCATACATGAACACCAAAATATGTTTCTATTTATACTAATTTAAATATATGATTTAACCAATTTTTGAATGCAATCATAAATATATTATATCATATTATCCAATGCAATTTTAAAAATATTCTATTATATTATGCAATGTAATCTTAAAAATATTCTATCCCATTTTTTAATGCAATATTAACAAATATTTTATCCTATTTTTGAATACAATCTTAAACGTTTACAATACTACACCTTTTTTTATTGTCAAATTATTTTTTAATTTTTAATATATTTATATATATAAAATAAAATTTATATTATTATTACGAGTTCACGGATCGGATAATCGGGTCAACGAATTTGTAAATCTAAACCTGTGATCTAACCCGTACATGAACGGTTTTGATCGGTTCGGTTCGATTTTGACCCAAATATATAAATGACTCAACACAAACTGATTAAATCAGTTTTAATCAGTTCGGGTTTATGGGTGATCCATACCGTGATCACCCCTAATATTAATGATATTATATAATCCACTTTTAAGTAAAAGTGATTTGTAAAAATTAACTTTCACGCTAATTGCAACTAGTGGGTATATATTTTTGTTTGTTTGTTTAAATACGAAGATACAATAAAACTAAAAACGGGTAGGATAACACTGACAAGTCCCCGTTAAATCAGTTCTAAACAAAATCAGACGCAAACTACGAAACCTGAAAACAGTTTTCAAACTTCGGAGCCATGTTTGGCAACCGGCAAGAGAGTGCAAATAACACTAGTGATATTTAAAATTGAAACAATTTTTTGTAAATTGTTAAATTAATCAAAAAATTAATATTTTTTAAAAAAGTTATATATTTTTGTTGTTTGGTTCCTTTTTAATTTTATTATAAAAAATTGAACTAAATCGAATAAAGTGCATATTATAATTATATTTTTTATTGTGATAATTAATAATAAATATTAAATAATTTATTAATTTTTCTTTATTTTATATCAAGATATATATTTTACTTTGTATGTTAAAAAAATATAATAATAATGTTAAATATCAAATGACGTATAAATTATTGTTATGTTAAAAAAAGTTAGTAATATCATTTTATATTAATACTAAATAAAAGTAAAAAAATAATAGTTTTTAACTAAAATATGTTAAAGAAAATTTAATTAAAAAATAAATTCATTCTTAAAAACTAATACAGCATAATTTGATACCTTTCACTAAATCAAAACACAGATATTAGTTAAGAAACTCACTGCAACTTTATAACAGAATACATAGTAATCCTATGAAATCCTCTCCCCCAAGCAACCAGTTGGTTTTAAACCTATTTAAAAATGATCTTTTTATCTGAATCTACGAGAACAAAGACTGTGTCACAAAGTGTAAACAACTTAAGTAGTCTTGCTCAACTAATTGAGCTACTTTACATTGAACTATGACGTTTAAAATACTTAACTTTCTTAAATACATATCTAATGTAAACTCAATAACGGTTAGGGATGGAGCCCGCCTTCCAACTCTACTATTAATTGGGTTATAAAAATATAGTAAATCAAAATCAACTAGATTACGAGTCTGTTTGAATATAAGACTAGAAGTGCTTTTAGGAGTTTCTTTATTGAAAAAAATACTATATTTCCAATAGAGAAACTCTCAAAAGCACTTCTGACTTGTATCCAAACATACTCATATAGTTGTTAAACCATCTTGTATGATTATAATAACTAATAATGATTTTTTTTTCAAATGATTAAAAAGAGAGATAAGAATAGTCTAATGGATTGCTACAGTTGTGAATATGTTGCATTAATGAGTGAAAAAAATTATTTAGCAGAATAATTCGTATTTGATTTTCACTTTATGCAAAATTTATTTGGGTCAGCAGTTACGCACCACAACACCAAAGGCAGACACAGGGGGTTAGGGTGGGCCACCGCTCCCTCTAAAATTTTATTATTCTAAATATTATTATATATATATATATTAAAAATTAAAAATTGAAAAATAATTTGACAATAAAAAAGGTTGCATTGCATAATATAATAGGATATAATATTTTTTTAATATTACATTAAAAAATAGGATAAAATACTTTTGAAATTGCATTGCATAATATAATAGAAATCTTTAAGATTATATTACATAATAAGATAAAATAATTTTTAAGATTGTATTCAAAAATATAATAGAATATTTTTTAGTATTGTATTCAAAAATAGGATAGAATATTTTTAAGATTGTATTGCATAATATAAAATATTTTTAAGATTGTATTACATAATATAAAATATCTTTAAGATTACATTGCATAATATGATAGAATATTTTTAGGATTGCATTCAAAAATTGGTTAAAATCATATGCTTAAATTAGTATAAATAGAAATATATTTTTCGTATTTATAGTATGTATTCTATTCCAAATAATATTAAAGCTTTAGAGAGTTTATGTTTGCATTATTGAGAGAATTGTTATGAGATCATATAGAAGCGTTTGACAAGTCTGATTCTTAATTCACCATCAGGATTTAAATGTACTTATTTATTATCATAATGGAGTTGTCCATTGGATTGATTATCCAATTTGGATATCGTGATTTTTTATTCAATTGAATTTTCCACGCTAAAACTATAATAACCAAGGCTAAAAACTAAAAATAAAAATAAAAAATTGGCCTATCTGGAAAGTGGCGCGGTTAGCGCCAGATGCGACGCCGTTAGCACTAGGATGGCGCCGGTAGCGCCAGAATTGGTGCGGTTAACGCCATAAGTGCACCAGAAAACCAATTTTCTCTGGAATTTAGCACCGTTAGCGCCAGAGTAGCGCGATTAGCGCAAGAACGCAGACATGACCACTATAAAAGGCTCATTTGAACGAATTAGGGCCCAAAAGCTTGCTCTTCTTCTTCCTTATGCGTTTTCCACCATTGTTAAGCAAGGAAAGCTTAATAACCACTCAACCATTGACCAAAACACTTCACTTTCAACATGAAAGTTGAAGAGAACTACTCAATGAGCTAGATTCCATCATCACTTTTCCTTGAAAACCATCAAACGGAGAGATCATTTTCTTTAGGGAACTTCACAAATTTCGAATTTGGAGGGGAAATGAGGCGTTTTAAGGACACTCAAGCTTGGAGAAGTGGTCTTCTAGCCTTCCTTATCGATTTAGAGGTAAGAAACACAAATTCTATCGTTTATTTAAGAATTTGTTCTTGAGGTAAATAGTGACCCTTTTGAGTTAGAGCTGATATTATGCTTGAATCCTTTGGAAAAGTATGCTTAGGAGGTTGTTGTGATGAAGGATTAGCTTTGAAATATAATTTTTATGGACTTTGGAATTTGGTATTGAGAAATGTATGAGTAGGATGAATGTTGGTTAAATTGATGATAATATGTTATGTATAAGCCTTAGTGCTTTTACAAAATGTGGTTAGTAGACTATATAAACGGTGAAAATGTGTTGAAGTAACCGTTTTAGCCAATTTGATAATCATTGAAATATGGTATGGTTAGGGTGTTGAACTCTTTGAATTAGTTGATGTAGAGTCTTTGGAAGACTCTAATGCCTTGATTAGGCCGAGATAGATCCTGTTGAGGGTCTATAAGGCACTGGTTACGTGGCTGGTTCTTGTAACTTGAAAATAGCTTAGAAAAGAGGTTAAATGGAAAAGAATAGTTTTCCTTTTCTTTCTAACGGTTGAGAACCGTTGTTGATTACTTGTGTGCCTTTGTATAGGGCGTGACACCGAGAGTGTCAGTGGCGGAGACCACAGTTTAGGAATTGAACAGCAGAGCACGACTTTGTCAGGTAAGTTCTTTGTTCTTGGGAGTGTTTTCCATTGCTTGAGTTCCACCATACTCCGAGGGAGTGATGATTGTATACATGATTCATATGCATTGAATTGGATGTTACAGCTTTCCTCATGATAATATGTATACTTGTTTCTGTGCTTGTGTATGGTTGCTTTTCGGATAGATCTTCTGGCCAGTTAGATAAATATGGACCTCCCTAAGAGTAGAGCGCAACTCCTAGTCGGTTTGCTCACGTAAAGGGTGTATGATCCCTTAACACCAGAGATAGGTGGTCCCGTCACAGTTGAAGCCTATTCTCGGAGGTGCCATATACGTGCATCCATGTGTAAAGGGGTAGCTCCCGATGGGATGACACAGGTGTGAGTTCCAGTCTCACGCTGGGGACTGAGAGTCCCGATGCTGATGATGATGCATCTTTGGCGGGCGTAGTACCACAGATACACATTAGAGCTAGAGAATGTCTATGTGTTGTTGTGAGGGCCAGGAGGTATGGTGTTGTGATGTCTTTGGTGTTGGGTATCATGGAAGTGAGCCAGGAGGAGGAGAAGCCTCCAAGAACCCTGAGCTTACTGAGATTGTATCTCACCCCGTGTGTAGGGATTATATTTTGCAGGTGATGCATCTGGCAGAGATGATGGGTCCCAGGATGGAAGGCCCCAATAGGAACAGACTCTGTGTAGCTGCTTGGCAGTATTTTGAGAGCGTTGTGGCTCACTATTTATGTACTTATATGATGTATTTTGTACCCTGCGAGGGAAGATGTGTGTGTACACATGTGTTTGGATCCTGTATGGTTTGTAATGTACAGACATTGTATATTTTGTACCCTCTTGTGAGGATGTGATCTGTGAGATCATGACACAAGGTGCCTATTCTTTTGTATAGCCACAATGGTGGTTTTGATGATGTATATATTTATATAGATACATGTGGCTTCTGATTCTCCTGTCGTAACTGTATGGACTTTATTGTCTTCATCTGTCGTTCTTTATGTTATCTGGATCGTAAATGCTTGTTGTGGTGCCTTGACATTCGTAATAGGTATTTTGGATACTTACCAGACATAATGAATCAGGAAATATGATTTGATAAGAAATGACGATGATGTCATGTTTTTACTAAAATGCTTTTGTTAATTTTAATTATTGATTTTAAATTATTTACTGCGCTAATCTGATTAAGTAATTGTTAATACATCGGATGCATACGGGGGTGTTACAAAAATTGATTATGTCTTCTTTATCTCTTATCTCCATATTATTGCTTTGAGTTTGATTTTAAATTGTGAATTATTTTATTAAGATTCACTAGACTTTGTCAGCTTGTTCATCAACCCACCGTGTTTGCAATTTGTCTGTATGTGGTTTCCGGTTTGTCTCTTTTTGTATATTAGATTTGTATTGTCTTCGGAGTACTTTTATTTATGATATAATTTTTTTTATATTTGTCCCCTCTCAATTAATTTCATGCGTCTGTCATTGACAACACAATATTAGTCTCTAACCTAGCTAATGAGTTGGAGGACACACCTTGTCTCTAACCTAGGACAAAAAAGAAAATTAGATAAGAATGTTATATTATTTGACTACTACCGAAAAATGAACAAAGAAAATAGAATAATAATAATGGTCCAATAAGAAAATATTTAAGGGTGTCTAACTTTTGTTGTTGGTAGTTAAAAAAACTTTTATTGTTAATTAAGCAACTTATATAAATTATTGTAAATCTTGTGGTACTGAATTTGATTTTTACTAATAAGAAAAAAGAAAATATCTATTTGTATGAAACATTGGAACACATGTTCTTGATTGATATATTTTGAGGAAAGAATATTCAAATTTAATATAATAATTTTATAAAAGAAAACTAAAATATTTCTTAATTTTATTAAATGAAAAAGAGAATTAGATTTTGAGATTCAGTTAAAAAGTCTGACTTAATTTATTGAATAGAATATGTAACTTATTATACATTTCTGTTCTTCATTTTCAAAGATAAAAATAAAAAATAAAGATCTTGAGTTGCATAAGATTACCTGTGGGCCTGAGTATGGGCCTGTTTGGATGCAGCCCAAAAGATCTTTTAACATCTTATCTATTAGAATAAGATCTTTTTTATTTTTTAAGAGTGTTTGATTACTAATTTTTTTTGACTTTTATAAAAGTAAAAGATGTCAACAGATCTTTTTTCAAAAGTTCAAATTCTCAGCTTATCAAAATGTTACTTTTCGGGAATCTGTTCCCTAAATTAGCTTTGGACAATAATGTCCTTAAAAAAATTTGAAAATGGCAAAGATACCCTCCTTATTTCTGAACATTTCTCTCACTTTCTCCTCTCTCACTTTGCCTTTTCCTCTGAAGGTTCTGCGTGCGTCTTCCTCCCTCGAGGTTCTGCGCTTCTTCGTCGAGGGTTCTGCACTTCCTTGCTCGAAGGTTCTGCACTTCCTTACTAGAAGGTTCTGTGCTTCCTCGCTCGAAGGTCTGTGTCTTCCTCGCTTGAAGGTATGTGTCTTCTGCTCCTCTGTTCCTGAATCTCTCTTCTATTTTTTGCCTTCTCTTCATGTCATCCTTCTTCATCTCTTCTTCTTCATCAAACTGTTCCCACCGTTTTTGATTCAATTTTTGTTCTTGCTCATATACACAATAATAATTATTAGGGCAGATCGTGGGAACCATGTGTATTGGACCTCATTTTGGGTCTGGTTCATTTTCTATTTCCCTGCTTTTCTGTAGTGTTGATTTGATTACTTGGCCCACTTTTTTTATAGCGCAAATTTCTGGATGCTCAATTCCCATGTCGCTCATGTTAACATGATCCTAGCTTGTCTCTTGATTTATATTGTACGAGTATTTCTTTTTTAATTGTTGCCTTAAATCAGAATGAAAAAGTGTGTAGGAAGTTAGGAACTAGGATGGACAATGTTTATCCAAAAACCTTGTCATGAATTTTGATCCCTTGAACATATTCTTGTGGAGATTGAGAGGTGTTACCTAAATATTCTTGAATGGTTATTATTGTTTCTATTTCTTAAGCTTGTGAAATGTCTCTCAATCAAGTTCCTGTGAAAAGAAAGAAAGCTGAATGGTGTGATAAAAAGATTGAGATTCTGCTGAGAGTGTGCATAGAAGAGGTGAATGCTGGAAATAAACCTCACAACCACTTCACTAAGCTTGGTTGGGCAAATATTGCAGAAAAGTTCAATAAGGCAACAAATTTGACATATGAATATAAGCAATTCAGAAATAGGTGGGATTCTTTAAAAAAAGAATGGCAATTATGGGCTAAACTTATTGGGAAGGACACTAGTTGGGATGGACAAAAGAAAACCATTGCTGCTAGTGATGAATGGTGGGAAGTCAAAATTCAAGTGAGTATTATTCAACTAATATTCTTGTTGCTTATGCTTAGCTTTCACTTATTGATTAGAAATGTTTGCAGTTGAAACTGTTTTAAGCCTTAAACCATATTTTCGAAGCATTTACTCATACATTGTTGAACTGATAAAAAATTTCAAGAAAAAAATTGTACGTTCTAAAGTAGTTGGATTTGCTGAAGTTGTGTGTAACCTCAGAGAGCTCTTGGTAGGTGAAAATACGAAGATTTGATCCCACAAGAGAATTGGACAAATCACTCATGATAAAAAAAACCTTCCAGTTCCATAAAATCTATTGGTGCTGCAACATGTTTCATGAGTATATAGGCTTCTGGTAGATTTAGATTACTGATTGATCAGTTCACAATTTAAGCAAGAAACAAAATGGAAATGTTACAAAAAATATTAAAAAAAAAAAGACTGGTGAAACTAATCAAGGAGGGAGAGAAGCCAAAAAAATAACCAACCTATGCCACAACATGCCTTGATTTCACTGACCTAGACTTGTGGGGAAAAGAATCATTAAACTGTGGGATTCCATCATAGAAATCATCAGAACCATTCCCTGTAGTAGCAGCTTCTTGTTTTTTCTTGTCAACTCCATGATCCCCTGCACTTATCAAATCACTAGGCATGTTGGTGGACTTGTGGTTCTTACCATCAGATTTTTTATGGTTATCAGAATGTCCATCTGATTTAGCAAACACCTTGTCACCTTTCACAGACTTTGAACAAAGACCCCCCATATCAAAAACTCAATCTTTGCACAGAAAAAAAAACTCCTCCTTTGGCAGCTCAGCTCACCCAAATCAAGAACTAATATAAATTATAATAGACAACCCTTTTATTTGTTGTGTTCAATAAAGAATTATATAGTAGTAATAATTGTAAGGAGAAAAAATAGGTGGAAGTTAGAGTCAGGGAAAAAACATTGCAAGTTGAGAAGAAATTAAACTGTTCCAAATAGAGAATTGAAGGAGGGGGAAGAGGTATGGGCCTTAGACAAAGATTGAAACTTTGGAAATAAAAAGTCCACCCTCAACCTCTCTTTGGTTGCTAAGAATATATAATATAGTTAATATAATATAATTTTCTTTTATTATTAGTAGTATAATAATAAGATTAAAAGATGGAATAGAAGAGAGGAAATCATAATTTAGTGTTTTTTATGAGAGAAAAAATAGGAGTCTGGAAAAAAAAATAGGGGCTCCAAGTGCTATACATATTCTAGCTAGTGTTTCAAGTTCAGGCAGAGGCGATCAAGGATACAGAGAGTGGGGACAAAAATTTATAACAAAAGTATAACTAGTAGTGCTATACATCCACTTTTCTTTTGATGTTTTCTTTATTAAGTGTTAGTAGTTTAGAGGGAGTATTAAGAGAATATAACTAGTAGTTAGTGACAGATGAATCAAATCATAAAAGAAATTTCAGAACTGAAACAACTCATGAACTAACTTATCATAACTCTGATTACTATTATAAAGTAATAGAATCTCAGTTTCAAAGGATATAGGGAAAGAAAATAACCCCTTATTTTCAATCCAATCATTGACAGTTATACCATTAAAAGGGAAAACAACAAATAAAATTATTATAAAAAAATAGAAAGCTTTCAGAATATATCAATATAACAGTGAATCTAGTGTATCTGCTCAAGACCCAACTAGCATTACTACATGTGTAGCAAAGTTGAAAGATCTACCAGGACTTGAGTGTGGGAGTGAACTATTTATAAAGCCACTAGACTTATGAAAAAAAGGGCAAACAAGATTACCTTTGTTGCTTTGGAAGATCCTGAATTACAACTTGGCTGGATCAAGTTTGACAACTGAGCACAAGTTCCTTAGTTTCTCCTCTATCTGATATCATTGACTCTTGTTAGTTTTGTTTGGTTATCAACCTTGGTTATGTCATGGATCTTTGTTTTTTATTTTGATTATGCTATGGATCTTAGTTATGATTTGGATCTTGATTTTTATTTTTAGTTGTGTTATGACTTTTTTTTCCTTCTCCAGGATGTCTTCATCATTATCATCAAATGACTCATCATTATCGTCAAATGACTCTTCATCTGATGATGACGATCACATTACGAAAAACAAAGTGTTGATGCTTGCTGTAGCTAATGTTACCAATTACTTCATGAATTATGTTGTGAAAAATCCATGTAGAGATTCAAGCATGACAGGCCATCATTGCATATCTGAAATTCTAAATGGTCATCCAATACGTTGTTATCAGATGTTTAGAATGAAGAAACTTGTCTTTTTTGAATTATGTGAAATCTTGGAAACCAAGTACAACTTAAAGAAAACTCGAAATGTCGGAATTTAAGAGCAAGTTGGCTTGTTTTTGTACATGTTGAGTCAACCAAGTTCTGTTCGTAATTGTGAGGAAAGATTTCAACATTCAGGTGAAACAATATCTAGACATTTTCATAGTGTCTTAGAAGCTATGTGTTTGTTTGCAAAGGACATAATTAAGCCTGTTGATCCATCATTTAGAGATACCCCTGATGAGATTCTGAAAGATGCTATATATCACCCTTATTTTAGGGATTGTATTGGTGCAATAGATGATACTCATATACGAGTTTGTGTTCCCTCTCATCTACAAGGAGTCTATATTGGTCGGAAAGGCTACACTACCACTAATGTCATGACTGTTTGTGACTTTAGCATGTGTTTCACATTTGTTTGGGCAGGTTGGGAAGGTTCTGCACATGATACTAAGATATTTATGGAAGCTTTACGTAAGCCTGCATTGCATTTCCCACATCCTCCTTAAGGTACTTAACATTTATATATTATAAATATATGTATCATTATGAGTATGTGTTCTAACATGCATTATTGTTTTATTCTTTAGGTAAATATTATCTTGTTGATTCTGGCTATCCTACTTTTACGGGTTTTCTAGGACCGTACAAGAAAACTAGGTATCATCTCCCACAATTTAGAATTGGGCCTAGAATTAGAGGGAGAGTTGAAGTTTTTAATTATTATCATTCTAGTCTTCGAAGTACAATTGAACGTGCATTTGGTTTGTGTAAAGCGAGATGGAAGATATTAGGTAATATGCCACCTTTTGCTTTGAAGATACAAAACGAAATCATTGTTGCTTGCATGGCTGTACACAACTTCATTCAAAGAAATGACAAGAGTGATGGAGAATTTGATTCACTAGATGAAGATAACGAATATACAGATATTGATAAGGAAAATGAAGTTGGCCCTAGTACTACAACATGGGAAGAACCGGATGCTCAAAGTACTTTACAAATGGATTGATATAGAGAATCTCTAAAAAATATGTTTCCAACATATATTTAATTTTTTTTGTTTTTTAAGAATACAAGGTTGTATGTTTATGATATGAGTACATTTGAACAATTTTCTATTGGATGACATTATTGATGATATTATTATGAGGTTAATGACATTTTATATTGTATTTTATAAATTATAATTACATAGATAATAATTAAATTATAAATTAGAATATAAGTGATTGCATTACTAAAATAATAATATATTAACTATATTTGAAATATGAAAATTAATTATGTTAAGATGTATAATTATATTTTTATGAAATACATTTTTTTATAAAAATAATTATTTTTAACCAAAATTTCTAGAAATAATGTCAAAACATATAATATCCTTTTTGGTAATTTTAATTATGTAAAAGACCTTTTACAATTTCATCCAAACATTATATTATTTTAAATAAGCACTTAAGAATTTATCATCTAAACATTAAATTACCTTATGTAAAAGTAACTTTTCATATAAGAGCTTCTTGAATAAGTTCTTTTTCTATAAGATCTTCTACACAAGTGCATTCAAAAAGGTCCTATATACCATCAATGCTTGGTTGATTCAACAGTGGGAATATTCAAAATGAGGTAAGTGAATAAGTGATTAATGGGTTTGACAAATAGGAGCAGATCTATTTGTCAAGAAATTTCAAAACCGAAATCTTCTCTTTGTTGTTTGGAATGAAAAGATGAAAATCAAGTAAAATGAACCCCATGTAATTAATGGACTAAATAGGAAAATCCATCGATTTAGCAACAGGAATATTCCAAATGATACCCAATGATTCCATTTCCCATATACAATTGTGAAACAATTATGAATTTAGTAAATCACAGTAATTTTGTTGATTTACTCATTGTCAACACGGTAAGTATTTTTATTAATTATAAAAATATAATTTATTAAGACAATTAAATTAAAAATTACTACTATTTATAATTTTATTAAATTGTGTATGGGTTATGCCGCCATCCAAAAAATACACGAATTCGCCGTTACCGTTTCTAACTTTACTTCAGTTCTGACAAACAAGAACAGCGTGAATCTCTAAACTGTATCTATATATAAGGCTTCGTCACAAACTAACAAGTACGCTCTCTCTCTCTCTCTCTCTCTGCAAACTCCGCGTATACCCCAAGTTTCTCTCTCTACCCTTTTCTTTCTAGTTTCCACCTCCGTCGCCGCACTCACTTTGATGCCAATTTTCTGAACACGCTTTTGAAGAGGGTAAGTTTCTTTTCCATCTTCGTTATTCATGCTTCGATTTGTGCTCATTTTTTTTTTAAAAAAAAATTATGATTCCTTTTCCTTCTTGATTTTTCTGTGTATCTTTTTTCTTTTGAGTTTGACTTGCTTTGATTTAGTTGCTCATTCTTTTGGTGGGGTTTTATGGGTGGACAATTGGGAAAGTACAATGTGGGTTTTATTTTGTAGTTGTTTTTCCTTCTTTTTTTGTTCCTTTTATTTTGTTGGACAATTGGGTTTGTGGTTTTTTTCTTCTTATAATTAGTAGTTTGTTTATCGATCTTCTTGATTTGTTTTTTTTTTTTTTGTTGTTGCTTGATTTGATTCCGAGGTAATGGAAATAAAGTAGTAAAATTTGGCTTCCGTTGCCTGTTGATGGGATTGTGTAATGTTGATTGTTCTTTAGGTTTTAAATATTTTTTTTTTTTCATCTTGCTTGTAATGTAAATAAATCCGAATTCAAGGTCAATTTTTTTTATTAATTTCTTGATTACTCGATATGTTGTTTATTATTTGCCCTTTTGCTTCATATGGCTCTAACTTGTTTACGAAAAAGTCTTCGTCAATAATTACGTAAATGATGTCTCTTTGTGACACCTGAGCTCATTGCCTTCATTTGTTAATTGTCAATTATTGTTTTTGACATACAAGTGTTGGAATCCTTTGAACTGCAAACGTTATTTTAATTTTTTCCTAATCTTTCTTTTAGTTTTTTTAAGACAACTTTTAGTTTTTTTTTTTTTTCTACCATGCATTATTGGAGGGTTGAATTGTTTATTTATTATTATATATTGTGGCGTTTCAATTCAGTTGGGATTGGACAGTTAGGATGGTTTTGATGATATATAAATATATATATTTCAGGTAAGTTCGAGTACCGGTACTGTGCTGTGCTGCATTTCCTCTATAATGGGTTGTTTCCACTCTAAGTCAACGAGGCAGTTTCCTGCACAGGAGAATACTGTTAATCTTGCGGCAGAGACAGCTTGTACGTTGATTAACTTTTCCAATGAATGGATGCAAAGCTGTAATTCTTGTACAATGATATGTGATGGTTTCATTGAATTCTAACTGTGTTTGCATTGGAGGAGTTGCTTATTGTGAATTTGCTTTCGGTCTTGCAGTCTTGCTGGATGAATCTTATAAGTATTATACTAATGATAAAACTAAGTTTCATGATTTCACCTGTACGAGCTTGTAATTATGTATGGTATGTCTCCTGTGCCTCTGAGGTTTTTCGGGAAAGATAGGCTATTTGTAACAAACAAACCAAAGTTCACTTTGGTAGGTTTATTGTTAAAAGTAGAAACAGGCACTTCCCCTTGGTCAAGGGTTTCAGGGGGTGCATCACCTTGAAAAAAATATAACTATATATAGTGTTGATATCTTTTTGCCCCCTCTGATTTATAATTTGAACCCATTGGTTTCAATTTTTTAAGTGTTGATATTTTTTTCTTTTATTGGTTAGTTTCTCAATTACATTTCATTATCTTTTCAGCTAATTAGATACTTATATGTTTTATGTAACTAAACATTTTATATTAAGGGAAATGAAAGACCATTCTTTGTCAATATAGCTGTATCTGTGGGTATATGAATGTAAGGCAATAATTAATACAGATTGTATTTCTTCTGTATTTTGTGAAGTAAACTAAATAGAAGAAAATGTTGTTAGGCCACTTGCAAAATTGAAGAGATTAAAGACCTCATGTCTTTTCTGTTAAATTAGATTCCATAATCTTCCATGAGTTTCCATTCTGCCACTTTGCTACAAAGCTTCTATCCTACTTGGAACACAATTTTAGTCCTATGCATTCAGCAAGCTCTGCAAACAAAATTGAGAGTCGTCAGTTCATAACTACTTTGTATGTGTCACTGGACTAATGGTTGTGTTTGGGTCTTGTTACCTGTCAATTATTTAGAAGAACGTTTCCATCTAATGATGCATTTGTTATAAAATTGCTCTGTCTCTATTTCTCCTGATGTTAGCTTTTTAGTTTAAACTCGTGTATAATTTTTTTTCCCCTTCCCAGTTACTGTCAGTGAGGTTGAAGCACTGTTTGAGCTTTTTAGGAGCATCAGCAGTTCTGTTGTTGATGATGGACTGATAAGCAAGGTACTACATAGAAAATAACTTTTTTTATTTTTTGCATTAGTTGATCTATGATGACTGTTACTTTTTATTGTTTCTATCTCCAATCATTCTCTGTGAGGAACTTAGTTATATTCTGACATCTATCTTGCAATGGGTATTTTGTCATGAGAAACTGGGTCATATATTTGCATTTGTAATTTTGTCAAGAATTTAGTCCACACATAGCTTTGGTTTGGAATTTTCCAATTAATCAATTCTATGTAATATGAAGATAATCGGTTGTTATTTATTTTCTCAATGATGTTTCCAGTCCTGAATGACCTACAATAAAATATCTCTTTTCTTTAAGTTTTTCTTTCATATATTTGATTTTTTATTTTTGATTTATCTATTTTTGGTTTGCTAAAGATTTTTTCATATTATAGTATCCAAATCTAACTCATTATCCATATTGTGGTTATGGGGTGATTTTTTTTCTTTACAGGAAGAATTCCAATTGGCAATCTTCAAAAACAAGAAAAAAGATAACCTTTTTGCAAATCGGGTACTATATACATCACACTTTTCTTTCTTCATAGTAATGACTATGCCATAAATGTTTATGTTTCTTGCAAGCAACTGTGAATGACTGTAGGCTGGCCCAAATGTACTCTTTAGATCAACAATTTGCTGTACAAGTGGGTTATCAAAGAATTTTGCTGTTTCAGACGTTCTTCTGAAAAAAACTCAATTTATTAATCCTTTCAGTACAAGCCTGTAACATATTCATTGTGAACCACTTGCTTCCATCCCGTTGTTGTCAAATTTATATATATGCAGAATATTTTTCTCATCTCCAGGATTCCTTTTCAAATAGAAATAGATATTTGATTATTGCGTCTTATAAATATCTTAAACGACATTTTATGTCATTCTTGTGTGCTATCTCTATGAAATAATCTTTCAATTGACTAAATATCGATTGATATGCCGTGCAGATCTTTGATTTATTTGATGCCAAGAATAAGGGAGTCATTGACTTCGAAGACTTTGTCAGATCTCTGAATGTTTTCCACCCAAATGCATCATTAGAAGACAAGATAGCTTGTAAGTTAAAGTTCAAATCCTCAACTCGTGATTTATCGGAAATTCTTTACCCGCTATCTAAGTTGTTCTGATACATTAGGTTGGTTTGGTATCTTGTTTCAGTTTCATTTAGGCTCTATGATTTGCACAATACTGGCTTTATAGAACGCCCTGAGGTAGGATGGTGATTCTTTATTCATATACCTTCCATGCAAATAAAGTGCTTATTGCTACAAATACAAATAAGTACTAACCTACACATATAGATAGGTCTTTGATGCGATGTGATGCTTTTTCATTTTGGTTTGGTGTATTTTGTCATGGCATTATATCTTCAGTGTTTGTGCACTCCTATCCTATTAATTTTTTAGTGGGCTTATTCATTTTTCTTTTGGTGATTTCTGACAGGTCAAGCAAATGTTAATTGCACTTCTTTTTGAGTCGGATATGAAGTTGGCAGATGATGTCATAGAAACAATTATTGACAAGGTTAGTTATGCTTTTATAGAATTCCTATATAATAGTAGATAATTTGTCTGCATTATGAAAGAAATATAGTTTATTGTTGCCATGTTGTATCTCCTGTATCACAAATTAAATAAAAGGCTTAACTTTGACATCGTATTTTTATTTTTGGCCAGACTTTCGTGGAAGCTGACCTAAACCAAGATGGCAAAATCGACACCGAAGAGTGGGAAACTTTTGTTAAAAAGAATCCGTCACTATTAAAAATCATGACCCTTCCTTATCTGAGGTATGTATAGAATTATTTATATGGTAACTAAATATGAATCTACTTTCATCCATATTTTGATATTTTAATTATGAATAATTTGTTATTCTTTAAAATGCAGGGACATAACAACATCTTTCCCAAGTTTTATTTTTAACTCTAACGTGGATGAGATTGTTGCATAAAGTACAGAGATTTTAGGTTATGTGATTGGTGGGAAAATTGGATGTATCAAACACTGAGAATGGAATAGGTGCTATGCTTTTGATTAGTTAGCCTTTTACTCAGTAAAATTGTAAATGACGTTTGCATTGAAATTTTCTAGCCACATCTCAAGTTAGTTCCTGCTTGGAAACCCTTTATTTTTAAGGGATATTTTTTATTAGAGAATTTTGAAACGAGTTGCAATGTAAAATAACTTCTAAAACCGTTAGTCATGAAAGAATCGGAATTCACAAGTTGTAGAAGATATGCGATTCAAGAGAAAAAGCTTGACGATTCACAATTATGGATGACAATCCAAAACCTATCAAGACCTCAAATTCATGAGAAGCGTATCATAGTAATATCAGACCAAGTTAGAAGAACACCAAATTAAGCTTAAAAGAATATTTAGAAACAAATTACGGAATTTTGCTATGGTAAAATCTTAAAAAAAAGTAAAATAAAAAGGAACGCATTCTAGAAGATGAAATTTCCTAATATTGATAAAAGGAAAATACCAACTCAAAGTTGATAATGGAAAATGAAGGGACACTAATATGTGAAAAGAGAAAATAAGCTCAACCAGCCAGCTGTGTCTGGTAGGGATGGCAAAACGGGCTTGGCCCGTCGGGCCGGCCCGCGTAGCCCGCAAAAAAATGCGGGTTGGGTTGATAATATCAACCCGCAAATCAAAAGCGGGCCGGGCTGGCCCGCCCCGCAAAATTGCGGGCCAAACGCGGGGCGGGGCGGGCCAGCCCGCTGGGCCTATATTATTTAAATATTAAATATTAAAATTAAATAAATATATTTAACATATTTTGAAATAGGTATATTCTTTAAATTTATACTCTTTTGCACTCTCA
>PYAF01002917.1:1668104-1730181 GCA_007407185.1 Glycine tomentella | reverse complement strand
TTCAAAACATTGGAGGCATCTAGGCTCATCACTCATTAGACTTTTGGCTCTTCACTCATTTGAATCAATTGGAGTAATCTGAACTCTTCTTCCGGATTGGTGTTTGAACTCAAGACAAGGTTGATATGTTGACCCAATGCCTGAGAAAGGAAGTAGTTCACTTCATGATCCAATGTTTCTTGTGCTTCCTTTGATCTTGTCCTTGTCATGGGGCCTTGCAATTCTTGGTCCTCATCAGTGCTTGTGTTCAGATAGGATGGCTTGAGTGTGCTTATGACATTTTGGATGATGTAGAGGCCACTGGTTCTCTAATGGGCTGGGATACATATATGTTACTCGTGTCAGCATATCAGAAGGGGGGAATGCAAAGAGAAGTAAAGGCACTGCTGAAACTAATGAAAAAGATTGGTTTGGACAGAGGATTATTTGATGATGCTGTTGATGAACACAACCTCTGTGAAGAAACATTAAATTCACTTGGTAAAGCAGATTTGGCTATCGCCTTGGCAAAAATATTGAAAGATGAAGATCAGACAGTTTTTCCTTTTGTGTATAACTTCAATTCCTGCATTTTCTTTTTCTGCAAGGCCGGAATGATAGAGGATGCACTAAGGGCATATAGAAGAATGGTCGAAATGAAAATTCAACCCACAAGTCAAACTTTTGCTTTTTTGATGTGTGGATATTCTTCTCTTGGTATGTATCGGGAGATCACAATCTTGTGGGGAGACATTAAGAGATTCTTGAGGAGTGGCAGTTTAGTGGGAAATAGAGATCTCTATGAGTTACTGCTGCTAAATTTTCTTCGAGGTGGTTACTTCGAGAGAGTGCTGGAGGTCATTAGCCATATGAGAGACCGTAGCATGTATACTGACAAGTGACAAGTGGATGTACAAAAATGAGTTCCTTAGACTTCATAAGAATCTTTACAGGAGTTTAAAAGCATCAAATACAAGAACTGAAGCACAAAGCAAACGGCTTGAGCATGTTCAAGAATTTAGGAAATGGGTGGATATTGATTAAAGGTCTCTGGCAAATATTCATGTGCCGATGTACCTCCATGTTTTCCAGCAACAGCCTGGGTGTTTGAACCTTGTGAACGTTATGTCTGCTTAGGCTTATTTGAAGTTTATTTAATTATGGTTGTGGCTCAAATCTATCACTCCTGGAAAATAAGTGGAAATTTGGTTTCATTAATCACCAATCCTATCATGATCTTTAGAATGAATTTCCTCGTATTGATGGTGGATACTGCTGCTCATTGATGATGTGCTTTTTTGGTTGAAAGACGGTATGCTGCTGCTTGCTTGTTTTAGAGGTTGCCGATGGAATCAATTGTTATTATTTGCTATGTAGTTGGAGGAATTCTGACCGAAAGGTTTGTGGCTGATGAATTGATGATGCTTATTCCAGATTTTAGTTGACTATCTACATGTATTAGCCCATTGTTAAACTCATGTAAAGTAATTATATAACGAGTCATATGGTGTTAAAGTAGGAGTTATGTAAATTAACTTTTTGGTTGTTATTCATTTACTAGTTCAGAATCTGAGACATATATTTATCTGAATGCAGAGGAGGAACACCATTTGGTGTGCTCCAATGTAATAAAGGGTAAAAAAATTTCAATGAAAGTTGTTCTTATTGGTCATATAATGAGAGTAAAATCAAACTATTGGCCGGTATATTTGAACTGCTGCAAGGTGCATGGTGGTTAATCTTTGTTTTGGTTGACATTACAATTATAGTAAACTTTCCTATCTTTCATGCTATTCCAATACAGATGTACCAGATGTTTATTTCCTTCTTAGACATGAGTATGTGTTTATGCATGGAATCGATCTTCACTAAGCTAATTTAAGAATCATTTAATATAGTTTGCCTTCAATTGCCTTTAGAGTATAAAAGAATCAAGAAATCTGATTTAACACTTCTTTTTTCA
This sequence comes from Glycine tomentella, assembly GCA_007407185.1. Classification (NCBI taxonomy): domain Eukaryota; kingdom Viridiplantae; phylum Streptophyta; class Magnoliopsida; order Fabales; family Fabaceae; genus Glycine; species Glycine tomentella. The sequence goes on along the minus strand of PYAF01002917.1, from coordinate 1,728,239 downwards.
ATTAATCACAAAATTTATTGGCAGGGAGGAATTTGCTCGGCATTTCCTGATTGAAGTATTATGCTGGCTGCTTGGCTCTACAGTGAAAGAGAGCGTCCTATTTGACCCAACAACAGTTTTGTTTATTGAAATGATGAAGTGCCCCTGAAAACTCCGTTTCAAATCAAATTAAAATGCATTTCATTCCGTCCATTAGTAATTTAGTGTGTTCTTTACCTTATTGGTACAGATGAAAATTACATATTGCCGTTTAAACTTTGATCCACCTTGCAACCTTTGGAACTTGGGAGCTTTCTTCAAGCCCCAGTTATGCGCAGATGTAAATACTAGTCATTTAGAGCTTTTGTGAATAATCAGTTCTTACAAATATATACTAAGCGAGGGGTTTCAACTCTGGATTTGCCCTTGTATCTTCATTAAGTTCAGTTTATAAACTTTTGGGGTTTAATCATTTGTGAACTAAAAATGTTAGGGCCTCAATTAGCATATCAAATTAGGCACATATTAATATTCCCTTAGTTTAAAAAATGTTTATTATAAATATGTTTGACTCTCACCATGTGCAAAATTTTCTTAGACCAACAACAACAGTCACTCTCTATAAACGAAATTAGTTTTTAACTTGTGATTTTGGGGGAAAAAAATCTTATATACAAAAATATTCAAACTCAATTGGTAATGAAAATGCAAATAAGTGAAAACTAACAAAATGGGCCGATATGAGTGGGCCAAGAGCAGGAAACGAGCCCTATATAAAGTGTTTATTTCAGTTTTCAAAACAAAAAAACAGAGCAGAGATGGAGCAGAAGAAAGAGACGGTGACAACGACTATGAGTGATGAAGCGAAAGAGAGAATTTCAGAGAGACTGTCATGTTTGGAGAACCTCTACTTTCCGCGCGCTCTCGAATCCACCGTCACTCTCCCTTCTCAACGCAAGGCCATCTTCCGCGACCTTCTCTCTAGAGACGTTGCTCTTTTCTTAGGTTAGTTTTCAATTTTCCGATGTTGCAAACAAACCCTAACTAAACCCTAACTGTATGTATTGTTGCATTATGTGTAGAACGATATGGGTCCAAACTCACGTGCAGCGAGCTTAGTGAATTTGATTCGATGAAAGACGATTATGAGATTAATTGGCACATAAAGCGGTTAAGGAGCATAATGAATCCGACGTCGGAGGAGCTGAGGATGAGGTCGGTGACGGTGAAGAACCGGAGGCGTGCCTATCTGGATAAACTGGTGTGCCAAGGGCATTACTTCTCTGAGGACGCAATGAGGGAGACAGAGCCGTACCTGCATCATGAGTATGTGGGTAGGTTTCAGGACCAGAGCGGCAGACGCATGGCGAGGCCGGGGGAGCGGTGGTCGGAGACGCTGATGAGAAGGTGCGAGGAGGCGGCCCTGGTGGCAAAGATTAGAGGGGAGCAGCAGAGGATGGGTGTGCCAGAAAGGGACTGGGTTGGTAATGAGAGGTTTCAAGAAGAAGAAGAAGAAGAGGAGGAGGAGGAGGAGGAAGAAGAAGAAGAGGAAAAGGAAGAGGAGGTGGTAGTGGATGAAGAAAGGAGAAGAATTAGTAGCAATGGACAGCCTGTAGAGGTACTACTCTTTAAACTATTGATTATGTATTTTTTTTCTTCTGTTTAAACTTCAGAATTTGGTTTTTTAATTCAGCTTCTGAGTTTTGTGTGATCCATGTAACTGTTCTCACTTGGTGGGATAATAATGCTATTGTTGTTGTTCTTGTTTAACTAGTGTAGTAGCATGCAAGAAAAAAATAAGATAAAGAGAAAAATTACAAAGGGGAAGGATGATAAGGAATCCTGCTAAAGAAGAGAACAAGGCAGAAAGTAATTGGGATAAAAAAAAAAAAAAATAGCTGTGAAATCCCTCCAGATATTTGTTATCAAAGTCCTGTTGAAAAGGCCACCTGCTTTACTCCAATTAGGCACCAAATGCCTAATCTTATCCCAAATCAAGTTCTGTGCCAGTGTTCTGGTCCTATTAAATGCACAAAAAAGTTGAAGTCTTGAGTGAGGAATTCCATAAAGCAACCTGGCAGAACAATTTAAGAACTTGAGTAACAAATTCTCAGCACAGACCACACATTACAAACATGCTAGGGGAAAGAACTAACCCCCTTGTTTTTTTCATATCACCTATCCTGTATTTTATCATTATAATAAGTTAATAACCTTGACATTTGAAATTAGATTTTTTTTGTTGTTATCATCTCATTATCACCTTGTTTAGGATATTTTAAAATTTAATTTGATAAATTTATCATTGTCTTTTGTAGATACACAGATTTAGATTGGAATACAACTTTAGTTTGGGACTTCGTGGGATATAAAGATCTTAGATTAATGTGTTGTGTTGTCACTGTTGTGTACTTGTGTTTGATATAGAAGCATGAACATTGTGTGTACTTTTCCTTCCTTTTCTGGACAGATAGTGACTAGTGATATTTCTATCAGTAATCAGTTAAGTTTGGTTTAAGCTCTTTTATTATCTTCTGGTGCTGATGTTCTTTACTATTTATGCCTAAATAGGTTTCACCACATTAAAGACTGGAAAATCTGCTTCTGCGTATTCTAATTTTTATTTAAATTGAAACCCTGTATCATCTTTACTCATCAAGAGAAGGATGATGGTCTCTCTCTAAATAAGATGGATACCCATTAATATTTATACTTTATCCAATCAGCGATATACTATGCATTTTATGAAAGTTATTTTTGAACATTTCTGATAGGACCTAGGAAGCTATAGAATGAGTTACATAGTTAGAGAATTTAGTTCAATGGTGATAGTTGGAAGAGCAAGGGGGGTTAACTTGTATAGTAGAATGGAGATTCAGATTTGTTAGTTTGAGAAAACAGAGCCGTGACTCAGTTGTGAAAGGGTGAAACCCTTTGTTGAAAGGGAAATCCTTAGAAGGAGAATTGAGATTTGGGTTTGCAGTTATTAATAACAGAATAGTCCTTTCTCTTTTTATCTTCATATGTTTTCTTTGTTCTTATTTGCAGATTCAAGTTGGATGTCTGTTAGTGTTATTATGTTCGATAGTTAGATAGGGTAGTGTTATTATGTTAGACAGTTTGAAGAAATAAGGCATATTGCTTATAAATAAGAAGGGAGGTTGGGAGTGAGAGGTATCTTGTCATTTTGTGAGAGAATTGGAGCCTTTGGGCATTGGGAGGTGTAGACCTTCAAGTCTGGTTACCTTGTAATAATAACATACAGTAGAAAAATGTGTGCAAGAATTTGAGGTCCTGGTGTCTCAAGCATTGGTGACCGCTAAGGAACAACCAGAATTTGAGGTCTTGGGTGGGCTAAGACAGGTGGTGAAATACAGGTTAGAAACCAGTAGATCAGCCTCTGTGAGCTCCCCCAGCCCAATCTAAAGGCAAAACTCTGTGTTTTCTCCACTTGTGAATGGTGGAAGTAGAAGTCATTGTTTGCGTTTTCTGCCATCAATAATAGAATTGTCTGTTTCCTTTACTTCTTCCATACATTTCCTCTGCATTTATGTTAACAATTTCATTGATCAACAAAAGGCTGTACTTGGAGGCATTGGGCTATGATATCATCTATTTAAACTTTGCTCAATTGGTTTAACATTTAATTACTTTAATAGTCATCACTAGCTTATGTTCCCAATAATTATGGCCATCCAGTGATGAACCCCATGTTTTCAAAACCTTGAAGTCGGTGTTGTTTTATGGATTGTGTTCCAATATTATTATTATAATCTATTTGACTTGAATTCTCTGTTTTAAACAGTTTTACTATTAACGAAACTATGTAGTATTGTTTTCGGATCCAATGCTCCTCATTCTTTTGGACTTGGGGACTTTAGTGCTATCATGGTTACTCTATGTTTTATGAACTTCAATAATTATTTTCATATTTCCTACTGGCAGAGACACCTGAATGAGGCTGATCCAACCAAAGTGAGTGAGGAACCAACTTTATCTGCAGAAGAACTGGAGGACCGGATGAATCAATTCACCTACATTATGCAGCAGAAGTTTCTATTAGGAGAAGATCACGAACATCAAGATTACTCTAAAATAGATAATGACGAGACCCTTGACGATCATTGGCAGAGGGAGGCCAATATTGATGCAGAGGAGAGATATTTTGCTGATGACTGAACTGAACTATGGCATCAATACTGGTTTGTGGGGAATCAGATGCGCCTTTGTCCATCTTGAAATCTACATTGTACTTAAATTAACGGGACATGTGCATATTCTTAATATAAAAGGTTTCTTTGATTGTGATAGGAAGCTTGTGATGGGTCGCTTCTTGCATTTCCCGCAATTACTCACATAGAAATTCTTTTTTATCGATTGACTTAAATCATTAAATATTATAAATTTTTTATACAAGACCACTATATAGTATTATTTAATGTTTATACAAGAAATTATTATATTTTATTTAATATTATTGTAAATCATTACATATAAAGTTTTTATTAGAAGTTAAGATGAAAAATGAAATAGTATTGATAACATTAAATATAATGCTTTTTTTAATAAAAATTTACTCATGATTTTATATGCTAATAAATAATAGTATAATATTATTTAATTTAATTACAATGCATATAAACAAATTATAATCATGATTATAAATTGATAATAAAAAAAGCATATCTAAGATGATTTTTTTTTTTTTTATGTATATCTAAGATGATTTACATATACCATAACAGGTACGGAAAAATTAAATTCTATTGATACTTATATAAGTGCCACTGCTATTTTTTCTTAATATTTTTCTAGAAATCTTAAGTACTAAACTGTATAAAATGGGGGTGGATGTGAATGTCCTTGAGAACAAATATCTTATTGTGGAACCAAAAACACGGAACGAGACTTACACCATAAAGAGGATCCCACCGAAACAATGTTGGGGCAAGTACGAAGGAGACACGTAGACGCAGAGAGAGGGAGTTACTAAAAATGAGATTTGGTTCGGAGGGAGTTGCATTTACTGTTGTTGTTTTTGTTGTTGGAGAAGAATGAATTCTGAGAACAAGAGACTCACAAGAAGAAGCATTTAGAATCGAAATTGGAAGCGAGGAGAAGAGGGTATGAATGATTACAAAGGAAGAGAAGGAGAAAGTAGTGTTGTTGTTGTTCGGAAGCGATTCAAGGAAAAACAACAACCCTGTCCTTCCACAAGGCCCATCATCAACCAACAACACCGTCGCTCTGCCTCCCTCCCTAACACTCAATACGGTTCATTTTCTCTCTTTATCCCTTATACAAGCGCGTTTCATTTATCAAAGATAATAAATCTTCCATGTCAAACGTGGCCTTTACACACTCATGCATGCATGAATTTAACGTGACCTTTTTATATTTCATGGTTTGGTGTGGAAATCATGCAATGGAAGGTTGCATCAAATTATTATTTTTTCTCTGAATTAGCACAACAATAATAATGCTAATTAATTCCGTGGCTGTGGAAGCCCCATCATTCAAAATGAAATTCAAAGGGGATGTTATTGGATGGCAAGAGGAGGATTATAGAATTGTCCAATGTATTATCTGCTAGTTTTCTACTTTTTAAATGAATGCTCCGTGTATGGTTATTTGCAATGTTGGTTCTATAAGATAAAAAGGAAAAGGATAATGAAAATGAAAATTTGCGAGCCGGATGGAATGAACCTATTGTGCATGGCAGAGATTTGGAGAGAATATAATTACTTGGTAATGGTATAGGATAGAACAACTGGGGCTGACTTCAATTCGCTGATCTTTGTTTTCTATGTTTATTGGGTGCAGAGGAATCTGAAACAGATGTCGAAGTATCTGATGTTAGTGTTTCAGAAGGGGATGACACATCTTGGATCTCATGGTTTTGCAATTTGAGAGGAAATGAATTCTTTTGCGAAGTTGATGATGATTTCGTGCAAGATGATTTCAACCTCTGTGGATTAAGTAGTCAAGTGCCTTACTATGATTATGCACTTGATTTGATTTTGGATGTTGAGTCCTCCCACGGTAAGCATATTCTTTTCTTGCTTGAATTCAATATTTGTTCTATAATGCAATTTCAAGTTGTGCGATGAAAGTGGAAATACTTGTTTTTCTCTTGCTATAACCGTATTCTGACTGAAGTAAGGCAAAATCTTCTTCCCTTGATGCTAAATTCAAGTTGTTCACTGATATGACTTTAACTCTGAAATCCTCTTTGGCTACTCTTCTACTTACTTGATTGACTGTATCTGTTGGTCCATTGATTAGGAGACACATTCACGGAGGACCAAAATGAGTTAATTGAATCTGCAGCAGAAATGCTTTATGGTCTGATTCATGCCCGGTACATTTTGACAAGCAAAGGAATGGCTGCAATGGTATGATTGTTCTCATAGTTATCCTGTTTTTTTGATACTTTAGTGTGGACAAAATTGGCACTTGTAAATGACACTGGATTATCTACAGCTTCACAAGTACAAAAACTACAACTTTGGCAGATGTCCAAGAGTTTTCTGCTCTGGACAACCCTGCCTTCCAGTTGGGCAGTCAGATGTTCCTAGGTCAAGTACTGTAAAGATGTATTGCCCCAGGTGTGAAGACATGTACTACCCAAAGTCCAAGTATCAAGGTAGTATCCTTTGAAATGCCTTGTTTAACACTTGAACTCCTCTCAACTATATTTATCTTGTCTTTTGAAATTTTGGATTTTGTTATTCTTCCATCTATGCACTTTAACATTGCCTTCTAGATTATTTTTTTTTTTAATTTGTCTGTCAATTAAGGTTTTAACTCGTTAGCTGTCATTTTAAGTTTTGGATTTCAAGCGTTTCACTTCTCTCTTACATTAACTTGCTGCTTGTTGCCTTTTCTTTTGTATTGGTATCTCAAATAAAAAATAGAAAAGAAAATGTGTGTTGATCTCAAGGTCTTCCTCCTGTATGGTTTAATTATCAATAAGAATGACACGAGGAACTGATTACTAATCCACAAAAAAGACCAAGCTTCACTCACAATTTTTACTTGGACTTGTCGGTGCTGGTATTTGAGACTAAACTATCATATATGAAATATGTGGTACCTTTTAAAGTTTTTATTTTGCCATAATAACGTGTGGATGCTCAAACACATCATAAGGTATCTCAGAATCAAGTCCTTTGATTATTACAGACATGCGATTAGTAATGTAGTCGGCCATGCTCAACTACACTGTTTGATGTTATTTCTTAGAAGTTTCTGTTGGCTAGATAAAGACATGTTCTTCTGCCATACCCCTTTGATTATAAGTACAGTTTTTGGAGTTTGTGACTTGTATGCTCTGAAAAAAATAACAGAAAAAAAAAACTGGAAATTTTCAGGGTTGTTCTTTCCAACATTTTTTACACAGTGGCTACCTGAATTTATAGAGAAATAAGTGGTGAAGTGGTAACAAATTTAGCTTAGTTTATGAAGATTTGCTTGATTTCTTATATTTTTATTCCTTTAACTCAGTTAATTAATCATTTTGCTTAAAACTTTCGTAAGCTTATTTTATTGGGATATTCTCATTATTAACTAAATCCTGAATATTTTTGGAGTGATAGTGTGTTACTGTGTTCTGGCATATGATTGTGGGTTCAATTTTATTTATTGGACGAAATAATATCCTGTATTTCATACGCAAATTTCATTAACTGTGTCTAGACATTGATGGAGCTTATTTTGGAGCTACATTTCCTCACCTTTTTCTGATGACTTATGGGAATCTGAAGCCACAGAAGCAATCACAGAACTATGTACCTAGAGTTTTTGGTTTCAAAGTTCACAAGTCCTGAGGCTGGAAGGAGTTTCAAGCTTTCATTAAAGTAGGAATCTGAGCATGCCTTGCTTAGTTGTATTTTCTTTAAAATTCAGTTTCTGAAATCAGTACATTCTAGATCCACATGTTCTGTAAACTCTAAAGATATATGCAGGCACCTACAGCAAGAGCTTAATTTGTTTTCTGCTTCAAATTCAGTGTGCCTTTGGAAAGCTTCTCTGATAGACTTTTAGGTTAAGTACTTGAATGCACTTTAAATCTATCCAAGAAGTGGACACATGTTATTTCTCTCTTTTATGTTTTATTTCCTTTTTATTGTTGTAATATTTTTTCTTTTTTTACTAAGTTTTCTTTATATTTTTTTCTTTCCTCTTTCACCTTTTTTAATATTTTTTCTTTTTTTCTTTCATTTTCATTTTTTTATTAATTTTTTAAAAAATATATTCTTTTATTTTTAAATTTTTAAATTTTAGGGGGGTGATCCATCCTAGCCCCCCTAATTCCGCCCTTGCATTCATACACATCTGGAGTCTTCAACACTTTTTAACTCTTATCACCTCTAATATTATATAGTTTATTTATATAATTTGAATCTCGTTTGATTTTCAGTCCTCCCGATTATGGTGTTATAATGTTAGCCTCATGATTCTTAAGTTAGTATAATTAAATCTCTCTGATAATGATGTGGCACTACTTTTGTCGGTATGATAGTTTAATTTTATTAATATTGATATTAATATAATATAATATGGATAACATGGGGCACTGTTCTACATCACTATAAAGAAAAAGGGTATCATGTCTTTGTCAAATAACTTGATTCTATCATTATTTTAAAATAACATTGTAATTTATACTTGGAGACCAAACTAAAAAGCATAATCAAAACAACATGAGAAAAAAATTTAAATAGGTAACTATTTTTTAATAATAAAATCCAAAGCGTATATTTTTTGTCTCCTTTTTTTTTTGCATATTCACTTTTTTAAATCGTGTTATTACTACAAATCATCTATTAATTTTGTTAGTTATTAATTTTTGTCAATAAATCTAATGGATCATCTTTAAAATAATTTATCTTTTTAATCATATTTTTTCATTCATAAAATTTAAACTTAATCTTATTTAAGATAATCAACTTCAATATTATACACAACATAAATAAATGATTTGTTTATTACAACATCATATTAATGATTTCAAATTGGTGATTTTCAAAACCAAAATTCCAATTCGACTAGATCAATGGATTGTTGATTGTATGTAGTAACTTGGTATCATTTTAAATATAAGTAAATTTATATGTTATTAATATCTACCAAAATAAAACAAAATCTACATTTTCTAAATTAAATTGGAGTAACTTTAGTGGAGGATCTTGGAGAGGGATTTCAACTCAAGATCTCTCTTTTCCCATATTCATACCATTAAAGAGGGAATGCGAATTTCTACGAGGAGATCCGATTCTTCTCTAATAATCCTAACAATCTACACAAAGTTTTAAAAAATAATTTTTTGTATGATATGACCAAAAAAAATGAATAAATAAATAAAATTAAATTAAAAATTAAAAAAAATTATTGAAAATTAATTATATATTTTATTAATATTCATATATTTTTTATATGTTTTATTAATTAAAATTAATTATTTAATTAATTTAATTTTAAATATTTAAAAATAAGATCTATATAAAATCTATTAAAATAGTCTAAGATCTCAATTTAAAATTCATTAAAAAAATATCATAAGTATTAAGAGATGTTTAATATGATGTGTGATTATGGATACCAATCTAAGGTTTTGCTTAAGTGCATTCCACTTCTTACGCTGGGTGAAAAGGACACAGCAGAGTGGCGTTTACGAATTTTGGTGAAGCATGTGATTGATTGTTCTCAAGTTCAAAGCTTCTTTCCAAATTCATGATTAGCAAAGCCAAAACGAATTCAACGTGTCAGTGAAATAGTGCGCCACGTTGATACGGTTTCTAGAACTGTTATCGTTAGCTTCTACAGTTGTTGATATGAGAGGGTAGCTGATTGATTGATTGCGCATTTGTTCATAGCTTTGAGGTTATTTGTTCTTTACCTGTTTGCCCTTAACATGCCCTAATTTTACGAATTAACCCTAAACGTGAGATAATTTCCATTCTCTAAATTAATTATAATTATCTAAGTGCAGCATTGTTTTGTCTTTAAAATAGTTTATTTGTAACTTATTTAGACTTATTATTATACGACAAATATTTGTGTATAAAAATAGCTTAATATATGTTAAGTTGTTTTCATCTGATTCCAATAAACTTTTAATAACTTATATGAAAATTCAATTATAATTTTTCTTTAATTGGGTGTACTGACAAAATTAACTTATAAGCTGTCTGAATTTGTAAGAATTGAAATTTATTGTAAAAATTATTATTAAGTTGATTGATAAATATAAAATGACAAAAAAATGATAAATATATATATATATATATATATCATTTTCAATATTTGAATTTATTTTTAATAAGTTATCACTTTAAAAATTAAGGTAAGGATTTTTAAATTTTATATTATAAATAAATGAAAACGATTTGATAATTTTATATTATAAAGATTGGTTGTAGATTCAATCAAAGTTGTGAGTATAAAATATGCAAAAGATAAAATGTGACATAACTAAGTAAGAATTGATAAATCTAAAATGATGGATCATGCATATGATTATGAAACACCAAATAACAATAAATCAGAGTTATCGAATTATGGTTGTATATATCTTATTGGACCTATGGGAGTATCATGACTCATGAGGCTTAATCCCATATAAATAGGCTAGAGATGTGACCTAGCCAATTATCCATATAAGAGTTTGTGCCCACTGGATCCATCTATCATAGAAAACCAGGGTCACAGGTGAAAATAGGCTAGATAGCCTGTCAGGGGCCTATAACTTGACCTGGTTAAGGTCAGGTTTGGACTAACCTATTTATTAAAAATGTCAAATTTAAATTTTTTAAAAAGCCTATTTAATTAAAAAGGTCGGAGATGTAGGTTTTAAAAAAAGCCTTCAAAGCCTGAATAATAGCTCTGTTAAATCTAAAAACATTCCTAGTCAGCCAGTCAAGACTCTTGCCTCTTTCCGTCAGTTCAATTTGTGCCTCATTCCTCACTTTCAACACTTTATTTCCAAACTTTAAACCCTAATAAAGCAAAGCAATCCTCATTTTTCACCTCCTACCTGAGCCTGTGCGCCGTCATCTTCTCAGCTACCACATTCCGGCAACGGCAACGGCAAGAAGGAGAACCTCCGTCCTCCGTTATTTGTCGTGCATCTCTGTGATTTTGTGAGTACTTTTTATTTTCTTTTTCGTTGAAGACAATTACACAAAAAAAAACACACATAATTTAAGGAGAATCATAACTGAAATAAAAAATTGGAAAGCCATGTTCGTGGAAGAACATCCAGAAGCTATATATATATATATATATATATATATATATATATATATTATTCGAAAGATAAAAATAGAAAGAGACTTACCCACACCAATTTTTTTGGCTCGTCACTCCACCCTTCAAATGAACCTCCAATAAAAAGATGTTTTTTTCAAAAAAAATTGGTGTGTTTTTTGTCTATATTGCACTGTTACACGTTAAAGTACCAGCACACACATATAAATGGAGGATATTATAAATAATAGTTCTGGTTTATTTGTTTAGAAACTAATAATAGTTCTCTTCACGTGCAGATCGAATTATTATGCAACCTCTCCACGGATAAAACTATTATTTAATTTAATTATATAAAAAATAATAGTTGCATAATTATGTTGGTGGTTTATTTGATTCCCAGAGAAGCACACACATATAATAAAATATTTATAATAATTATTAATAGTTCTCTTCACGTGCAGATTTAACTTTTTGCTTTAACTAATATTTGTTTCTTGAATCAATATTAGATGGTCATTTGTTTTTTGCAGATTGGTAATTTCTTGATAGGAATTTATCTGTAAGTTTTATAGTTATTTTTCAAATTTGAATAGGAAGAATAGGAGACTTGTTGATTAGAATAAGCCGTTTAAAATTATGAATAACACTATGGTTTATTTGTTTGCTTGTTGCTTCACTATAAATTTTTTCTATTTATGGGGATATTTTTCAAAATGCTATTTGGTGAACAAAGTAACATTGTAATGCACCATTCCAGCTACAAGCATAGCTTGTTAAGGTTTCTATATTGTATGGATGCTACAGTGAAAGATGAGAAACATGCCGGTTTATTTGTTTTAGTTCCTTATACTTAGCATTTCAAGTTTGCACTATCATTAATTTTGCTCCTTCTCCGCTGTTCTATTACAGAGTATTAAGGAAATCTAACCTTGATGGCTGAAACTACTCCTACTACTAATGTGCCTGTTAATGATACGACTAAACCCACACCAGAAGCTAATGGACATGACAAGGACAACTCCAGAGATGCTGATGAAGAAGAATCTGTCATCAAGTCGAAGAGGAGAAAAACTTCAGTTGTTTGGCATGCTTTAACGAAGTTAAGAATTCTAAAAGTGAAACAAAGGTTGCATGCAAGTATTGCAACGCCCTTTTATCAACTGGTGGGAGGGGAGGAAGCACAAGTCATCTTAAGAGGCATAGTGAAATTTGCTTGCCAAGGAGGTTACAGATGGCAAAAGAAAAAAAACAACCATCCATTCCATTTCTCCCTTCCAATTCAACTAACTCATTTCTTAATCCATGTAGTAGATACTTTAATGAAAAGATGAGAGAAATTATTGCAACTGCTGTTATGGTACATGAGTTGCCTTTTAGCATTGTTGAGGATGAAGTTTGTATGTGAGCTTTCCAATATGCGAATTCTGATTTTCAGAAAGTAAGTCGCAAAACAGTAAGAAGTGATTGTTTAGCAATATATGAGGCAGAAAAGAAAGTATTGAAGGGAGAATTGAAAGGTGTAGCCAAGATTAGCTTAACTACAGACATGTGGAAATTAAGTCATCAAGTAGTTGAATACATGGTTATAACTGGTCATTTCATTGATGCAGAGTGGAAACTTCAGAAGAGGATTTTGAGCTTTGTAAAAGTACTTGCTCCTAGGCGTGGTATTGACGTAGCTGATGCAATATTCAAGTGCTTGAAGGCATGCGGGATTGAAGATAAAGTTTTTTCAGTGTCCGTTGATAATGCTTCTTATCACGACTCTTGCTTGAAAAATATAAAGGATACTTTGTCAATGAGCACAAAGCTAGTTCTTCATGGTAGCTTATTTCATGTTAGATGTTGTGCACACATACTTAATTTGTTGGTGCAAGATGGTCTTAGTAAGATCAAAACCATAATTCACAACATTCGTGAAAGTGTGAAATACATCAATCATAATGATTCAAGGTTAAAGGCATTTAGTGATGTTGTTGAACAAAAACACCTAAAAGAAAGGAAGCTTATTATTGATTGTCCTACAAGGTATTAAAATTTATTTATATTTTAAATTTTTTTTAGTATATTTATTGTTGACTGTTGTTATACATGGTACTAACAATTCCATATATTTAGGTGGAATTCTACATATCAAATGCTATCAACTGCATTGAACTTCAAGATTGTCTTTTCAGCCTATAAAGAAAGAGATCCACTTTATAACTATGATCCTTTGCCTGAAGATTGGGAGAAAGTTCACAAAGTTTGCAAACTTTTATCAATATTTAATCTTGCCACGCATGTCATTTCAGGGACCGAGTATCCTACTTCTAATCTATATCTTGGTGAAGTTTGGAAGGTGAAACAAGTACTTGATGCTGCAGCTGAGGATGAAGATCTCTTTATGAGAGAAATAACAATTCCTATGAGAGCCAAGTTTGATATATATTGGGGTGAATGCAATCTGTTGATGGCCATTGCAAGTGTTTTAGATCCAAGGTGCAAATTTCACATTATTGACATATGTTTTCCTTTGATATTTAAGTCTGAAGAACTTATTAATCATAATGTGAATAAAGTTTGGTCTTCTTTGTATGAGTTGTACAATGAATATGTTAATTTGAGTGTTGAAGAATCATTTACTGATGAAGGGAATACTAGTGGCAGCAACACCTCTTCTAATTCTATGTGCAAGTCTACAATTATTATTGGATTTGATGAAATAATTAATATGGTTAGAGAGAAAGAAGTTGTCCCTTCAATGAAATCTGAAATGGATGTTTATCTTGAATAGGGTGTTTGTGTTACCGAAAGTGATAGCTTCTCTTTTAGTGCCTTGGAGTGGTGGAAGAACAATAGTTTGAAATATAAGATTTTATCAAAGATGGTAGCTGATGTATTAGCCATTCCAATCTCAATCGGAGGCTACTTTTAGTGCTGGAGGGAGAGTTATAGATGAATACCGATCAAAGTTGAATGAAGAATCTATTGAAGCTCTCATTTGTGGAGGAGATTGGCTTCATCAAAAATCTAACTTGAAGAAGAAAAAGGTTTAATATTTTTGAATTTTATGGCTCATTCTTGTAATTATTTAACTTATTTCATGTATTTTCTAATAATAAAATTTATCTTTGTATTGTAGGTGGATGAACCACTTAAAGTGATCAATTTGAAGATTTGATGCCTTACTCTTGATGCTGGTCAATTTGAAGATTTGAAACTTTATTTGATGTCATTAGTTATGTTACTTTTATGTTTTTGATTGAGACTTGAGTTTTTGTTTTTAATTTGTAATTTCACAATTGAGACCTTTTTATGTTTATGATTTTGAGACTTTAGTTATGAATTTTAAATTTGTGGCTTGAGATCATATTTGATATTATCATATGAATCACTTTTATGTTTATGTTCATGAGATTTTTGTTATGAATTTTATTTATTATGGACTTTTGGTATGTTACTTGATTCTTTTAGAACAATATTATGTTTGGTAATTATAATTTATAAGAGAAGCCATGTCTATTATGCTAACTTTTTACTTCTAATTATTTATTCTAGTTTGATCAGGCTTTGTATACAGGCTTTCAGGCCAGGCTAGGCTTTTATACAGGCCAGGCTCAGGCCTAAATAAATTATTTTTCACAGGTAACAAGTCAGACTCAAGCTTAGTCATAGTGATGTGGGTCAGGCTTAGGCCTGCCAAAGCCTGGCCTGGCTTGGCCTATTTCCACCCCTAGTCACACTAAAGTCTACACTGTTGCCCAACTAGGCCCAATAATAATAGATATCGGAAGCCCAACTCAATATGATCACAATGAACCAGTTAAAATATTAAAATTTAAATATCTATTAACCTAATTAATTTAAAATACAAAACTAATTAATTAATGTCATCTACATAAAGAAAAATTTCTAACAAGAATAACAAGATAGTTAGAGTTTCAAAATTGAGGAAAAAAAGGTTTAATCTTGTTGAATACTATATACTTGTATTTTAAAGAGTTGAGTGTGGAATCACAACTTCACAAGATACAAATCAACACTCACGTTTAGTCTTGTTAGGTATAACTTATCATTTTTAGTCATCTAGCTTGACCATTGGGATCACATGCTTATATTTTAAAGAGTTGAGAGTGTGAAATCACAACTTCACAAAATACAACTCATGTTTAGTCTTGTTAAGTATAACTTATCATTTTTAGTCATCTAGCTTGACCATTGGGATCACATCTGCGTGACAAGTCTAAGTTAACTTCAAGCATGCCTACGAATGAATTTTCTTTTTTGGAGTCATAGAACATCAGGATAAGAATGAAATTGATCCGGACGAATAGTCAATCCTTTTCCTATATAACTAGTTCACTAAAACAAGGAACTAATCTTATCTCAATTAATATTTTTATAATTTATTCATGAATTAATATAAAAAGACAAGTGAAGTAATAAATAAACAAAACAGATACGATTAACCATTGGAGTGCCAAACAATCCAATGGATTCAATGACTATGTACAGCTGTAAATTTTTTAACACAAATTAATTAATATAAAATTATTATTCATATAATTTTTAAAATATTTATTTTAACAAATCAGCTAGAAATCGTTATTGATAAGACAAAAAATTTCATTAAATATTTCTTAATTTTTGTGTGTTAACTTTAGGTAAATGCTAACTGAAGATAGTTTAAGAAATTCAAAATAATTAACTTCCAATGCATTGTAAATTTGAATCCTATTAAAATATTTTTTTATCGTTTTCTTAACCAGTACTTTTATATTAATGGTTAACAGGACTTTTAAATTTAAACATTTAAAAATATTTTATTTTATTATAATTATCGTGTAAAAAAAATCAAAATAATTATCATTTTAACTTGTTAATATAACGCCAATTAATTTTTTCACTTATATTTTTAATGATCTTAATAATAAACAAAAAAATTTATAAATAAATTAAAAGAGAGATTTACTTACTTTAAGAATTACTCATCATCTTCTTCCTTCATTTTTTTTAATCTAATTATTAAGATTAATAATTTATTATATCCATTATATCTTAACAAACTGAATAATGAGAATAAAAAATAACTCTAAACAAATTACTCTTAAAATAAAAATAAATGAATATCTATGATAAATTAATTCTCCAAATTGAACCAAACCAAGTTCAAATGACTATATAAGTGGCAATTTAGAAAATCCAGACAAGGTCCAGGTGTCTTTATTTGCATATCATATATGCCGGTTTCCAAATCCGACTTATTATTATTATGACATCCCTCGTCCCATTGGACCCCAAAAACAAACACAAACTGCACACTTTGAACACCTCCCCTTTTCTCTCATCTCATTCCAACAAAACCAAACCTCAAAACAGCAACAACCAACAAAGTCATGATAGTAACACCCACCCGCCTCAGACTGAACAAAAACGAAACCAAACAATAGCAGAACACTCTTCATAGTTCATAGTACATAGTTATTCTCACACCAAAACCACGCAACAATTAAACAAAAAGCAGTGTCACTTCCTTGGTGTGTTAATGCATCACCACCACTACAAGCCCGAGCTTCACATCGGAAAAGAGAACCCCCACCTCTCTTCTGATGAGAATGCCACTTCAACCCCACAAACCCAAACGCAAACCCATTTCTCAACTCAGGTTTCACCCTCCTCACCCCATCCACCGCCACCAAACTCCCCAAACACTCCGTGCCACCATGAATGCTTCTCCAACAAGAGAATAATACCCATCATGACTTTCCCTCTGTTTCCGACACCCTTTGGCGCAAAGTTTCCAACTTCGAAGCTCCTCCCGCGTTTCCGCTTCCTCCTCTTCCTTCCCCTCCCCTCCCTCTACCTCCTCTTTTCAAACCCTAGCCCCTTAGATTTCTTCTCCGTCATCGCTTTCTCAGCAGCACTCTTCACTTCCCTCAATTTGGGGCTATCTTTCTTCCCTCGATTGTTCCCCATCAAATTCTCATCATCATCCTCTTCTCCTCACCCTGTTGTATGGTCTATTGGGTCGAATCCGAAGCAAGTAAAGAACAAAAATTGGGGGTGTTGGGTGCAAGTTTACAGCAAAGGGGACGTGTACGAGGGTGAATTTCAAAAAGGGAAGTGTTGGGGGAGTGGGGTTTATCACTATCACATGCATGGGAGGTACGAGGGTGATTGGGTTGATGGAAAATATGATGGGTATGGTGTTGAGACATGGGCTAGAGGGAGCAGGTATAGAGGGCAATATAGAGAGGGTTTGAGGCATGGAATGGGGATATATAAGTTTTACTGTGGGGATGTGTATGGTGGTGAGTGGTCTAATGGGCAGTGTCATGGGTTTGGAGTCCACACTTGCATTGATGGCAGCCGCTATGTTGGGGAGTTCAAATGGGATGTCAAACATGGACTCGGACAGTACCATTTCAGGTGTTGTTTTTCTTTTCTCAATTTGCAATTTGTGTGTGCAGATGCTTTAGTTGTTGTGATGTTGCAAAATCTTATTTAATTTAGTCCTTTAATGTTACTAGAGAAAGACTACGTAGTAAACAATGTTTCGCAAAGGAGTTTAATTTCTATGTGTAGGTAGTATAAAAAGTTTGGGTCTTCCTAAACAGTGCCCCTAGGGCATTGGTTAAGGAATTAAAATGAGAAAGTATTTATGGTGAAAATCATAGGAGAGCGTAGCAAAAGTTATGGGCAACACAACTTTGTGCATCCTAATAAAAATGTTAACATTTGCCAAAAAGTTTTTACACTATCAACTAATTAGAAATCATAGTTGGTATTGTAAGGTAGTTATTGTAAAGGTCAATAAATTATCATATATGAAAGTTTGTCATTGGATAATAGTATAAAAAGCTTTTTACACTGTCACTGTATACAGTATTTATTCTTTGCGATGTAAAGGGGCGAAGTGAAATGAAGGTTTTGTAAAGATATAGAGGAAAATAACTGATGCATTCAATCTCAAGTATAAGAGTGGGGTTTAGTCTAGAGGTTTTACAATAATCTGTTTAGGTTTGGTCTTCTTGTAGTTCAATGCAATGGGACTCTGATTTTCTCATTGAAACTTGTTGAGCATTTCTGAAACTATGGTTGATGTGGGAACTTTTGAGTTTTGTCTACATCTGATTCAAGCCTGTTTTATTTTCTTTTTAAGAAAGCATTGGTGTTTCTGTGGCAATGGTTTAGAAATATGTTCATCTGGCCTCTGTAGAAGTTTGTGTCAGAGCATGATTGGATCCAATATGTCAATGATTCAATTATGACTTCATAAATTTACCCATGTCAGGTCTGTTGATATTCATGTATGCCAGTCATTATGATTCTAGACCCCTTTTTTATAGAAAGTTTTGGTTGCAAATATGGCCATTCACATTGTCAACAACCTGTGTCATTTGTTAGTTGTTACATTCGTACTCTTGTTTTAAAATTTTTGGGAGATATTGATTTAGATTTACTATGCTTCATAACTAGCCAAACAAAAAAAAGGCCAACACTTTGCTGCCCAAACTCACCAAAATTTTATTTCTGTTGTCTTTGCTTTTATTGTGGTGTTCAATCAGTTGTTTGTAATATTTACTGTCAGAAGCCAAAGGGGTTAGTCTAGTTTCTTACTAACCACAAGGCAACAATTTAATTGAATGTTCTGTAAATTTTTCAACTCATTTTGATCAAAGCTCGGCCTGTTTGTAAGCATGTCAGTAAATCAAAGCTTTTCATGCCACATTTCTTGTAAACAATTACTAACTTATTGAGGATCTTCTTGAAGACAATAAATTTGTTTTGTTCCTGGTAATGTCAAGTATATTATGTCTCAACCAGTTTTACCTATAATATACATATGCAGCTAAGACACTCAAAAAGTGATTGGAATTGGTATATTGAATCTATTACTCTGTAGCAGTGTAAATGCACTTGAAGTATTTCTCAGTTACTATATCAGTATACAACAACATAACGTTCTGATTCTGTCTAGAACTCGGTGTTGAATTTGATTCACATTTCCAGAACTGTATAATTTCCATATTTTGTAACCACTTCTCATTTTTTAACATGAACCAAAGAACAATCTCATTGGAAGGTGGCACAAGACCGTTATTGTCTTTATTGCTGTGGGTATTTTAAGATCTCTACATATATTGAATGCATTACAAAAGAACAATTGTGATGGGAAAGTTTCATTTTTGAACAAATACAAAAAGTATCTCTTTTGAGTGGATCTTTACAATTATTTTATGTATACTGCAGAAATGGGGACATATATGCTGGTGAATATTTTGCAGACAGGATGCATGGTTTTGGAGTGTATCAATTTCAGAATGGTCATCGGTATGAGGGGGCATGGCATGAAGGAAGAAGACAAGGACTGGGAATGTACACTTTCAGAAATGGGGAAACACAATGTGGTCACTGGCAGAATGGGATTCTTGATGATCCTAAAAGACATAATAGTCCTACTGGGTCTCCATGTGCTGTGGACCATGCCAAGATTTCTAATGCAGTACAGGTAATAGTACATTTTGCACTTGAGATGGAGTAATATGTAATTATGTATATAACAGATAGATTAGAAAAGAAAGGGATGAGGGTAGTTATTCTTTATTTTTTATTGGGAACAAAAGGGAGTTAACACACAATGATATAATTACTAGAAAAGGCAATCATTGAATTACTTTTGTATTTTTTATATGATAAATGCTTTTTATTTTTGGCTCTATATCATGTACCCATAGACACATTAGAAAATCCGTTTAACTATATGTTGTTTTGCTGCTTCTTGTAGTTGCTTTCCTTGTTTTTTCCTGGTTGTTATTATGAAGGACCTTCAAATAACATCATGAATAAACCTGAACCTTCCCTAATTTTATCAGAGTTGGCTTTCTGCATAAGCTACTTGGGTCTTATGGTGGACCTTAAATCACCTTGATTTCATAAGCACTAGATCCTGCAATGATAAATATGAAAAATCTTTATACTTAGCACTTACTTCTCTCATTCTTAACAGGACGCACATTCTGCTGCTGAGAAAGCTTACAATATGGCAAAGGTGGATGACGGGGTGAATAAAGTAGTGGTTGCAGCTAATAAAGCAGCAAATACGGCCAGAGTTGCAGCTGTAAAGGCTGTGCAAAATAGGATGCACCATAATAATAGGGATAATAAATGATAATAACCCATTTCCTCAGTGTCATCCTCCATCATAAGTTTGCATACAGAACATTATTAGATATGGGAAAGCAAAGGAAGCAGAATGAATGCAAGGAAGGAGAATCACAAAGATGTGCAAAAAATGATATCTTCTCTGAAGTTTGATTGCCATTTTCTTCTCCTCCCCACTTGAGAAGTGTTTCAAATTTCAATTTCTTCTATCTTGGTACAGCTGCAAGGTGTCAGCTTGGAACCACGTTCTGTCATTGAACTCGATGGCAGATTGTGGAGCAAGTAGGTTCCTCACATTTGGTGGCTGCTTTTATGTGTATTAGTAAGAAGAGTAAGAATAATCGAGTATATAGTTACAATGTGTAAGGCAAAAGTGCCAAAAAGATGGCCAAGTTGCCACAAACGTGTTAGTGTATCTATTCATCTGGGTGCATTTATAAAGTTGCCCACCAGCTAGTGCTGTATGTGTTTGGTGTAGAGTTAAAGCTTTGGAAGCTCAATTTCGTTATCATTTGTACGATCAGACTTACACATCAAACAACGATGTGTAATTTTATATCTTAAAATAGTAAAAATATGATAGAAGGTGAAGGTCTATTTACTTGAAAGAATTGTCTTGTAGAATGAAGCTGACATCGCAGCAATTTCTACAGGAACTCATGTCAGGGGTGTTAAACAGGCTGGTTCATACCAGTCACCAGGCTAATAATAAGTATTTGTTGAGTACAATGTTATAGAGAAAAATGCTAGAAATACTTTTTTAAATTCTGTGATTTCGTCGGTTAAAAGGAGAGGTTGAAGTGCGATATCAAGAACCATTTCTCTTTCCATTTTTTTCTCTCAGTGGCTCTTGAAATTGTTTAAGGGTTTACTTAGATAAAATGTCAAAATTTTGTGCAATTTCATTAGATAAAATGAGATAATGAATTGAAATGTTCTTCATGACCCATTTTGCTTCCAATATGATATCTCCATATTTTAATTGATTGAATCTCTTTAGGACTTTCTTTAACCATTAACGAGCAAGATTCATCCTTAACATTTGTTGTTTCATAAAAAAACCTATTTTTGGAGAGATTTAACGCTATTATAATTAAAAGAAAACTATACCAAATAAAAAAAGTTAGAGGATTAAAATAAAGCTTGCTTATTTTTATTAGGTGGACGTAAGCAAACAGAAAAGGAGAGAAACAAAATTACTGCCTTGGAAAGACAACACCCAAGGAGTCAACTACAGTCAACTACAGCATACTATGTATCTCTAAAATTGAAAGTAGGATGCTATCTTAGATTATAAACTGTTGAGAATATATAAAAAATAAAGATAATGAGAAAAATAATGTTATTTTTTAATCACCAATTGATTTTTTCTATAACTTAAATTATAAATTCAAAAGAATTTAAAAGATATGTTTTATCATTGTTAAGGTATTTTATCGTCAACTACTAATTAAAAATTATCATTAATATAATTTTTAAATAATTATTATAAATGTCAATAAATTTATCATATATACATGATAATTTATAGCTAAATGTCAGTGTAAAAAAACTTTACATTATAAATATATATCATTTTCCCTTTCTCAAAATAATTGTTTCCTCTAAAGAAATAATTTTTTCATTACCATTTGTAAGATTAAAAAACGTACTTTATCTCTAGTATCCAAAAAAAAAAGTACTGTTACACATTAACACTGTCTTCTTAAGATAACTCATCGAATTCCTTGTACGTCTTTATTAAAAAATCTTTTAGCTTCATATTAATCAATGGTTTAATTAATGTAATCAATTTAAGTTTTTTTTTTTTTTTTTTTAACAGTTAATCAATTTAACTTTTAAATAATAATTGAATCGGACAATCACTTTGCAGTTTGCAGTCTAATGGTATGTTTGTGTTACCATTAGCATCCCACAAACGTACGTTGGCGGCAAAAGGATGCATTCCCTTACTTATACGTTGAAAATCAATCAACACATGTTAATTGAATCAATACCGATTCTATAGTTTTCCTAACATGTGTTAATTGATTCAATTATAATGAACATTGATTCGGTATTGTCTTTTAAAAATGATGATTTAAAGTTTTTTTCTAAATGACATGATTCAAAGTTAATAAATGCTTACACATATAATAAGTTAATAATTTTTTTATCCATTGAAGATAATACTTATATATTCTTTGTTCTATCTGAACTAGACATCTATTGAGTATATGTAAACTAATTTATACATATACTTTTTTTTTTTATTTCTTACTATATACATATACTAAGTACTAATGATCTCTTAAAATGTTTATAATTGGTATTAGTAGATAGCCAAACAAAAAAATTAAAAATAATTCATTTTGCATACAAAAATAACTTATAATTAAACTCTCACCTTTAAAGAGATTTTCTAAACATATAACAATTTTTTTAAGAAAAACAAAAATACACAATATCAAGTTCTTATTAATAATCATACCGAGAAATTATTTTTGTAAAAAAATATTATACATCAACTGTGTAAAGAAATTTTATATTATATTTAAGAAATTATATTAATAATAATTTCTGATTAGTTAATGTTATAATATTTTTTTTACATTAGATTATAATTTTACTTGACTTAAAAAATACCAATGATAATCTTTACTGCTGAACTCAAGGAGAACTTAACTTAAGTCTTGAATGCTCACAAATTAAGGATGGTTTGTTTAAATTTAAAATAAATCTTTTTTAAAAAAATGTTTTTTAAATAAGTAGAAAATAATTTTTTTAAAAATAAAAATAATTTAGACAAACATAATAATAGCTTGACTTGCATTACTTAATGTCTGGATATCCATGATTTCGAGAGAAAAAAAAAAAAAAAAAAGTATTACTACTACTGTTAAGCAGGGAAGGGGTGATCATAAAAAAAAAAAAATGGGGTGTTTGCTTAGGTTAAAGTTGGCACCTGACAGGCAGCAGCACCAAGTAGTAGTAACAATTTAGGATTGTGGTGTGTTGTTGTTGTATTGTAGGTATCGGTGGGTGAAATCAAAAACCCTAGCCCCCACTCCCATCACTTTTTTTGAGCTATGTTTCAAGAGAGTTAGATAGGGATAATAGGGCAGGGAAGAATAAGAGGGATGTACAAAGAACGAGAGCGAGGTGGTGTTTCTGTTTCCGCTTCCAAATCGGAGGATCGGAAGCGAGTCAACGACGTTCTCGATAAGCACTTGGAACGATCCTCTCCTTCCACTTCTCGCCCCATCACCACCGCCTCCAAGAATTCCAACCTCCAAGGTACTATCTTTTTAAACATAGATAGGTAAATGAATATGCTTTAGGACATTGTTTTTGTTAATTTAATGTAAAATATGCTTCAAAAGTTGGTGAATATGCAATTGGGGAAACTGGGCTAACGTCATAATGATATTAATAATTTTGTGTGCAGTGGAGGAATCTGAAACGGAGAGTGAAGAGTCTGATGTAAGTGGCTCTGATGGGGATGACACCTCTTGGATCTCGTGGTTCTGTAGTCTCAGAGGGAATGAGTTCTTTTGTGAGGTGGATGATGATTACATACAGGATGACTTTAACCTATGTGGGTTGAGCAGTCAAGTGCCCTACTATGATTATGCCCTTGATTTGATTCTCGACGTCGAGTCGTCCCATGGTGAGGTTGTGTGTTTTGCACTTTGTTGTGCAAAAAAATTATTAGCATTGAAGATGAATTTGAATTGCTGTGATATGATTATGTGATATCAAGGATTTAAAACATGGTCCGCAATTGTGATTTTGCCTCAATGTTAAGGTTTTTCGTCTCTGAGGTTTTTGTGACTGCATTTGTCTGTAATTTCCGTCAATATCAAGGATTGCAACAAAAGCGTGTCTTGGACTGCAATTTAAAACCTTGTTAAGTATTCATTTTTTTTATAATGGCTGCTTGGTTTGGTTGGAGTTTGTAGGTGACATGTTCACGGAGGAACAGAATGAGTTGATTGAATCAGCTGCGGAAATGCTTTATGGTCTGATTCATGCCAGATATGTGTTGACCAGCAAAGGAATGGCTGCCATGGTAAGTTCTATTGGTTGATTGACGCTCTTTTTGTTCTTTATCATCCTGGAGATTAGCACTGTTACTGACGTCGTTGGAACTTTTGCAGCTTGACAAATACAAGAACTATGATTTTGGCAGATGCCCAAGAGTTTACTGCTCTGGACAGCCCTGCCTTCCAGTTGGTCAATCAGACATTCCTAGGTCAAGTACTGTGAAAATATACTGCCCTAGGTGTGAAGATCTTTACTATCCGCGTTCCAAGTATCAAGGCAGTATCCTTATATCTATTACTTTACCCTTTTTTGTGGGGGATTTGAGCTGATGCACTGTTTCTGAAATTTTATTTTATTCTCGTGCCTCTCATTTCATCTTTGCTTGGGTTTCTTTCCTTAGTCTGACCATAGCAGTTTGCAAGGATTTATTCTTTTTGGTTTTGGTTTATTTGGAAATTCACTTCTTACTTAATTAAACCATGTGTTTGCTTTCTTAAAAGAAAAAAAATAAAAGAATGGCATGTGGAGCATAAAATATTTTCTGAATATGATTAACCATATATAAGAATTTCTGGAAATTCTGCTTTTTTTCCTTTTTTCTGAAAGTATACTTGTATGTCTTGTTCATGTGGACTATACTCTACTGGTCCCTAATGGAAAAGAGAAAGTAATATTCAGATAATGAGTAGTTTAAGTTTAACTGTTATGAGAAGTAGGCTTCATAATCTAGATATTTCAGTGAGAGATATCTCATATTTGGCAAGTGTTTGATGATATATGAAAATTATACTGTATTTTCTTCTTTGACAAAATTTATATCTGAATTGTACTTCTAGCTGTTGTATGCTTCAAAGCATAAGGACTGTTTCTGAAAACTTTGGTGGGCATACATATGTTTAGAAAATGCTGCAGGAAGTGTACAACTTTTTGGAATTGTAAAATCTTTGGAACAGCAGTTTTCTTTAATCTTTCTTTCTCTCTCGACGTTAAGGAAGTTTGATCATTCTTATTTTTCTGTTTATTTTTAAATTGCCTGACATTACTTTGTTATTTGTTTGGCTTCTGCATTCTTCCTTTAAATCGTTACTCTTTTAAAAGCTGATGAATATAGACTTTTGGTATGATTTATGTCACTCTGTTTGGGCTATATGTAATTCTGGTTTAAATTTTACTCCAAAATTTCCTTAAGTCTATCTAGACATTGATGGAGCTTACTTTGGAACAACATTTCCACACCTCTTCTTGATGACTTATGGACAACTGAAGCCACAGAAACCAGCACAAAGCTATGTTCCAAGAGTTTTTGGGTTCAAAGTTCACAAGCCATAAAGCTGAAGTTGAAGCTTTCATGAAAGTAAAAATCTGCCCGTGTCTCATTTAACTCTTCCTTATGGTTCTCTTTGCAACATCCGGCAAATCATATGCTTTCCAAACCAGTACAATCTAGGCATCTGTTTTACTTGTTATAGGAGCTTGTTGTAAAGAAATATGCAGACATGTGAAGCAAGTGCTTAGTTTCAGCTTCAGATTCAATGAGCAAGTGCTTAGGTACTTGATGATACTTTTTAATGACTTTTTACAAATTGTATTCTTGCAATTAACTTAATATTGTCTATGGTTATGTCTCGAATTACAAATACCCTGCTATTTTTATATTGTTTTATTCCATTTCTCCCCATTTCCGTAGCCTTTGAATTTGTGGATTTGATCCCAATGGATTCATAGATTACTAATTTCCAAGTTCACTTGCTTGGATGTTATACTCAGCTATCCAACATTATTGGTTATATGGAATATGAATGCACAATATGACCTCAAGTCTGTCTGTCTTTTCTCCTGAATATATGATTACTGACTTGTGAAATCTCTCACTGTGCACTTGTTTGTGTGCATACATAATTACTTCCTAGTTCCTAGACACTGAAGATTTCTTTCCAATGCTGAAAAAGTTAGCTATTATCTATTTATCTGGCGTATGCATGATACAAAGACACTTTTAGGGCTGGGAGCACTGGATAAGCTATTTCCTTTTATACTTTAACTACCATTTTACTGAATCTCTCAATCCGGTTCTATCAACTTACTACTCTGCAGATTGACATTATGCCTCCATAGTCCTTGCTTTGGGTGTTTCACCTGTTTGGTTTATATTATTTCTTGTTCTGTTCAGTTGATGGTCAAATTGGCAGGTTAGGATATAACTAATTTACTCTTTTATGGATTCAATATTGTTGTCCTAGCTAAGACAGCTGATGGTCAAATAGGTTGAACTGGCTATTGAGTTGGTTGTCACGATAGCAGTTATGCAAATTATTCAGAGTAATCACCATGGAACTTGGTTCTTAAAAATTGCATGCTTACCATTCTTAAATTTTATCACATGCTTCATAGTTCAGTTCTATGAAGTTATGGGAGAGAGTTATTGAACATCGCCTAAGGAGGGAGATCAAGGTTTTCGTAAATCAATTTAAATTTATACTAGAAAGATGTATCATGGAAGTTATTTTTTTGATGCGACAATTAATGGAAAGATATAGGAAAAAGAAGAAAGACTTACATATGGTGTTTATGGATCTTGAGAAAACATGATAGGATCCCAAGAGAAGTCTTATGGTGGACTCTTGAGAAGAAAAATGTAACATTGAAGTATGTTAATGCAATCAAGGATATGTATGATGGAACTACCACATGTGTGAAAGCTTATAATGGAACATGAAGGTATTTTCCTATCACGGTAGGTGTTCACCAAGGTTCAGTTCTTAATCTTTATCTCTTTGTCGTAATGATGAATGAACTAACGAAAGATATTCAAGAGGAAGTGTGGTGGTGTATACTTTTAGTAGATGATAGCATGCTTATTGATAAGACCAAAGATGATATTTAATAGGAAATTGGAATTGTGAAAAAACACTTTGAAGTCTAAAGGATTCACGATAAACAAAAGCAAGACGGAGTATATGAAGTGTGAGTTTTCGCGGGTAAGAGATGGTGATCAAGACACAGTGCATCTACTAGGTCAAGAGGTACCCAATAAAGATGTTTTTAGATACTTTGGATCAATTTTGCAAAAAGATTGTGAGATTTGTAAGAGTATTATTTCTGTAATGTTGTGTGTCAAGAATGATCACACTAAGCCTATAACACCCCAAAATTTCCATAACTATAATTCAATAGATATTTATGAAAGTCTTAAGTTAGGAAAGATTTGATTATGTGGATGAAATATCAATTAGAGACATTACGGAAATGTTTGAAAAAAATGACCATATTGCCCTTACCGTAAATTTAAAATGACAAAAATGTCCTTGAGGGTAAAAGGATGATCATGCCCTTGGATATTTTTAAGAATTACAAAAGTGCCCTAGATATTTTAGAAAGATATTTTAAGTTGAAAACTTACATAAATGCCCTTGGATATTTTGAAAATGATAAGAATACTCTTAGATATTTTGAATAGATATTTCTATGATGGAAATGACAATTATGCCCTAGGATGAAGGATGAATTTACCATAATGCCTTCAGGCCAGAAATGATCAGATATTCTTAGGGATTCTGTGAGAACCTGATGGAAATACAGAGATGAAAATACCGAATACTCTTAGATAGCAGATTATTAAAATAGTTGTGACAGAAAACCATAAGTGGAATTAGGTTTTTCTTAAGCATCCAATGGTATAAAAGGAAGAAAAACTTATGTTCTCATCCTTAGGTGTGAAGAGCACATGTAGAACCATGTAGAAAGGAAGAGAATATTCATGAAAATCACTTATAAACGTAAGTCATGTGATAAATACAAGTGTCTTAACACTTGTAAGGCACATGATGAAGATTTTTCCTCTAGCATTTATGTGAAACTTGGAAAATAATGATGAAGTTACATGATTTTGCCAACTCAAAGGGACATTTGAAAGGAGATTAAGAGAAGGCTTCATGAATTGGACAAGTGTCAAGATACTTGTATGATGTAGATTTAGTTTAAGTAAATTTTTCTTAAAAAGCAAAAATCTAATCTTATCTCCTTTGAACAAGTAAGTGGACAGTTCTAGACATTATTTCAACAATCCCAATGGTTAAAAGTTACATATGTGGGATAGGAGTATACCTTTAAAATTTTAAGGAAATCCAACTGTTAATGAATCCAGAATCAATATTTTACTACAACGGTTTTGGGGAAAATTCAAGAATGAAGAAAAGCACAAAATTTCCCTAAAATCTAGCCATTCCACGTGAAAAAGAGAAACTTGGTGAAGATTGCTCTACAAGACAAGCTACTCCACGTGCACATCAAGAGAAATGGAGAAGGCTTGAGAAAATTCAAGAAAATGGACACTTGTATGGTTAACAAGCTAGAAACCTTGTGATTGGACCACATGGAAAACAAGGTTATCATTACTTAAAGAGATATTTTGCATTAAAGGAATTTTAAAGCAATTCATCAACCTTATATATAGGAAGGTGGGGACCGAAAATTTGGAGCTTTTGGAAGCAAAGTGTACATGCAACACTTCTCATATTCCTTTCATCTTTTCATCTTCCAAATTCTACATCTTTTCACCCTTCCACTTTCAAAGAATAAAAATATAACACAAACCCTAGCATCTTGAAGTTCACGTGGGATCTAAAGGCTGTTAGGAAGAAGTTATCAAGCCTTTAAGAGGAGAAACAAGGTATGTATAGGAAGGTTTATGTTAAATATAGTTTAAATATTTATTTACTTAAAGTATTGCTCACCATGTGTTTGATAAAATGTTTTAAAAAGACAAAGATGGTTTAAGTATTATTTTGTTTAAATAAATATTTGGAACACTTGTGTTGTTGAGTGAGTTATGAATATTTATGGATTTCATGAATTCTTATGAAGCTTTATAATAAAGATAGTTTAAGAATTGTTTGTTTGAATAAGTGCTTGAGTTTTGGTGTCTTTTGACTTGTCTTTGAGAAATTTATGGAGTTGAACTATGGTCGTATGCTTGAGTGCTTTTATAAAGTTTTATGTAATTGTTGGAAGAAGTTTTATATGTTGTTTAATAAGAATGTTCCATGAGTCTTCGAATATATTGAACTTTGTGTTAGTTTCATGTTAAAAATTGAAGCATATGAGATATAAAGTGAAGAGTAATGTTGAAGAGTAAATATGGGATAAAAAGAGAATTATTCATGCATGTTTCATATACATATGCCTGGCGGGGGCTAGTCCGTGTGATTTACCTCAAGAGGAGGTGTATCAGATAGCTTAACTGAGTCCATGCGTTCAGACAAAAGGAGTCTGAGCTGGGGGGGTAGTGGCAGTGAGGACCACACCACCATGATGATCACATGGGTGGAGGTGACCTTCCTATTGCAACACTGACCTACCCTGACTGAATGGATAAGTTTTGTGCCACATAGAGAGTGGGGCTATCTTGACTATGATACCATGTGATGAGAAATTGAGAGGAACATGCATCATTTAAACAAAGAATCATGCATCTATCATGCATCTTGTCTTATGATTGTTATTATGGTTAGTTATGGATGTATTCTTTTATTTAACTATGTTTATCATAAATTTATCCTATTTTGTGTCTGTGGTTGACACCTGCGATGACCCCAAATTTATTTGGGCGAGCAGAAGAACAGTGAAGCAAAAGCAATGGATGGTTATGAGGAAGATATGATGAAAATATTTTGATGGCTTATCTTTTGTATTTGTCCTGATGATATGTAATTTGTACTAGACTTTAGACCAGTCTATATATTATGTTGGATTGTACTTTGGATTGTATTTTATTATTATTTTGGACTTCGAACGAACACGTTTACAATATTGATGGTTAATACCTTTCGCATGAATTATTTTAAGCAAGAAGAAAAGAATTTTCCGTGAAATTTATAACTAAGATAATTTTAAAGCAAGTGAAGAATAAATTTTCATTCAAAATCAATAAAATACAAGATAGTAAAACGGGGCGTTACAAAGCCTCTATTTATAATCAAAGGAGTAATTAAAAAAAGGAATTAAATCCCTTAAAATCAGCTAGAGATATATTCCATATTCCTAGTTTCCCTATTTACATTAAATCAAATCATATCATTAACAAAATTGATGAGGATGTAAATCATAAAATTAGAGCAGGGTGGATGAAATGGGGAAGTGCATAGGAATTTTTGTGTGACCGCACAATTTTCCTTAAGCTAAAAGGAAAATTCTATGTAACAATTGTAAGGCCGACAATGTTATATGGAGCGGAATGTTGGCCAGTACATAGGCAACATGAACATAAAATAGGGGTAACAGAAATGAGGATGTTAAGGTGGATGTGTGGTTATACAGAGATGGATAAGATAAGAAATGAGGATATTCGACGAAAGGTATCAGTGGTACCGATATGTGAAAAGATGAAGGAGCATAAATTTAGGTGGTTTGAGCACGTTATGAGACGGCTACTGGATGCTCCCGTAAGAACAAGAGTGTGTTACCAATAGCTCGACACAAAGAGAGGTAGAGGTCGATCGAAACTTACTTGGGAAAAGATAGTTAAACAAG
The DNA here is from genome assembly GCA_007407185.1 of Glycine tomentella. Classification (NCBI taxonomy): domain Eukaryota; kingdom Viridiplantae; phylum Streptophyta; class Magnoliopsida; order Fabales; family Fabaceae; genus Glycine; species Glycine tomentella. The sequence goes on along the minus strand of PYAF01002917.1, from coordinate 1,697,306 downwards.
ACCTAATGGATTGGCAGACGATATGTCTTAGGACGGAGTCGAAAAAAGTTATAAGTTTGGTGGATGATTAAACTCATTAGTAGTTCTATGTTCCAGTCGTTTCCTTGTTTTTGTACTCTTCCTCTTTTCTTTTTTCCTCTTCCTTTCACCTTTCTTTTATTTTAACTTATTTTTTTCTCTCTTTTGTCTTATTTCTACTTTTTTCTTCCTCTCTCCCTATCTCTTTCTTTGTCTTATTTTCGATCTATCATTGAGTTCATTTACCGCTGATCCAAATTAACTTGGGTTAAAGGTGCTATTGATGTTGATGTTGATGTTGATAAATCCTTGGCTTAAATATGTTTTGTCCTTTAAATTTGGGCATTTTGTTTTTGGTCTCTCAAATTTAAATGATTTTTAGTCTTCAATTTTGAAAAATGCTTTTAGTCCTTTATGCAGTAAAGAACCGTCACAGATTGGTATCTAAACCACAACAAATCTATCATGGGAAACTAAAAAGAACATTTTTCAAAATTGAAGAACTAAAAGTCAAATTTAAATGTGAGGGATCAAAAACAAAAGTGACCTAAATTTGAGGGACTAAAAACATATTTAAGTCTAAATTTAAAAGTTAATTTTATTAAATGCAAATTGATTAAAAATTAAAAACAAGAAAATTACTTATCACTCGGATTAGTTAAGTTTTGATTTGATAAAATTGCCTATGATTTATGCCTATCACTTTCACATCAAAACAAGGAGAAAATTACCACCCAAAATGCGATTATACAATTCCTTTTCATTTCCCGTTACTATGAGTTGTCTACAAAGGCACTAAATACATCTCATTCTTGCTATCATTCAGCTAGGTTAACTTGCTGCCAAGTATTAACATTTTCGATTGATTTTTTCTTCAAAGGGTCACCTATGCGTGATGAATTGATTTGCATCACTTTAACACTGTGTTTGGTTCAGAAGAGAGAAATAAAATAAGCAAATATAGGATATAAAATTTGAAAAGGGCATAATAAAGTAGAAATGAAATGATATGTTTTGTTGTTTGATTTAAGAGAAATAGGTGAAAAATAGAATAGAAAAAAAATAATATTGTAAATTTGTTAGGTATAGATGAGATACGAAGGAGATAATTAAATAGACACAAAAATACTATTGTACCCTTATTCGAGTAGATATGATAACCAATGAAAAAAGTATGTGTTTGGCCCCTGACCTTTTTGGGATTTTCACCTTTGGTCCTTTTATAATTTTTTGATTGGTCTTAGTCTCTTAAGTTTTGGTATGTTGTTGTAGTCCTTCCATTAAGTTTTACCTGCAAGTTTCATGTGTTAATATTTTGTGGCAGCTCATTTTCTTGGGTTCAAATCGCCACAAAATGCTTAGGGACTCATTTAAAATTTTCAAAAAGTTTGAGGAAAAGGGGACTTTCAATTTCTAACACAGAAACTGGTGCCTATTGCTGCAATAGATTTTATTGAATGGGAAGGGTAGACAATCTCTAAATCTAACAATTTATTTGACATTCTCAACCTTCCTCTCAACACATTTTATTCACCACTCTTTTTACAACCCACCTTCCTTCTCCTTCTCAACCTCATATCCAGATGCCCCTAAACACCACCTTTGCCCTCCAAGTTGGAGAATTTGATGCGACGCGTTGTCAACGTCGATGAGTGATAGTTGGATCTTTCCTATAGGATTCTTAGTGCAACAGAGAAATTAAGTATGAATAGGGTGATAGTTTGTAGGGGTTTGGTGGTTCATGATTATTTGGTACTTGCGTACGTTTTGTATTTTGTAATAACTTTTAGAGCGTGGAGGCATGCTTATTTCAAAGTTTGCTTAGGGTGATTTTTTGTGCATTTTTGTTAAGATACTTTGTGTTGTAAATGAATTGGAAATCAATTTCAGAAAGTGAGAGGTTGAATGATCTGTTTACATTAAGCTCATGTTAAGAGTTTTCTGGCGATTTATAATACTTTTTAAATGTGCCTAAGTAATTTATGAAAGCTTTTAATCGTAAGTAGAAAACCTTCACAAAATGTAATTGTCATGTCACCATTTAATAGCTACACTTGACGATAAAGACTAAAAGTATTAACGGATCAAAACTTTAAGGACTAAAATCAGTGTAAAAAATTGTTTAATGACTAAAAGTAAAAATCTCAAAAAGTTCAAGGACCAAAAAAATAGTTAATTCCAACAAAAATTGTCTTCTTTTTCCTAAAAAATTGATTTTTTTTGCCTAAAATTATCTTGCCAAAAATTTTAAACTCCCAATGAGTGTTACCCCCAAAAGACAGAAATGTAACCTCTGGGCCCCACAAATCAAACTTGTGAGCAACATTTTCATCTTCCCTCACAAAAATACCAATGTTCCCTTATGTGAGTAGGTATAATAACCAATGAAAATCATCTTCTTTTTCCTAAAAATTTGATTTTGAACCTAAAATTATCTTCTTACATAAAATTTTAAACTAACGATGAGTGTTGCCCCTTACTCAAAAGATAGAAATTTAACCTTTGGGCCCCCTCAAACCAACATTTTCGTCTTTGGTCAATTAATTTTGTCGTGCAAACCTAGCACAACCTAAAAGGATGTTTTCAGAGGCAAAAGGCCACAGGGAGATACAGTCTATGATTCATGAATCTCCTATCCAAGCTCTGTGGCTAGTCTGCACTCTTTGGACTTTTAAAATTTTGCGAATTGAAACATCTTAGTAGCTAAAGGAAGGGAAATCAACCAAGAACCTGTTAGTATCGACAAGCGAGAGTGGATTTGGGTTTGAACGGTTTCAATACAATTATTTTTCTGTATTTGGTCGATGAGAAATACAAGACAAAAAAGGAACTCATCTTTTCAACTGGGAAGTGCAAGTTTGTTTTGTTTGCTTTTTCCATCCCTCTATCAAAATGATCCAACAAAGAGCAAGGTGAGCTTATTATTCTCATTTCAATCTCTACCCTGCTCGTTGTCACCTATGTTGAAGACCGGTTTGTGAACAACATTTTCATCTTTTGTCAATTAATTCTGTCGTGCAAACCAAACACAACCTAAAGGGTGTAGCGATCATATGTAAAAAGGGAAATACCATTATGCTAAAGAAAAAACGTATCATACTTGTAAATTTAGTGCAATTTATAATCCATTACGTCGCCACAATGCAAAATCAAAATTGCAACTCATGACTTCAGATGTTGGATATATACCCAGAATATGCATTTAACCTTGAAATTTTTTATAACGGCCAGTCATTGAGCTCACAATAAGCATTGGACTCTCCATCATCTGTGTTTGAATATTAGTCGGTTTCAATAAACTCACGTCTGAGCGTCAATCTTACACTTCCCTTCTATATTTACACATTGGAATGTACAAGACCTCTTACACTTCCCTTGCTTTTACGTTTACACATCCGTAAGTGTAAAACTTCCATTAAACTTGAATCAAACGCCAATCACCCAAGCAAAAGTTTATTTGGAAGATGATACATTTCTACGTAGAGGTTTATTGTAAGGTAAAATCGATAATACAAACGTTAAACAAAATCAGCGGCTAAATATGAACAAAAGTACAATTGTTATACATCTTTCTAGTTGCTAACTCATAAAAAGCAGATTGGCAGCAGCCGCACCCGAGATTACTTTAGTTCTTAATTTTAAGAATCTTATTCTTCACAAAATATTCACTATAGTTTATAGCACACAATAATAACATTTTGCAAAATTAGAGGCTTTACAAAAACCAAAAAGATCCAAGACTAAACCATGAACCATCTCCGTGATACAAACCTAAAATCTTCACATCCAATTCAAAATGTTATTCTTAATGCTACCTTCTAAATCAAAAACTACATGTTCGAAAGCTTCACATTCAATTTTTAATGCCTACCTCTACTTCGCTAGAATCGTGAACAAATGCATACACCATCAAGTGCACAAGTAAACCATCAGCATAAAATAGCCCTAGAAGATTTAAGGAAAAGCTTTTGCGAGGTAAGCTAAGATCCATCTTAACAAGCATGAAGAGAAACAATGATCCACTAGAATTGAAAACAATAAAATGAAACTATGAAGAAAACTTACTCGGACAAATAGTTCCAAACAACTAAAATTAAAAGAGTCATCTCAAAATTAAACTTAAGGAGTTTACTTTGAATACAACCAATGCAGTTCTGTGAACAAAAACTAGGCATTTCAGGCAATGTCTAATAGTAATTGATAACATCAACAAAAAGCTCAACTCTCAGTTTGCTCCCTCAACCTCCTGATGGTGCTCCGAACAGTCACAGCACTTGCGGTACTGTCAAAACAATGTGAACAATGTCAGGTCTCTGGTTTGGAAAATAAAACACACAAGTAGAAAGAACAAAGATCATTACTTCAAAGTATAAGCTCCGCCTGCTTTCACTTTACCACAGTCCTTGCATCCCCATATTCCCACAGCTTTCCTCTTCACAGCATACTGCCACAAAAAAAAAGAAATGATCATCAGAATCCAAGCATTTTCAAAAGGTTAAACCAAACTAAACATATAAGAACACATGACCTGAAGTCATAAATACACAATAACACATAGTTTTAGCTACCTTTCCACAAAATTCACAGAAAAATTTGCTGTGTTGACTAACTTCCATCTTCTTAATCTGCTTTCGCAGACTGGCGCCATAACGGGTACCTGATATAATAAAACAAGCAAAATAGTTTCTCAGGAGATAATCAAATTAAACACAATCATGTAACAGCATTTTCAATTACCTATACATAACATATATACGACTGGTGAAAAAGTGTTTTAGCAACCAAAACAATATATCCCAATCTTACGAACAATACATTGATCAGTAATCATTCTTCTAAAACTCTTGAAGAATACATTAGTCAATAATTATTCTTCTAAAAACACGAAAATATGTACGACAGGCATAACAACTGACCTAACAACCAAACTGGAAAAAAAAAAAAAAAAAAAACATTATCGGATTTGGGCAAAATCGAGGTAACAGTAAATACCGTATTTTCCAACAATGCCAGCCTTCTTTGTTCTCTTAGTCTGCAAAAACAAAATGCGGCAGTGTCAACATAAAAAACGAAGTACAATAGAAACCCTAATTGTAATGGTGGAAGTGAGAGAGAGAGAGAGAGTACCATGTTTTCTAGATCGAAAGCGCTGCAGAGAGGTTGGGGCGGTGAACGAATGAAAAGTAGCACACACTGAAACCCTAATTCTGATTTCAGAAATTTATAGAGAACCACATTGGATTTGGGTCGGGTACAGATCCATTTTATTATTCGTACTGAAGCTCGATAAGAATTACCATTAATATTCTTATTATTTTTATATATACTTATAGATATAATTTTATTAAGTGCAGTAAATATATTTGTTTAAAATTAATAATTTTATGACTTTTTTTATTTTTTATTGTAGTAGTGTTGAATAACATAATAGTTCAATCTTGTATTGTATACAGAAAAAAATCGAAAAACATATATGTTTGCTTCATATTATTTTTAAGAAATAACTATATTTTTTAAAAGTTCTAGGAAGTAAAAAAAATATTATTTACTTAAATTGATATACACATGAAATTAATTTTATTTTTAAATATTTTATAAAATATGGTATAAAAATATATGATTTTACTATGTATTTTTAAATTTTCTGATTTGTAATTTTAATTAAGTTTTAATTATTTCTAGGTAACTTTTTTAAGTTACTTAATATTATATGTAGAAAAAATTTAAATAGATCCTTTTATAATTATCAAGACGTTCAATGTATGTATGAATTATTTTATAATTTTATATTAATATCATAAAAATTTAATGGTGACATCAAAATAATATATTTCTCATTTTAATATTACACGTACATAATTACATATATAATAATATATAACTGTTATTAATTTTTCAACACATTTTTATTAATTACTAAGGTTTAAATGTAACAATGACATGCATAAGTCGAACTTTGATAATATGACTACAAAAACTGACACTCCAGATAATATTTATATGTGGAGATTAAGTGTGTAAAATTTGAGAGTATACCCAAATTTCCTTTATGGCTTATTTATATCTTTCTTAGTTAAGTTATATTAGTGAGTCATACATAAAGATGAGCGAAAGATGCATACAGAACATGAATTATATTCCTTCCAATCGTCGTTGGATGTATGATAGATGTTATAGTGGTAGGAGCGGTTTGAAAGTATCTTTTGTCGAGGGGGGTTGATGAGTTCGTAATGTACGCGTGTCAACAAGATAGTTATCACAATGATGGGGGAATAAGATGTCCTTGTGTAAAATGCGAGCGTAGTAAGATATTTTGGAGTGTCAAAGTTCATCTCTACAAAAATGGGTTCAAGCCTAATTATTGGATTTGGACTGATCATGGTGAAGACATCTTGCATGTTTATATAAATGACAACAATAGTTACATGGATGCTTCAAATAGCACAGCAAATGTGGGTGAAGTTGAACCATTTTTGTTAATGCAAGACATGTGCGATGCTCTCAGACAGTCAAAGACATTTGAAATTCCAAACTCATATACTATGGAAGAGCCTCCAAATAATGATACACAAAGATTTTACAATTTATTGGTGGGCGCGAATCAGCCTACGAAGGGGCATTAGACTCAAAATTGTCAATATCTGCAAGGCTTTTAGCTTGTATGCTAATAACTTAAAAACATTCCTAATTTTTTACTTTGCAAATAGTCTTAGGAGCTTTGTCGATCTGCATATGTAGATGAAATTTTCCAGCAAACTCATTTACAGAAGGATACTGGTGAATTTGTCGATGATAGATCTAGGCAGACACATGTGAGAGCATAATCTCCCATGCCCTCTTGTTTTTCACAAAGTTAAATACATTTATTTAATAACAATTGTTTTTCAATGACAGGAAAACTTTGAGGCTAGACTATCTCAAGCTAGGTCTGATGCGGCCTCTAGTGTTGGTGAATCAGAAATGACTCCTTTAGACCCTGTTTGAGGAACAAAGACTTAGGACTCAGTGTTGGGTTGTAGCGGAGATGACACCTTCATGTAGCATATGCAAGGATCATCCAGTCAACCGATTCGACTAAGAGAGGAGCTTCGTCAGTCGAAGGAGGAGATGCTTGTCTTTCAGTCAGTTGTACTTCAATTTCTACCTCCCAAAGCGCGGAACATTATTCAACAGCATTAACAAACTGACCAACAGCTGCCCCAGACGCAACAACCTGACAACCAGCTGTCGGAACATCAACAACAACAAAATGAGCAACCACATCACCAACCACATGACCAGCAGCAGCAACAACATAACGATCAACCATATCAACAACAACAACAACAAGATGACCAACAGATAGACTACAACAATGACTATTTTGATTACTGAGACGCAACATTTTATGATTAGTATTGACTAATTAGACATTGTACTTTTATGACTTTGTTACTTTTAATGTTAGTTAAACAGTTTGCGATTAATGAATTTGAATATTTAATTAATGCCATGAATGTTATTATGTTTTAATGTTGTCATTAAATAATATAATTTTTAATTAAATATTCATAAATAACATTAGGTGTCGAAAAAACTAAAAAACAAAAGCCTAAAAATTAGTTACCCATGCAAATTTCGGACGAAAAAATCTATCGGTCAAAATTTCCTACGATCATTTTACATATAACTTTTTGTCCATTGAAATTTCGTCAGAAAAGTCCATTTTTTAGGCGGATTTTCTTAATTAGCGACGAATTTTGTCCGTCGAAAATTCCATTTTTTTTTAGTGTAACATTTTATGTGTCAAATCCAATGCCGACCAAAAAAATATTAGGTCAATATATTGATTTTGTTAATCTAGATGTGATTTAGAATCTACAAATATTAGAAAATTTATTTATTTACATGCTATGTCAATTTTTTTTTTCTCAAAGCATTTTTTTATTTGAATTTTTAGTAGTTCATTTAACATATATTTTAAATCATACTATAGGAAGCTTAAGAATGTTGTCTTTTGTCTGACATTTAATTTTTTTTAGCATAACACCATGCATGATAACGAGTGAATGATTTCTTTACAATATGTATCTTTACTATTTTATTTCCACTATATTATTTGCTCTCTAATTTGGTCTTTCTTTTGTTAGAGTCTTTCTATATATAAAATATTAAAAGGGATTTTTTTTTTGTTCTTTTTCATTTTCTTGTATTTACTAGTTCATTTAAGTAAATATTTTTAATGATATTTTATTAATTAATCAAATTATGAATTATTTTTAAAAAACCTATATTTATATGTTTATTAATTTTGTTACTTCAACATATAATATAATATAATAACATGTAATATATAAATATTTGACAATCATCAGAGAACAGCATCGTAAAAGATGGAAGAAAACCTATAAAAACATAATGAGAAAAAATGACCATAATGCAAAGGGAACAATTGTTATCAAGAAGGTGGCAAAAATAAAAGAACCAAAAAAGAAAACAAGATAAATTTGAATGTAGAACTAATATTTTAAGTAATATTGTCATGCGACACGGGCATCTATATTAATTTCTTACACGGGCTTGATATGAAAGCAGTAGTTGTTGAATGATGCTGAGAGATTTCTTAGACCAAAAATATATCATCTTACTTTAATTATATATATATATATATATATATATATATATATATTAATTTCTTTATAACACAAATATTTATTTTAGGTTGTCATAAAATATTTATAGAACACTTTATTTTTAAAATATTATGTACATGCCCACGCCTAAAAAAATAGCGGTTGAAACTGGGCACCTATTGGTCACACTAAGGAAGACGAGCCGACCAAGACGATTAATGAGAAAAAATATTAATATCAAAATGTGAGATCCATTTGCGGACATGGAGAGTAGCTTGGAGGACAAGAAACTGGTTAAAAGAACATTAACCATGATTTCTTAGATTTTAAGGATTTTTAATGAGTGATACGGTTAATATAACAGTTGAAAACAACTTTAAATAAGATTTATCAAACTTTAGAAAACAATAACAATCTATAAATACAATGTTCTTCTGGCAATATTTTTACCTTCATTTATTTTGATCTATATTGTTTTTTGTTTTTTTAATTCATTTACTGCAAATCCTTTAGGAGCAGCATAAACCTTAGAAACATTTGAAGTGGAATACTAACCCAACCACATAATTCCTTCCTTAGGTCAATTGCCTAAAAGAATATCATCTTTTGAATTTTAGTGGTCAAGCTAAAAATATTTTACAAAGCTTGACTCATTTAGTGGTCAGGACAATATAGAATAATAATTGCAAACATGATAAGAATATAATATCATAAAAATATAATCAGCTTTAATCCTATCAAATAATTAATGTTTACCTTAACTAATTCCTATCCTATTAGTGCAACAAACACAACAATTATAACATAATAAGATATAATATTTCCTCTTATCGTGTCTACGTAAGGGGCACTAAAAATAATGATTATTCGTATAACTAGTATCCTCCACCTGGCATCCATCCGGCATAATTTTGAATTGATAACAATGAGTCCAATGGAACCCTCTTATCCTTCAAGGAAAAATTTCTAATAAACAAAGAGGGCAAAAACATATATTCCTATAATCTAATCTTATATGCTTGAATCATCAGAAAACAAAAGTTATGAAATAATCACTATACTTGTTTCTTGTTTGATCTTCCAATCATGCAAGAAGCATGTGAACTTAGTAGGTGAAACAACATCTTTACATGTGCACACAAGAAATTTACCCTTCCTTATTCAATTCTTAGAATCTACATAGAATACCATTTTCATGATAAAACCAACTTGCTGAATAGAGAAGAATAATAAAGCAAGCAACATGAAGAAAACATCCAACATGGGAAATAACATGTTCATGATGGTATTCCTCATATTGATGTTGATTTCATCAGCCACTCCAACAAAAATTGATGCAAAGAACCAAGACCTTGTTGTAGCCACTAAGGAGATGCAAAGGGCAAATTACTTTACATTTGTAATGCTCATCAACATGTCTCCACTTGACACAATTAAGGGGAATGTGACATTCTTGATGCCCAATGATCGAATGTTGGATAACATGATCTTAGAGGAAGGGTCAGTTTCTAACTTCTTACTTAGGCATTCAATCCCATCACCATTGCTCTTTGATGTCTTGGAACAATTCCCCACAGGGACAACTATTCCCACTTCACTGCCAAATTGCATGCTAAGAGTCTCTAACAGTGGTAGGAAGAATTATGTTCTAAACAATGTTAAAATTGTAAGTCCAAACTTATGTGTAGTAGGATCCTCAATTCGATGCCACGGCATAGATGGGATTTTGTCAGAAGCATGTACATCAATAGGTAACTATGGTGTTCCTCTACTTTCATGTGTTAATAACACTGAACCTTCATGTAAGGCATCACCTCCTATTCCATGTGCTTTCCCTTCAGCTTCTCCTCCTAGTACTAGGGACAACCTTAATCCTCCAACATTGGCAGCTCCTCGCCCAACAACCACAAATTTTGGGCCACACAAATCAGGTTCTTCACATTGGTTTTCTTATGATGAATCATTGAATTTGGTAGCATGCTTGATGTTGTATATGATAAAGATCTACTTTTAATCCAAAATAGATTGATGGATTATAGTTGTGATATTTGAATTTAGAGTGGTAAGGATTCATTATTTTATGGTCAAGGTCATTAGATTGTTTACTTATTTTATCATACCTTGAAAAGAATGAATCAGACCTTTTGTTATAATTAATGTAATGTGATGAATTTTTTTATTCTTTTTTTATTTTCCCGTTTAGAAATGTTATTGTAGATGTTGGTGTTCATTACGTAGCAATTTGACACGTTAGAGTATTGGCTAACGAGCGGAGAACACCTCCTAATTTATACGTTATGTAATTTCAGCTGTTTTTGTTATTGATTTTGATAGCCATATAAAAGAAAAAAGAGGATGCAATAAGGAATAATTTATGTAGGATTGTTTAATAATATTAACAAAGGGAACATTAAAACTACTGATACAGTCCTCGTCCTCGTTCAGCCAATTAATACTTTTATGTTCTTATTCTTCAATATAAAAATATTTCTTACTTAAGAAACACAAATCCACTACTATTTAACAGTCAATTCTATGTTTTTTTATGACTTTTAATTTATAAATTATTTATGTATTTTTAAACTTTTATGTTATGTCAATATTTCTTTATTTTTATTCAAATACAAGATTTAAATGCTTTTTTATTAGTTTTAGGATTTTTCTTTTTTTCCCTCTAATCTTTACTACTTGATTATATTTATATTAGTGTTTTTTGGTAAAAAAAATTATTTTAATAGCTTGTATCATTTATTGAGACACTACTTTTTAAGTAGAATTTTAGCTTTTAATTTCTAATTCTTATATTTTTTATTTTAAAATGTTCATTTAATTTATTATTTACCCTTTTACATGAGGTAATGTTAAACATGTTTTTCATACCTATAGTATACTCCTTTTTTAATTATTTTACTATTTAATATTTTTAAATTTTTACTTTTAATATATGATGTATTGCATTTAGTCAAAATTTATTAAATGATGTCATAATATTCTGTTAGTTTGTTATATGATCACTTAATTCATGATATGTTAATTTGTAACGTCACCACTTATCAAATCAAAACAAAAAGTATCAAAATCATATTTAAACATTTTTTCTATTTCCATTAGTCTAGACATTTGACGTTGTGACCGACTCCAGCTGACCGTCTTCCTCTTCTTGCTCAGCATTTGTTGCTGTTGCTCCAATTAATTTTAGTTTTTGAGGAATGTTAAATTATCCTATTATAACCTTTTATAAATTCTTTTAGACTTTGTTTGGGAGAGGGATTTTAGAGAGGAATGGAAGAAAGAGAAAGATTTAGGTGGTGACATCTCTTTATTTGAGAGTTTTAATTTTTAAGGAAAAAGATTTGAGGATTTTTAAAACTCCTCTGAAATCCTCTAAAGTCTAAAAATTGTTTTTCCCCCAATTTAGAAGTTTTTAGAAGGACAAATAATTAAAATTATTATCCTACTCTAACTAAAAATTCAAAAATATATTAAAATATATTTTTAATATATTTTTACATTTAAATTATATAATTTTTATATTTAATATTTTATTAATTCTCAATTTCCTTCTCTTAATATATTTTTAACTCCCAAACAAGGAAGAAAAAACTTTCCTCATTTTTCTCCCTTTCCTTCCTCTCCCTTCCCCTTGAATCTCTTTCCTTCCCTTCCCCTCCTAACTCCCAAACAAAACCTTAATATTTTTTATCTTTTATGGTAAGTATTGAATGAAAAATAAAAAAATTTATTTTCTTGAAAGCATAAAACACATTAAAAACTTATTATGGGAGGATATAGTAAGATAACTTAACATTATTTTTTATTCTTCCATATTTGTATTTCTTGGTCTCTCTCGTACATTCCCAATATAATGTTAAAAATAATTTAAACAAAAAAATGTAATTAAAATAATTGATCTTTAAATATTGTAAGATTTAAAAATTAATTAAAATTATAATTATAATTACTCAAAAATAATTTTTATCTATAAAATTTATATTAAATATGTTTATTTTTGTCATAAATTCATCATCTACTTTAAAAATAATTTTATTAAATACTTGTAATTTAATAAATTAGCTTAACAACTTTCAATTATCGACTAGATTATTAACTTTTAATAAATTCATCTGTTGTTTTTTTTTCTTTCAAATATATCCTTTCTCAATTTTTTGCCATTTAAAATGAGGCCTCATAGCCATAAAAATCTACTTATTTAATCTTCTATACCTAAAAGTTTTTGATTTTCTACATGTATCCTTCTTTTAAAAAAAAAAATTGATAGATGGTGAAGCACTAAATATAAACATTTCACCGATGAACCTTGGGTCACCAAAAACTTTATTTTCTTTCTCCAAAAAAAGTTGCTCACATTTTTTTGTTTGACAAGAAGCATGAGAGATTATCGCCTGTGATTGGGGGACAGTTGTAAGTTCCCAAATCAGTTATTTAAAATTATTAAGCAATTGCTGTGTTTTTTAGCTTTTAAAAGATTTAGTAACTAAGTGCATCTGTTAAAAATTTATTTAACATGAAATTAGTCAGACACAAATGTAATAATAAAAACTTTACAGAGTGACACTAGTGATATTTAAGAGATATAATAATATAATTACAATTCTTTGATAAAAATATACGTATGATATTAGAGTATTAAACTGAACGATTTTAAAATATAAATACATGTAAAGATTTTATTTAGTTAATTTTATAACTATTATTTTACATGTATTATTAATCAAGAATTTATAAATACATGTAAAGTTAAATATTAAATATATATTAATTTATAAATTTTTATTATAATACATGGAAAGTTAAATATTAAATATATATTAATTGATAAATTTTTATTATTCAAAAAAATTAATAATTCTTGATTAATAATACATGTAATATAATATTTATAAAATTAACTAAATAAAATAATGTTTTAGTGATTTATGAAATTAATCATTTTTATTTTTCATTTTATTTATCTATTATTTTGGAAGTGTCATATCAATAATTTATATAAATGTCACATCAACATTGATAAATTATATCAAAATAAATATTTTATTTTAAATGGGCAATTAATTAATAATTAATTGATATAATAAAATATAAGAACTAAATATTTTGATTTAAAAAATAAAATAACTAAAATTACGAATTAAAAATTACAAGAAAATTTTGCCTAATGTTTATTTATGAAATAACTTGATATTAAATACTTTATTTTCTTGTTAAAAGAATATTCATTTTTATTTTTTTTATAGAAAATCTTCATTCCGAAATATAGCGCACTGGATTGCACACCCTTTTGAGTTTTTTTTTATGTCCCAACAACAACAACCAGCGTTATCAACATCCCCACCGCTATAACAGCAATGAATCAATCACAAGTGACAGAACACGTTAACAAAACAATCACCTACCTTCGGGAAAATCCTAAACCTAGTAGCGGTTTAAATCAAACGTTTAAAATAAAATTAGTAGAAAAAAAACAACTCACAAAGTTGTTGCTGTAAAAAAAAATAAAAAAATCACGAATCACGAGAATGTTTATGGTTTGTTCACCGTAAGTAACCGTGAAGGAAGAAGATCCTTCCCACCCAAACCAAATGCCGCAGCAGCAGCACGCTGTTTGGTACCAACGCAAAATCTAACCCGCATTTCTCTGTGTCATCCAAACAACCCCTCCGCCTCAGATCTCGCCGTGAGAACATGGATCAGTTGTCGGCGATCAGCGAGGACCTGGCCGAAATCGACGGACACATCGCCGACAATTTCCGTGCCCTATCGTCAGAACTTTCACCTTCTTCTTCTCATTCATTTCGTTTTCATGTTCCATTCCTACGTTGTTGTTTTCTGATCTGTGTAATGTTGTTGTTGGTTGCAGAAATGGATTTCAGAAGTTGGAGAAGATTAAGGATTCCAATAGACAGAGCAGGCAGTTGGAAGACCTCACCGAGAAATTGCGAGAATGTAAACGGTAATTCTCACCTTTCACATCCCACATTTTATTTTAACAAAATTATAAACGAGTTTCGATGTTGTTGTTCATGATTCACGTATTGGTATTGCGTTTTTGTGTCACATTGGTGCAAATTACGTGCAAGATAGCCGTAGATTGTTCGTTTTGTAGGTTGCTCAACGTGTGTCACCATTTTCAGATCTGTATTGAAATTTGTAACCAGAATCCTTTGTATAGTGTGCGATTTTGATCTGTGTTTCAAAGCCTGGTTATGTGATTTTCCTGAATAGCATTTGGCATTGGAAGCGTACCTCGGATTTGAGGTTTTGCCGTCGCTGCTAACTCGAGTGTGTGTTTGGTTGGATCTAATTTTACAGGCTTATTAAGGAGTTCGATAAAGAAGTCAAAACATTGGAGAGTAGTTTTGATAGAGAAACCAACAAAATGTTGAATGAGAAAAAGCAGTCAATGGTGAGATGTTTATAGATGTTTTCTCCGTTGATATCTCAATTGCTGCTGCTTCATATTTTAAGGTTTATTGGTTTCCATATCAACCTTACTAACAAGCATTTTCCATTTCTGTTGCAGATCAAAGAGTTGAACTCATATGTTGCTTTGAAAAAGCAGTAAGTGAAAACATCATATTAGTTATCGATCTTTGCCTGTTTGTCAGGAGTGGATATTTCTTGCTCGTATTATATACCTTCAGCTTCCTTAACATGTCAATTATCATCAAATCAAAATCATTATGTTCTTGCATGAGTGGGATGGTTTCCTTGATAGCATTGACCAATTACTGAGTGTGTTGTATTGCAATGCAGTTATGCTACAAATATTGACAATAAACGAATTGAACTCTTTGAGGGGCCCAATGAAGGTTACACAGAAGAAAATGGTTTGCTAGCATCCTGTAAGCATACTGATTTCTTCATAATCGGTTGTGCTGGTATTCATGTATCTTAATTCTAAACTCGTTTCTGCAGTCAAATAAATGGAAGTCAATAATTGTTTTTGTTTTACTTACTGGGACATTCTTGATAGAACAGCCTTAGTATATTATTTGTCAACCAATACATATTTATAGTTCTTATTCTAGGCTGAAAATGTTTTTTGTTCCTGTCTGGCCCTGATTTGATCTTTTTCATTTTTTGATAAATGTTTTTCCAAAGCTTTGATAGAAAGCATAATTAGAAAGAAATGTCCCAAACATTTTTGCTTGTACTTTTGCTTCCCAGGAGAAGCACTAATTTCTTGCTGTTTTAATGGCATATTTTCTTGCCTTTTGTCACAGAAAAGGACATCTATATTTTGGTCAACTGCCTAAAAGCGTTAAAAGCCTTTTTATAAAGAAAGTAAAATAAAAACAAGCTGTCGTGGATTTCATAGCATGACCAAATAGAATTAAGTTTTTTACCAGTGTTGTTAATGTAGACCATTTATGATTTATTACAGCAATGACAAACGAACAGCTAATGGATCATGGGAATCGGATGATGGATGAGACAGATCAAGCCATTGAAAGAGGAAAAAAGGTTGGCATATTTCTTGAGTATCACTTCTTTTAAAATATGCAGTGTTCAACAAATTTGTTTATAGTTTGCTATTGATTTTTCTAGTCCAAGGAAGTAAAGGAACACAGAGTGAAAAGTGAAATGACTGGGTTCCACTTGTTTCTTTATAACTAGAAGATAGTTACGAAAAATACAGGGACCCTAAGTCATTGTTACCATCTTTCTTTTGTGTTCTTATTTTCTGTCCTGCTGTGGTCTTGTTTGTTTCCTATTGTTTATGTTTATGTGACACTTGCTCGGTATTTTGCTTCCTATATTATCTTTGCTACATGGTCTTTCTCAATTTAATTGACATACACATTCTGAAGTTGTTGGGAGTCTTAAATTGACATTATGCTCTTGAATCTTGCTTTTGTTCATTCACATTTTCTTTATCATCCTCTCTGTTTGAATTCTTCTGGTTCTTCAGGGGATTGTAAAATCACAAGATCAGTGAAACGAAAGAAGAAAAGTGTGGGGGAGAAAGAATATTAATCATTTTTCATGTTCAAAAGAAGCATATCTTTTTTGTCCTTAAGATGCTGTAAGGTTTTATATGACGTATCTTAGACCAAGTGTAGCAATTAGCAAGAAGTTATCCACGTACATTGTTGGATTTGACATAGAAAAGATGTGAATTTTATGTGTAACTAACGTTATGGCTACAATTGAACTCTCTGTCCCATGCCCTTTGGAAGTTGTGAAAGGGAAATGAAACATTCTAGATGATCTTTAATTTGAAGATTCTGGACATTTAACTTTTGCTGCCCTTCTGGTTAAAAAGGGAAAGTTTGCTGACAGAAAGTTTATTGCTGTGTATCCCTTTGCATTAATAGGTAGTTCAAGACACAATAAATGTTGGTACAGATACTGCAGCAGCTCTTAAGGCTCAGGTATGAATCTTATGCCTAGTCCCACATCTCAGAATTAACTGAGAAAAAAAGCTTGAATTTGCCATGGGAACTAAGGGTACACTCTTCTATGTCTAGACGGAACAAATGAGTAGAGTTGTCAATGAGCTGGATTCAATCCATTTCTCTATGAAGAAAGCCTCTAAATTGGTCAAGGAAATCGGTAGGCAGGTCGATTTCTACAGAATCCACATCATTCCATTGCAATATAGTTAATAGTTGTGAATCATTCATCTAACTTTAAAGGTGTTTTTATAATAGGTTGCTACTGACAAGTGTATAATGGCGCTTCTTTTCCTTATCGTCATTGGAGTAATTGCAATCATTATTGTAAAGGTACGAGAAGTTTGCTTTTTAATTCTTATGGTTCAGTTCAGAACTCTTATCCTCTACTGTTGTTGTATTTCTAGGTGAATTTATTGGTCTGAGTGATTTTTTTTTTCTTATGGTAGAAATTCGTTGACAATATGTTAAAATTTATGTTGCTTACTGAGCATAAAATATGTATTTATTGATTAACCATGAAAAACAAAATTTCCATTTCCAAGTCTTCACTGGATACAGGTTTTGATGCCTTTCTACAGATCTACAGCTTCATAGTTTTTGTATTTATAATGTCATGCAAGGTTCATTTTTTTGTTATTGATCCATGCAGCCATGTCACAATTATCATAAGAAATTACTCTCAAAATCTATTTGAAGTATGTTTGGAAAAGATTGTTTTCACCACTACAGTGCAAAAAAAACAAACTATTCCCAATGCACTTTATTTGAAAGGAGTTTTGTACTTCATCCTCCGAAATGCCAGTGGCATTGTAAATTTTAAACAATGGTGAAAGAAAGTTCTAAAAATCGAATATAGTTATGAATGTGACAATTATAAATGCCATTTTTCTTGTGTAACAAGGTTTCGTTTTACAGCATAGTAGAACTAAGTTCTGGAAGCTGCCTTTGCTACGTATTGCCAAGCTGTTTATTTTTACTAATTAAGGACTTGTTTTGGTAAGCTTCTTTATAAGCACTTCTAAAAGAAGAAAATAAGAAGAAAAAAATGAGATGAGTTTTTCCATAAGTAAAAATAAGTTCTCCATTAGTTAATTTTTAGAAGTTCACCAATATAGTTTCTCTAAAAGATGAGATGATATCTACAAATTAGCTAATAAAAAACTTATTTTAGCTTATGGAGAAGCTCATTTCATTTTTTTTCTTCTAAAAGTACTTATAGAGAAACTTACATCCAAACAGGTCTTAAATCTTCTGACAGTGCTCGAATTATGATAACTTACTGTACTAACTTTTTCAAAATTTCAGCTTGTGCACCCAGACAACAAGGACATTCGCGATATTCCAGGACTAGCTCCTCCAGTTCAGAACCGAAGACTGCTTTGGAGTCACAATTGAGGAATTAAAATGAACATAGTGATGAGGACTAGCTCCTCCAGTTCAGAACCGAAGACTGCTTTGGAGTCACAATTGAGGAATTAAAATGAACATAGTGATGACTGATGAGCTTATGACAAATGCGTTGGGGACATTAGAGATTAAAATGAACATGTTTATGACTTCATCAAATTGATTCGATGCTCTTTGGTTTGATGGTGATGACATTGGCTGCTGCTGTTGCTTGAAACAGTGTTGCCAACAATTGAGTTTGTTAATTGTAATTACATAATAGTAGAGAAGGGTTGGTTGAACTGAGGCATGATATAGAACGTGGGTCTCTAAGCATGCATATTTGATTTTTTCTTGAACTGAACCGTTTTTCTAAATATGTTCCGTCTATCGAATCATAGGGAAAGCCAAACAAAAGAGCCCTCTGAGATTATTTGTTGTCAATCTTGTAATATACGCTGGCTTTTACTGTAAACCTTCAGTTCTTAAAATTTACCTGGTATCATGAGTATTATCAATTTACAATATAATCACAGGTTTATGTTGTTTTAATTTACAAATACTTTTATATTGTTGAGATCCCGTTACCCCAGGATTTTGGCGACGCGGTATTGTTTTATTTGTTGGGAATGAGACAACACACGTGGTTGCAAAATTTGTTATTTAAAGCGGTTCCTGTCTTCTAGTGGCTCCTAGGATGACTTTTTGAGAGGTATATGGTAATTTTCCACGTTGATTGAGGATCCTTGTAGGGACTAGAGACCGTGGACTGTGGTCCATTTGGGGTCATGAGTTGGACCAACTTTTTTCTCGGAGAGATGGTGACAAAAAATGTTACCGTGTAAAGAGTGTTTATTCATGTGTCAACTATTCGTGATTGAGCTAGTTGTTGTTTCAAGCTGGCAATAAAGATGAAGTCATTGAAGTGATATAATCTTACATTTTTGGTATCTGTAATATTCTCGGAACCTAATAGGATTAGGATGGTAACTCATTACATTTCAAAAAGGTCATTCCTAAATATAAATTTATATTTTAGAATAGACTTTTTGAAATATAATGAAATGTAAAGGAAACAAAAGTAAGAGTGCAGGAAACAACATCCCACATTCTGAGTTTAAATGCAAAAATATTCATAAATAGGTAGGATTAATACCCATTCGTTGAAAATGGATCCAGAGTCATATTTATCTACAAATGTTAGTTGAGTTGAGTGAGGATATAAGTACTTATTGTAGGATCCAATCTGCTCCATACTCCCACCTATTATATATTTATAATTATAATTTTATTAATTATTAATTTAATTACTAAAATATAGTATTGATAGAAAATTGTGCAGGCCTAAATGGTTCTTTCCGTTGAAGTCCCTTTCCTTTCTTTTGGTGACTGAAGTCCCTTTTATTTAGTCCCTGCATTTTCATACTAAATAACAATGGTAGAACCAGGAAATAATTTTAGTCCATGTCAATTATCAATTTTTTAAGTGTATTAATAAAATAACTGTATATAATAAAAAAATTATAAGTGTATTAATAATTTTAGCCCATGCTATGAGGATTGCTGGCTTGGGAATGGTTTCACCACTGCTAAATAGCAAGCAGGTCCTACAACCCATGTGGAATATGTCATCATATTCTTAATCAAAAATCTTTTTTGGTATGAAGACTTCTCAGGAATAATGCCCTTAATGTGATTGACTACATTTCTTTTTCACATGCTGTTTTTGAATAAAATGAATTAGATATGTTTCTGAATAAAAATATTTGGATGAATAAAAAGGAAATAAAAAAGAAGAGAAAAAAGTGAAAAGATTACTTTAACCTGATGTTTCTAATGTAAGAACAAGAAGAATTGGATCCATGTCCAAGAGAAGCTACCATTTGTTGCTTCAACATATATTTATTCCTTTTGTAATGTTAAAGTCTTAAAAGAGTATATGAAACGTGAAGGCAAACATCAGTACGGATACAGACTGATTAAGGATAGACAAATGTTTCCTGTTATTTTAATAAATTCATCTGTATTTTTCTTTAAATTTTATATTTTACATCTCTAATTTTATGTGTTTAAATATTCTAACTTATTATCATTATAATTCGAGAATAAACAAAATGTAATTTTTTATTTAATAAAATTATAAGTACTTATTTTAAAATTTATATTTTATATTTCTTATTTTTACTTATTTGAATCATTTCCTCATTTTTATATGTTAGATTTATTTTTTTAAATAATTTTCTCCCACTATCTTCGAATGTTAGATTTGCCACTGTCGGTACATCTTTTTTTTCCAAATTTTGACGTACAATTAAGTATTAACATAGATAACTGACGCCAAACAAACACACATAGTATTTGTATAAATCATTCTATTTGTGTAGGTAACCTACATTATTTACATAGATACTTAGTGATTGAACAAACTATTTAGGTAACTATTTGTTTCAGTATCAACAAGTGTTCTTTGTATTAAATGTATGAGTACTTTTTAATTTGAGTGAAATAATTAAGAAGTTAAATTTACATAAAAATGAGTAAATTTAAAGAATATATAGTTAAGATTTAAGATCAAAACTTTAAAAATAATTAAAATTTAAACTTGAGAATTTAAAACTTTAGCTCAAAAGAATATTTAATTATAAAAAAATATCAGTGCAAAAGTAAAATATTTTTTAATAATTTGTAAATTTTTAAAATATTAAAAAAATGCTAAATAACATCAAAGTAACATGTTACAAAGAAAAAAAAACTATAATTAAAAAGTCTTTTAACTCAAACTTATAATATAAAAATTATTTTACAATATTTCAACCAAATTTTTGGAGAAACATAATTGTTTTCTCCATGAATAATTAACGCATAGTACAGAAAGTTTCATTAATAATGAGAAAAGGCTCCCAAAATAAATAATTAGATGGCACTTTTTTTACTTTGAGGTTTTTTTTAACAAGAGGTGTCTTGGATTTCTTATTTGACATTCAACTAATCTTTTCCCCCAAGTTGGTTCATTTTAAAGTAAAGTAGTATCTTTAATTGCGATTCCATATTTAAACCATAAACTGAAGACACAAATATTGAACCACTTATGTCAACAATTTTTGATACTTTCATATTTTTACTGATTAACTTCCAAAGTAACATTGAATTTATCATAGCTAATGGAACTACGACGGAAGGGTTCAATGTACAACAAAATGGAATAGATTTGTGTTGTTTTGTTAATATAATAAGGTCATGTTTAAATTTAATTTATGTCTATTTCTATTTTAGTAGACATAAAATTAGCCAATTATTGAATCTGTTTATTCTCACTCTCTCTCTCTGCCTCCTTATTTTGCAATTGAACTGGAAATTGAAAGCATTCATCTTGTTACCAAAATTTAAGTATTGGTTTAACTATACTTTCAAAATGTATTGTTTTGGTAATTTTTTTTTTCAATTTTCTATTAGAAACGTTAGTGTTTTGTTAACTTTTAAATTTTGAAAAAGAATCAAAATGATACATTTCAAAACATAAAGGATCATAATAAAACTTTTAAAACTTAATGTATCAAAACATAACAACTGTGAAACATAATAGACCAAAAGTGTCATTCAGTCTTTTAAAATAATTAACTTTACATAATGATAGCTAAAAATGGTTACTATCTATATTTTATTTCTTAAAAAATAAACAACTAAAAATATCATCATATCCTCCAACCTCTTCAAGATCTGAAAAGGTAAAAAATGAAGCACCACATAGATCGAACGACGCTAACACATAATCTTATTAGAACTACAAAAAATTCTTATACTTTTCACCAAAAAAAAACCAAAACCTTTCATATAGCTATGATATTAGAAACAAAAGTAGGGGAGATCAGAGCAAAGTTGTCTTCGACAAAAGAAAAAAAACATAATTATAACTCGCTAATTAATCCAGATATGAAAGTGGAAGTTACAATGTGACTCTTTGTGAGATCTATGAGCAAGACCTCCACTTGTCATACACAGTTGGATAGAACAAGTAGATGACTATCATCTAACATCTATAAGCGAAGATGAGCAGCACAAAGAGGGGTCGAATGGTGCGTTTCATTGAAAGATGATTATGACAAGTCTAACCAGTCAAACCTCAACCATAATCGAGCGTTGTCGGTCTTCTTCTTCGCTTTCATCAACATGTTGTTGTTGGGGCGTCAATGAGACGATTTTTTTTTCGTTAGGTGAGGCAACAATTTCAATTGTGTAAGGAGGTTGCAGTGGAGATGAAAGTGGGGGTGGGGTAGTGGTCTTTTTGGTTCGGTGGCAAAAGACAGAGCGACAGAAGGAGAAGTGGCCACAATCCTCAGTCGGCCCAAACTCTATAAGCTACTTTGCACATACTAAAATCTCAACTTGAGGGACTGTGTACTGGGCCTTTGGAAGGAATATTGATCTTCCACAAGCTTACAAAATGTTAACAGGTTGAGTCCCATGACACCTAACCTTGTGCAATGCATCATGTTTTGAGGCTACTACGAATGAGCTTGAGGAGTCCTCTGACCATATCCATCTATTTAGTTCACCAAAAAATATTTCCACCTTGTTTATATCTTGCATAAATTGTTGAACCATATTTTCCTCCCAAGCAAACCAACACCTTCTCCAATTTAATGAGCAAACCCATGACCTATACACCCATTGCCACATGTTACCAATAACATCATCTTTTTTTATTGGAGTTTAGGAATATCCTTTCATATTTTTGTGCCAATGTTTCTCCACCCATCCAAGTGTCATGCCAAAAGCTAATAGGGTTGCCCACTCCTACTCCCCATATCACCCTCTCATTAAACCAACAAGTCGAGTTCCCTCCCCCCACACAGCTTCTCAAATCCCTTCTCTAAATAGACATATATGGACCTTCCACACCTCTCTCTAATCCTCTCCACCCTCATATTTGGATTCTACCACCTTACACCAAAGTAAATCTTTTTGGTGAAAGACAACTCACTTCCACTTTGCTAACAACACCTCATTGAAAGTAAAAATGTCTTTAATTCCAAGGTCACTATGACTCTTTGGACTACATATTTTTTTCAAACTAGCCTAAGAAATTTTTTTCCTACCCTCCCCGCCCAAGAACTTCCTTTGATTACTAATGATCCTTCTCCCTACACCAATGAACAATTTGAAAAAAAAATGACAAGAAAGAAAGTATCAAGTTGATGGCCGATTCTAATATGAAGTTGTGTTTTTCCAGCCACACCGGTGAGTAAGTTAAAATGACCTGATATTGTAGGTAAACAATACATTTACCGGTTTGCTACAATATTAAAAAAGTTTTCAAAAATTGCAAAATGGTCCCATATCCTTCAACAGTTCAACATTGTTCTTCGCTTTTCCTTCTCAATTTCCGCCTCAAAAGACTTCATATTTTAAAATTATTATTTTTTATTTTTAATCTCCTTTCCTGCAAGCGTGCTCTTCTCTTCCGTTTTGGCCTCGCTGAAAACTCCCACCACCACCACCCTCACCGTTTAGTCATTCACCTCGTACAATTTGTTGAACGACGCGCGTGAACTGGAGGAAGGGGCATCAATTCATTTCGGGGTTCCTCGGGGACATGGCGTCTCTCTCAGTGTTGCTGCTGCTGGGAAACAACTTAACTGTCGAGATTCCGACGATGCTGAACGCCGTGCCGGCGTTGCAGGTTCTGTGGCTAAACAACCAACACAAGTGAGCGACTCAGTGGGAAGATTGATGTTTGGCGAGTATGATTTCGTTGACGAGTTTGTGGCTTCACAGAAACAAGTTTGAAGGGTGTGTCAGATACTATTGTGGATCATTATAGAAATGATTAATTACAAATGCAGAATGAGATTAATTGACTCAAATAAATTTTATTAATTTATCAATAGTAACAACCTTTTAATTTAATTCTTTTGTTTTTATAATAGCTGATACTTATACTTAATAACCTCACACAAATCTTAAAAAATATCTATTAAGTCTTGCATGTTTTTTTTTATTTAGTAACAAAATATTTTCATAAAATATTATTATTAATATGATATTATATTATAATTATTTTTACTTTTGTTAACACAATGTGATAATTATTTGGGGTATATTTTAAAAATATTACCATTTAAAATTTAAGATTTAAAAGAAAATAATGAACTATACTTAATAAAAAAAAGGGTGTAATTAACCATTTTCAATTTTACGGATAAACTTATCAAAAATGGGGTTCATTTAGCAATTTTTTATTGTGCACAACTTTAAAGTCGTGACCAACTTTAAATCTAGGAGGGGTGCTGATAGTAAAAAAAACAAAACAACTTTAAAATTGGGGGTGCAGATAACAAAAATGAAACAAAATGCTATATGACTTTAAAGTTGTAAATATATATACAACTTCAAAGTCATATATATGTTTACGACTTTTAAACATTATAGAAAAAAATAAAATATATATAAATTAATAATTAAAATTATATATTTATTAAAATATTTAACTATCTAATTTATTAATTTTCAAACAACCTAAAATTTAAATTTTATTTTTCAAATTAAACTTACATGTTTTTGTAACTCCTTAATTTATTTAATTTTTTTTACAGATTAATTAGTTTAACTAGAAAATAATATTTTTACATCAATGATTTTACGTTAATTTAATGTAAATTATTACATTATAAAAAAAAATAAAAAGTGCCACATATTTCATTATACTTGATAAAAATGTTTTTTATAATGTGATTAAAGTATTATTTATCTTTAATAATGAAAAATGAGTGTAATTTTAATACAAAATGTAAAAAAAAAATTACATTTGTTTTAGTAACAACCATTTCATGGGTCCGATCCCGGATTTCGCATCGAGTAAAGTGAGTTTTGAGAACAATGAATTTTGTGTGGCCAAACTCAGTGTTATGTGTGGTTTTGAGGTGATGGTGTTGTTGGAGTTTCTTGGGGGGTTGGGGTATCCTCGAATTTTGGTTGATGAGTGGAGTGGGAATGACCCTTGTGATAAGGTGCAATGGGGACTAAAATGCAAATTTAATAAAATTATACTAGCAAGTAACAGCAAGTAACAGGTAGACAACATTTTAAAAAGAACCAGTAATACATAAATAATCGCATTCGTTCATTATTTTTATTAATATATCTAACGGTATATAAAGTACTTCATCGAACGATGCTGGTTATTAAAGGTAAAAAAACACTGTCTCACCCATGAGTCCTTTGTTTTGGACTTCACGTTAGAATCGACCCAAGTTGATAAGACAAATCCTTCTCACAAAAGATAATTGTCTTTATCTCCACTTTGATAGTTTTTTTTTCAAACTTTTAACAATGAGTATCTTATTGCAGTGTTGTGAAAACCGGACCGAACCGGCCGGTTGGACCGGTCCAACCGGTACCCGGTGGCATGACCGGGCCGGTTTGGTTATTCGATCGGATATGCATCTGGCCCGGGATGACCCGGCCAGACCCGGCCGGTTTTGCTGCGACCTGGTGATCCGACCGGTTTTTGAAACCCGGTCTGGGTCGCTTTCTCTTCACGCTCTCAGCCTCCCACGCATCGGCCATCACTGGCACTGCGTCACCAAACAGAAACCATAACTAGAAATGCATAAACCCAGATCAAAAACGAAAGTATCTCAGATCGAATAACCAGAGCGTGAGGGGTGCCATGGTTGCAGAAACCCAGATCGAAAATCAAAGTATCGCAGATCAAAAATCTGGTTTGGGCATGCCATCTCCGTCGTTGTCATCATCGCAGCTTGGGGCCATGGTTGCAAGAAGGAATGGAACTATGGAAGGATGAAGAGGCGCAACATGAAGGAATGGAAGAATGAAGAAAGGCAAAACAGAAACCAGCGGCAGCAGCAAGAATAAAGCCAAGAAGAGAAGGAGAAGAAATATATATATATATATATATATATATATATATATATACACACACACTAGGGTTTCTTTGGGCCTAATTGCTTTCTGTACCCATTTTTTTACTTTTTACAGTTTTCATATAACTTTTCGAAATGGGCTTTTATGTTTTTATTTAGATAGTTACTATTTACAGTCTTTTTTATTTTTAATATATTTTACTTGTATTATCAACTTTAACATTTCAATTGTTATTTTGAATTTTTCAATATAAAATTATGGATGAATTTTTATTAATCAAATAATGTTAGTTATATACGTATATATAATATAATTGTAAATTTTTTAATATAGACCGGGTCAAACCAGGCTAATTACTGACCCACCGGTTGGACCACTGACCCAGTGACCCACTACCTCGATCGGATCAATGACCGGACCGGTTTTCACAACTATGTGTTATTGTGATTCACTTGTATCCAAATGTCTTAAATATTGTTCCCACTATTGCTAAGTACATAAACTTTCCCTTGTATTGTTATATTAACTTAATTTTCTTACTTTTACCATTGTCATAGACCAACATCTTGGTTAAATACGAATACATTATCTTTTTAATTCCTAAACTTTTCAGGATTTTTTATTTGTATTCATTGAACTTTTTTTGACTAATAAATATTTCTTAATTATTTTTATAATTTTACTTTTATTCACTTAACTTTTTTTACGTCCTTTAAGATTTAAGGGCTAAAATCAATAAAAAAATGTCCTGGGATTAAAAACATAAATCATAAAAAGTTTAGGGATTAGATAAATCTAGTATGCTTAAATAAAATTGAAAAACTAATATGCCTTAAAATTAAAACAAATTATATTCACATTTCCTAAGTGTTGAATCATATATTTTTTAGACCACCAAAAATTCGAAAATAATGAAGATTCAAGATCTAGACTTCTAAAAAAAGGGGCTAAATTAGAGAATTTGATATGACGATATTTCCAACAAATGAAAGGTTTGAGTATGGGGGATGCTCATAATTTGAGAAAATTGTTGGAGTACAGTCCCATCCAAGCTTGTCATGGATCTAGCAAAAAATCATTCAAACCACCACCTATATCTGATCAAAACACCAGAGAATAAAAGGGTTTAATATTTTATAAAATTAAATTTATTAAATAGATGAAAGAGAATAATATTAATATTAAATTCAAAAATTAAAATAATATTTATTAAAAATATTAGTAAAAAATAATAAGTAATGTTATATTGAAAAGTCAAATATGATACTTATTTTAAAATATTTTTTTTTCAAATATAACACTTATTTTAAGACAAAAGTAATATTATTTACTAGTTCATTAATAATGTAAAAAATTTATTATATGTAATTTTTAAATATCGTATGCAATATTTTTTTTTTGAAATATATTAAAGGAGGATTAAAAGCCTCTTGGGAAACAAAGTGTGAGTTGAATAAAATCTAACAGCACCCAGCTAGGGGCAAACTCAAACACATGATAATTATCCAAATGATCCAACACACGCTTTGCCAAGCCATCCGTTTTAGCTTTCCTCATAACATGATTCCAAATCAATTCGCCTAGTACCACGGTTTATAGCTAAAAGAGAATTAATATCAAAACTATTTGTCCTAAAAAATTATCAAAAAAAAAAAAGAGAAAAAGAATGGGATTTATGTTTTAGATTGCAATTTGCAGTATATACTCACTCTTATAAATCAACAAAAATGTTAAAATTAATAATACTACTATTATGCAGCAGAAAATGTTGCTTATTGATTCTCTAACAGTGCAGCTGGTATCCACAAATGTTTTTTTTTAATAATAAAATAGTAGAAGTTTAATTCTACTAATAAAGTCACTAGTTGCATCCATAATACTATGAAAATTTCAATGCCCTACTTCCTGAATAGAACGTGTGTGTGAGTCTATCACCATTTTGTTATTTTATCTAAATTTAAGTGTTGTTTTCTCTGGAATTATATATAAACCTAAAAAAGTAATTTTTTATGATGAAGTTAAATAATAGAAACAAATTTAATTAATTTTATTCTATTTAATATTATCATTCTTAAAATATTTTCCCAAAAATATTTTTATTTGTTGAACTTAAATAACATAATTAAATTTAATTAATTTTATCTTATTTAATGTTATTATTTTTAAAATGTTTTTTATTTAATTTTAATTCTATTTTTAATAATTTTTTATTTATGATATTAAAGTTTAATGAATGATATTTTAAAAATAATTTTATTTTTAATTAAAATTAATAAAATTAAATGATGTCAATTAATTTTTTTAATTAATATAAATTTAATTATTTTTATTTATATATGAGTATCAAATATGCACACAGATTTCGTTTCTATAAATGCAAAATTGATTCTCCCATGTCCCAGCAACGAAAAATTATCGCTCTCATTCATCATGCATATAGAAAGTCGTGCACCATTCAACCGCTGCGGTTGAAAATCACATCATGGTACCTAACTCGTTCTTAATTTAAAGAAAAAAAAAATTAAGAAATGAAGACAACAAAGAAAAAAATTTAAGAATGGAAGAGTCTAATAAACAAAAATTTAATTTAAAATGAAGAGAAAATTTAAAAATAATTTTGTAATCGCCTTAAAGAAAATTCTTTATTTTAATTTCATTAAATAATAAAAACAATTATTTATTGAAATAAAGCATAAGGGAAACTCTATGCTTCAAATAATATATATGCCATTGTTTATGAATAAAATCTCGATTTGTAATTCAAATTTTATGTATGAAACATATTCCCTTATTTGTAATTAAGGTTGGAAAAATGTTTACTTTGAAATTTGAATACATTATCTGTATAGAGGTTTTGTTGAGTTCATTAATTAATTTTTTGT